>JAWDGP010006980.1:187500-542500 GCA_033675545.1 Elysia crispata
TAACCAGTGATAAATCCATTGCAACTCTCGAGCTTTAAGAGAGGAAATATTTAGGACTAAGAGTACGAATTATTCGGCTGCAAGATATATACTTGGAATTGTCTTACGTGTACATTTATTTCAAAATTCAGTGATTTTAGAGATACATTAAAATTGCGAATTGAAAATTTAGTGCTTCATGACAAGAACCGTCAAGAAAAAAATTGCGTCGCATATTTTCTTTTCCTTTGTTCAGAGGTTTTCCATACGATTTGATCTGATTATGGCGTTGACTTTAAGTTAAACTACATGTACCGTAAACTTGTTTTTTTCTTACTTTCTCTACGGCTTGTTTTCGGCAAAATATATTCCACGTTCGCCTGAACTCGTCCTCAACTATTACAAGGCTTGCAGTAACTGCTGCCGATTACATCTCCGACTTTAAATTATTCAGGCGCCATGGTTTATTATAGAAAATCTCACTACATGTACTCAAACGTGTCTTCAAAATTTAAGAAGCATCTATCATCTAATTTTTTTTTTGCCATGAACACCTGGTACGTATCAATTTTTAAAAATTTTACAATAAAGGCTGTCCACCTTTTTTTCTCAAGCTCTGTAGCATACAGTGCTTAATAGCTGGTGTTTAATTCTAAAGTGTTTCTTGGACATGACAACTACGTGCATTATTTTCTCCGTATTTTATTGATGCAACATTATCTTCCTCTCTTTTTCACATGGAAAGTTCTTTAAGTTATCTTTGAATGAGTTAAATCTTTATAGTGGTTACCTGTCTATTTATTGTCACTTTGTTCGTATTTCTGTGTATAAAGTTACAGCTGTGGTTCAAGTTTTTGTTCTGCATATTTTCTGACCTTGCACCCTTTCTAATTGACTAGCCTTTGCCGAACCACAACTGCTGTGTATAGCAAGGGAATACAGCTGTTTTGTTATCAGCCCGCAAGGCAACGTCTTAGTGACCTAATGCAACGTTGTAAATTTTCCAAACATGTACTATTAAGCTATCAATGTATCATGGTATAAGGCTGGATCATTCCACCAGAAAGCCCAAGCTAAGAAGTAAGATTCAAATGATGGATCTCGATGTTGTCAGTCTAATGCTCTAGTAAGCCATCTGGAACTACTGTTATGATGATGTTCAATATGCAACATTGCCTAACTTCTCCCTACGTAGAGTTCTTTCTGGGGTAAGTGATTTTTCCACCTGTTAAGATTGATACTACTGGTTGATCATTCCTCTGCTGTCTGGATCAATGTTAGGTTAGCCTTATACCAGCCATGCACACAGAGTCCAATCGTACATTCGTGATTTCCATTAACATGTCTGCGACTACACGGGATTTTTTCCCTACATGTTTGGGCAAAAAGAGAGGACATTGTTTCAAACCTTCAAAGATTTGAGGAAAATAGATCACAATAAATATAACCCCCAGATAGCAGGGCCACAACAAGAGAGACTTAACTAGCCTGTGTTCAGTAATCTGCTAAAAATCTGAACAGAAAAATGTATCTGAATCTCTATGTTCTTTGTGTATTACTAAGCCAGACCCTAAACCACAACTAATAAATGGTTGCCATTCCAGATGATGCCAAAAAACTATGAATTTAGATCCACTTCATGGCAAAGTGTTGAAATTAAAAAAAAAAATCTCTACAGGCAACTTGATTTAAGAACAAGAGCTTCAAGTTAGGAGTGCTTCAATCAATTTTCCATCCCTTCAGTTTTCAGAAGAATTTTATACTGCAACTTTTTAACCATCAAGGGTAAGGCTGTTAAGATGGATCCAGCACTACCAAACTACTCAGAAATTTGTATGTTAAAGGTGAAGTCTGAAAAATTATTTGCACACCTTATGATATTGATAAATATATTATGTACAGATATAAATTTTGATATTGAGAGGAAAAATTGACTTATTCGTTTTTGTGTTGGGAGGACTTGACTGAATTTTAGTTTTTCTTGCCAAACTGAATACTGAACAAGTGGTCTTAAAAAGCCTGATTTTCATGCATGTCAGAGCTTAAAGCCAATTTAAATCAGACAAAGATCTACAACCAACCTTATTTGTCAAATGCATGTCCTGTTATACACCCTTAACATCAGGACTGAACTAGAGACTTAAATATCTCAGAAGATCATGTCAACATTTGGATAACGTGGGCCTCAAAATTAATTTTATAACCAACTCACAGTCTGGAGGAACCATTAAATAACAAAAGCACAAAACCTCTGTAAGACAGAAATCCTCTCCACCTTTGGAGAATTGATGAGTTTCCAGTTTCTAAGAGCAAACTGTCTATCTTCTGTAATGAGAATCAAAATCTTTGGACACTGCCATGGCTTGTGAGTTGACAAAACAAATGAATACACCCTCAGAGATATCCTTAATCAATGTTTGGGTTAAGATATCAAGTTAGTGTAACAAACTTTGCTGGTTAACTAAAGTAATTAGTTCAAATTTTCTAAAGCTTATTTTGGAAACTTTGAAAAGTTAATAATGGAAAAAGTATTTCGCTAAATGTATAAAGGCTTCTTTGAATTAATATGAAACTGTGTAAAATCACCTATAAGTTTTCACGTGTCAAAAGCTGTTTTACCTAATCCACAGTGACTCAGACACTTCGAAATCAAGATAAAACATATTTATTCAGAGCAAAAAAAAGTAATGTATCATAAGTTTATTCCAGATAAAGTCAATAGGTCTTTAATCACTGTTCTTTGTACCATTATTAATATATCATTCCTAACCACCCCCCACCCCCCGAAAAAAAAAACAAAAAACAAAAAAAAACGAGTAAAATGAAAAGCAAAATGGAAAGTTTATAATGCAGCAATAAAATGAAAGTGATAAGCAATTCTACTTTTTAAATAATAGACTATCAGAAGTTGAAAAATCATACAGGCATGATTTCAAATTTTACAACAATACACAGTTTTTTCATGCAAAAAAAAACCCAACCCAAAACAACAACAAAACAACCTTAGAAATTAAGACCACATGAAGCGCGCAATTGCTGAATTCAGAAAAAAATGCTAAAAAAAATAATCGTTTTTTTGCAATAAATGTTTGGAACAAAAGTGGATGATACCTTCTTAGATTATCTTTTTCTGGAAAACAGAAGACAGTCAGTATTAAAAATTTAATAAAGGTTTCGTTTGAGGCCAAGCATTCATTCATTCACAACTTTCTTCTAAAATGAAAAACTTGTTATAAAAATCACTTAGTGAGAAAATTATGAAGCTGATTTTATCGTGATTCTTAATTTTATATACATCATTAACCTTTTGCTGAGGAAAAAAAACACATTGAACCATCCTTTACCTTAAAAAGAGCATTTGGACCCACAATGCTCCCTTATAAAAAGGAAATAACCCATCAAATAAAACTGCAATTTTCTGAGGTGCAAATTAGAAAGAAGTTTAGTTTTACACAGCAGCAGACTGGGATAAAAGAGAATCTTATGATATGTAAAGAAAGGATGATACATTATACATGTTTGTATTATTAACCCATCAGCAGTCAAATTTATAAACAATTCTCGTTCTAATTAAATGCTGGAACCACAGTGGAAATATGTGTGAATATTATAATTATGTAATTTGCAACAAGGGGTGATCTTTTTGGAAAACTGAGAATCTCTTTTGAATTCAAATGTAAGTTCAAGACCATTTCATGAGTTTGTAACTTCTAAACAAAACAAAATTTATGTAAACATTTGCTTCAAGAATTCAACGCCTCAGTTTTCATTTGTTCTATGTCCAGTTTCACTATTAGAGCTATCGTCAATTTTCATCCCCATCTATATGTCCTGTTGATTTCAGAACCAACAATCAAGGTGAATGGGGCAAGATCTCTTAAATTTGTTTTGTGTCCAACATATAAGGTGAATGAAAGTTTATAGGCCATTATCTCAAAATTATGTCATGTGGACATAGAAGAAATGAAAACTGAGGTGTCAAATTATTAAACAAACAGTGAATAAAAGCTATAATGTCTTAAATCATACAAAACGTCAACATGCTCACATTCTTGATATCTATTGTGCTGCAAGGAAAGCAAACTTGTACATATAATATCTTATGCAAGCATCAATTGACCACAAATTTCAAACTTATACCCAATTTTAACTTCCTAATATAGTCAATACCTAAAGTACGTCCTTTCATTCATAAAAAAACCCAAAAACAATAAAGAAATATCACACATTTATACACATGGTAATGTACAGAAAACTGTTACCAGATCTGCCTGATAAGCCAGATGAGGTAAATGACACTCTGTGATGAGTAAATATCTGTTGAATATGTTCTCAAAATTTTACTTCATTCTACTAAGATATTAGCATAATAATCTGAAGATTGCTGCTATCACCAGCTCCTAAGATCTCTAAAAATGATCAAGTGTCTATTTCTTTAAAATAAAAATAGAAATGTGGAAAATTTTCACACTCATTTCGAATTTTCTTTCCATTATTACATTGAAAATATCTACAACTTCAACAGATGCACGTATGACTGGCGACAAATACAACAGTCAAAATTAAAAAAAGATGATTATCTATTGATAATAAGGACCTTCTCTAAGTTTCTCTCAAAGTCTTATACAGGAAGATCTACTATGTATAAAGCATGTTCCAATAAATATTATTTTTCTCAGAATGAAAAGGAAAAAGAATCTGCATCTAAAAAAAATCTGTTCTATTTTATTAACTTATAGCAACACCGTTATTGAATCATGTTTATGATATTTTAGACATATATTCCTGAACAACACAATAACTTTAAACAGTTTTTTGCAATTCCACTTAGTTCCCAAGTTGCTGACCCCTCCCCCAGTTGTGACGCCAACCCCCACCACCTCCATTGTTGCCGTTATCTGGACGTGCTCTTGAAGCAGGTGCTTGACCAAAGCCTCCCATCCCAGGTCGTGTCTTGGGAAAAAAGCGGTACCTTTCCAAAGAGCGAAAAAATGTTATGTGCAAGATGATGAGAGCAAATCAAGATAAACAAAATAATTTTATATTTTGTGACAGTTTATAGATGTATATACTTCTGATTAAATCTTACATTTTGAACAAGCAAAATAGCTTAAATAGTAATTCTAAGAAAGGTATAAATGCTTTTCACCGTGTGTTATTGTTGATTTCCAAATAAAACTTGTATAACTGAAAGGGAATTATTTAACCCTGAATTTTATTTTTTTATACGAATTGAAAAACCACTGGAGACTATTAATAGCTTGAGTACCCGTTATTTTATATTACCTAGCATCGCATATCGTTATATACTAAATCAAAGAGATGATACTGAGATCACCAAACTAAACAAAAAAGAATAAGAATGTTTCTTCCTTGTGTGGACAATTTACACATATAGCCTTAATTTGATAAGAAGAAAAAAAAAAGTATGCATGAAGAAAGAGAGAGTGTTATGAGATACAAATGGTGAGAGGTGAGGCAGAAAAAAAAAAAAAAAAAAAAAAAATATATATATATACCGGTATATATATATATATATATATATATATATATATATATATATATATATAGATAGATAGATAGATAGATAGATAGATAGAGAGAGAGAGAGAGAGAGAGAGAGAGAGAGAGAGAGAGAGAGAGAGAGAGAGAGAGAGAGAGAGAGAGAGAGAGAGAGAGAGAGAGAGAGAGAGAGAGAGAGAGAGAGAGAGATAGAGAGAGAGAGAGAGAGAGAGAGATATCACTAAGTTAAAGTGTTAGTAAATAAAATACTCACAATATGTTGGGCACAGAGAGCAGTTGAGTTCCTCCAAAATCTTGAGGATATTTAAACATCAAGAAAAAGTACAGATGGCCAACCAAAATCCCAAAGAGCTCCATCATACCTCTGAAAGTCAGATAAATGTGTCAATTATGGGCTGCAGGAACAAATAATAAAGGCAGACAACAGCAACAGCTCAACAAGTTTGTGATCCTTTATGAAGCTGTGCATGAATAAACTGTTCAATGAATCATATTAATTTTACTCTCTATTCAAAATGTTCCTACAGAATACAAAAGAGCATGAATCTTTTCTTTTGAAATTATGAACCAGCAATATACATTTTTGTTCATCTATCTTTATTTAAGAGATGGCTTAAGATCAAATCAAACGCATTAGATGTTGCATATCACAGATTGTAAATACAATAATACATGTATAAATATTTTTTCTGTGCTCAACAGTATTGAAATGCATAAATTATTGCCTGCTAAACAAGAATAACAAAAAAACCCAAAAAAACTGAATAAATTTTCAAATG
Source organism: Elysia crispata (assembly GCA_033675545.1). Lineage (NCBI taxonomy): Eukaryota > Metazoa > Mollusca > Gastropoda > Plakobranchidae > Elysia > Elysia crispata. The sequence continues at coordinate 193,782 of JAWDGP010006980.1, forward strand.
AAATCACCATACCACAAAGTAGAAAAAGATTGCAGTTTTCTTCCATCAATAATCCTGAACATTGAATCATAGTAATTTTATGATCAGTGGCCATTGGATTCTGATTTGAACATTAGTAAAGCACAGAATACATTTTGAACAACAACAACAACAACTAAAAACCAACTTAACTTGAAAAAAAAAGTTAATGTACAATTAAATTAAAAAAAAAAATACCAGCTAAATAAGTTTATATTAAATCGCCTCTGGGACACAATCTTTTCAATAAAACACTTTTAATTTTGGGTTTTTGAAAATATAAATTAAAAGCTGAAAACACTGTGCTACAAATGAGATCGCGGTGTCAATTTGCAGAGGCTGGAGTGCATATATATATTTAAAGAGGCTTAAAAATGGTCTTGATATCTCCCTCCTTTTACTTACATGATCCAGATAAAATTACATGTATATGCCTCCACTTATCCATCTTTATCTGGAATTTGGATATCTCGACAATTCTAATTCTAAACACAAAATTTAGATATATAGAAGTTAATTCCTTTTGGAATATAGGAAATGAATTTAATAGTTTATTCTTTCCTAATCTGTTTTTTACATCCTTTTTAATGCTTCATAAATTAGAAAGCTCAAAATTTCCACATTAAGTGCATAAAAGTGCATTGCCTTGAGGGAATTCTTAGCCACAAAGTTATTTAAATCTAGATCTACACCTCAAGTCAGTAGAGAAATATTCCCACTGATAAAGAATGAAAAAATGATTCGCGAAATTGGTGATCAAATATTAGCTAATGTTGACGAAACAAAGCATTTTGAAAAATTGAGGTCAGCAGTTTGTGTTGATTATTTATGGATTAGAACCCACCCACATGAATGCTGTAGAGTTTCAAAGGTGTGCGTTGGGTAATAACAGAGGAGTTTGTGGTCAAAGCCTCCCAAGTCCACTTTTATATATACAGATGTACACAATGTTCTTTGAAAACAGACATAAAAAAAGGAGGAAAGCCTTTCAGTATAACTTTGGAAATTATGTCGCAGAAAGTAAAAATTTCACTTATTCACTTACCCACTTCCAATGATAAGATTGAAGGCAAATAGCACCCAAGGTAAGTACATTGCCTGCAGAAGTAAAAATTACCAATTAATGAAAAAGCATTATATAAAGAAAAAAAAAAGCCTAATTATAACTTGCAGGCCCATCACCATTGAATGCTCTTCTTTTTGTTTCTCAAGCACCTTTGCATTTATATACATTAAGCTTGACATATAAACTGTTTCAAAACTGCATTACCCATCAACCCTTTGAACTCAATCTCACACCAAGTTTGCAGTACCTTACCTCTATCAAGTATATTATCGTGCTAGATATCTCAGGTATTTAGAATGACATAATTTTCACTTGACACAGGCTAGTGGACTTGTATTATGGATGTCAGAAACTTCCATTTCATTAGACCAATAAATGTAAACAAATGTCATATGAAGAGAAAGCTAAAAAAACTATTCTTTCATAAAATCTGAATTTTTACTCCAAGGATGACTGCACAATGCCTTTTTAAAAAGAACACTGTTAGTTTTACATTCCAAAGCACAATGGACATGACTGTAAATTTAAGACTCAATATGTATAAATCTCACCTTAAACCGTGTGCCGAACCAGAATGTTACTACCACATCTTTATTGAGCTGGCACCAGACATAAAGTACACTTAGCACCAGAGGATCCATAAGTATCTGAGACAAAGGGAAAGACGTACATAACTATCTCATCAAGTTAAATGCACTATGTAGGTTTAAATAAAAATCAGCCTAACAAATTTTTCATAGCCACTCAGCATAATGACAGCAGTGTCAAAAAAAATTGCATTTTGTTACTTTCCAAACTTCTGATACACAATGTCACTGAAATTCTTATTCAAGTTTTTGAAATTTCCTTCCCATCTTCATAATTTTTTTCTCAGCAATGTTCCACCAGTAAGATTGTTTTACTTCAAATCACTTCAACTACATGCATCTTTTTTTCTTTTTAACTTAAAATTTATGCTGAGTCTGATGATTTCTTGCATAATCTCTAAAAGTACACCCCTATCATAAAGAAATCTATTCTAACACCATTTGAATGTAATTATATTTTTTACTGATTCCATCAAATAAAACTTACCAGGAGATTAAGAGCAAAGCCGATTATCTGATAAAAGAATTAAGGAATAATAAAGGACAAAAAAACCTTTCCTTTCATAAAACATTGCTGCTAATAAAAAAAACCCATTAAACTGAAGACCAACAGTTACATGTAGTACCTTCATTATTTGTCACGCATGCAAAGATTTAAGAACATGACTGTCCTGCACTGTTTTCTTAGAAAGGGCTCTTTATAGTAGATATATTACCTCATCCCACTCAAGTGTAAAGTAAGCAAGTCATATCTACTTGAAAGATCTTTTCAATTCTTTTGCACTGATGCACTTTTACAACATCAAATTTCTAATGTTCCCTGGGAGCTTTCAAAAGATGGAAATGTCTTTAATACAAAAGAGCTAAAAAAAAAAAAAAGGAAAGAATTAATCTTTTGATATTTCCATGCTTCATAAAATGAAATTTACTATTAAAGAAAAAAATGAAAAAAACATTTCCCATTTTACAAGGAGAAATTCTCTTCATTCATAAACAAATTTGTGCACCCAAAAAAAAAAAAATAAAAAAAAAATTAAGGAATAACAAAAGTCTAATAATTATTTGTGTTACAGACATCATTGCAGTAAAAAAAAGAAAGTAAACAAAAAGAAAATATTGGTAACAGTGTTCATTTGATCATCAATACATGGATTTGAAAGGATACCACCAGACAGAGCCAAATGAAAAGCATCATAAAAGCATAATCAGCTGGACTACCTGCAAATGTCTCTGTGAGAAGAAACTTACCATTAGCATCAAAAGAGAGGAACATGAAATATATGATATATCATTGCAAAATGATCTCAGTTTTGCAACAAACGATAGACTGAAAGGTTACAAAAATTAATTCATCATATTTCAAAAGTGATGTAGGAAGTCTAAGTATTAGATCACTATCCTTATAGAAACAAAAGGACTACATTGTCGATGATGCCAGGCATTTAGAAAAAACAAAAGCGTGTGAGACAATCTTAAAATTGACCATACAGCACTTCTTACTATTTATTAAACAACTTTTATCTCAGAGTCTTAAGAGGGTCTTTATTTTATTTCATGTACACTGTGTGTGATTGGATGGGAGTATGATTGCAATGATTGTTGAAATTTTGCTGAAATTGCCTGTAAATGTGAAGCCCTCTGAGCCACCATTGGGAAGAGTGCTAAGATTAATATCATTACTATTGTTATACTGTTACTATAACTACTATCGTTTTGCTCATATTTCACTGTAAAAGATTTAAAGCTTTGTCTGATCCTTTTGATCCCTACATAAATATTAACTCTTAAATGGTATCCCACACAGAGCAGTACTTTTAATGTTCAACTATCTATAAAATGTGAAGCCTGTACAGATTTGGACATGCACAGAGCACAACTACTTCTTTTGATGAAATTTTTTTTTATAAATTCAATATCAACAGCGAAAGGATGCTTTATGTCTATCATCCTTCTATTTATGAACAGTATTGGGTAACAGAAATTGAAAAGATTTGCACAAACTTTAATTCCAATTATTGAAGGCATAAACTAAAACTCTGAGATTTTTGGAATATTACCTGTCTCAAGTCTGGTTGAATAAGAGTACAGGAAATATAAGTTCATAAGATAATGAAAACCTCTTGGACCAGATATGGGATAATAAAGTGCAGCAGTAATAGGTCGCCATATCTAAAAAAGAAAAAAAAAGCAAAACATATATATCATATTTTAATGATAAAATCTATAGGCCTTGACAATTGATTAGATTTTAAATCTTAACAGATGGGTATAAAATTCATAAGACTTGCTGCCAAATTGGGCCTACAGTCCAAAAGTTAAGCAAAGAAATATCGCTGATGATTTATGAAAAAATGCAACAAAAAACAAAAAAAATTCAAAAGAAAGATTTTGTTTCTTGAACAACTCAAAAAGCAGCTCTGAGCATGCCTAATGAGACAGAATTTGAAACAAATTCACTCTTGAAAAAATCTTATCTTTTCAAAGCAGTTAGATATTTAATGTTTCTTTTGCTGTATGTAACAAATGCTAATAATTTCATACAATTTTCATTGCTAAGAGGCTCAGAAAAATACTTCAATACAATATTTTATGGGTAGTATACTATGAACACATTTGAACCAATGCCATATGAAATGCCTGAACAGATTCATGAAAAGAAAATTTAAGGAAGACGAATTTTTTTTTGAAAATGAAATATATTAATCATATAATGAATAATATTTATATCTTTCAGTTAACTCACTAACAACTGCAAGTCTATCAGTTTGCAGGCTGCATTAATGTGATAGAGCCAAACACTTTTCTCATCCAAATATTTCTTGTTTCAAATGTCACCAGTCAAGTTTCATTTTAATGGGAGATAGTTCCCCCCAAATAATTGTTAGTGTAAAACATCAAGTGGGAAGACATTAACTGTGTGGATGCATATGAGGGAGTTTATATAGGATAAAACTTTACCACTATTCTTTGTTTGCATGTCGAATAGCTCACATACAAAAATAATGTAAATTGCAGTGATTTGATAGTTCTTCCGTTATTTTTATAAAGTCTCCCTTAAAAAACTTTTTACACCATCCTTCGAGCTACTATTAGTGGCTTTTCAAAATTAAATCTTTTCGCCTTTTCTACATTCAAATATAGATAGTTGCGCGACACACCTCTTCATTCCTCTTCATTTATTTGTTTTAGTGCCTTAATTCGATAGGACTTCCGTTTGGGTACATTTGTTTAGAATATTCAGGTATATGATACTGTAATTTTTTTTTTGTTTGTTTGTTTTTTATATTGGTAGTTCATTGTTAGAAAATGATTTGCACTTGCCTCCAAGAGGCAAATATTGGCGTGTTGAAAAATTGAATTGAGAGTGTTCACAGATCATTAGATAGAGGCACTGTACCTATTTGGAAATACTTCCCTTGATTCAGTGTGCATTATGATAATCTATCATTGAGAGAAATGTACATATAAATAACATTCCTTAAATTAGGATCTAGATATAAAGCATATTTTATATAGTAGACAAATATCTACTAATACTAGACAAATATAAGCAAGAACATGCAGCCAAGAAAAATTTGCAGATATAGGCCCACTCCCGCTAGGCTTCACAATTGAACTTTTCTCGATGAATTCGAAACTTGTGGTTTAATGGGAGTTTAGAGCAACATAAAAATGCTTATATCTTGAAAAGTATTTATTTGCGACAAATAAAACCTTCATATTCGTGTTCAGCATATCAAATGCATAGAGAAAGAGGCAATTTTAAAGATTAAAGTGAGTTGGGCCAATAACTGCAATAATACCGAACGTGATGTTGAGTCGCAGTTATTTATTTTGTCTTGCAAGGTGCCTATAGTTTCTTGGAACCTGAAAATATCTACCTAGATCTAGATGTATCTCATTAAACAAAATGAAATGGGATGAATAGAATCCCTTTCGTCTTCAATTGAACATCTGATCTAGATCTAGATCTGGAGTCTAGATTCTACATCTAGGTTTTGCAGTATTATTGCAGTTATCGGCCCAACTCACCCTTAGAAGCTTTAAAATTGTGCTTTTCATAACGAATTTCATATACTGAATACTAATATAAATACTTTTCAAGGTATAAGCATTTTTGTGATGCTCTAAAATGTCATCGAACTACAAGTTTCGATTTCGTCGGGAAACATTCAATTGTGAAGCCTGACGTGAGGTGGTTCAATACATCTGCAATTTTACCGATTTTGCTAGCATTGATTTTTCTTTTTGGCTCACCTGGAATCTGTAGAAGATGGATGCAAAGTCCAACATAAAAAACTGTGGAGCAAGAATTCCAATCCTTCCTATCAGAGGGACTATCACAGAACCCGTAAACCAATACTTGGTTATTTGTGGTATCCCCCTGTACCAGTCACCGATGTCATTTGAAGCCATCGTTCAGACTTTATCAGTCCCTCAGAGGGAATATCTCGAAGATAATTGAAGCTTGAAGATATGCCTTTTCTCAGTGGTTTTTAAAACAGAAAACTCTTGAGCCAAGGCTGATTTAGAGCAAAATATTTAATGCTATAATGTTTAAGTTAAACCTGACGTGTCGTTATATCCAGGTTTGTTATTAGTATTATACCTCCCGGAAGAACCTAAGTAGTAGACCTTTTTTGTTTCTAAAAACGGAAGAATGATTACTCTCCAAAAAAAGAAACTGATGTTTACGTTATGGTTAGTCTTCAGTGTCTGTGCGCATGAAAAGGTCCCAACACCAAGTTCCCGTCTAAAAAGGTCCGTTTACACTGGTCCGTTTATACAAAGCGCGAACGCGAACGCGGTTTTTCGTCCTGGAATGGTTTAGTCATTTAATACAGGAACCGTTCAAATAGAGTGCGAACGCGAACACGAACAAATATGTGTTCGCGCGTTAGACCGCAGAGATTGCCCCGAGAGCGAATTTTTCAGAACGCCTCGGCGGCTTTCTTGCTATCAACCAATCAGCTAGTACCACCTCCCTTGCATCAATTCCGAAAACAGAAACTTGTAGGCATGGATTTTCAAAGAAAAAGGTATGCAGTTAGTCTACTGTGCTTGAAGAGTATGGCCGATTCCGAGACAATGGATAAAACGGAAATTTTGATTTTAGAAGTTGCAAAGAATCCAGTTTTGTTCGTCAAAGCTGAAAAAGCTTACAAAGAGACAGTCAAAAAGAAAATATTTGGAAGGGAATTGGAGAAAAAGTTGGACTGACAACTATGTGATTTATACTACTGTGTGTATTAATACACCGCTATAATCTCCTGGGTGTTTGATTTTGCCTGTGCCGTGATTCCAATAATTATGATGACCAAATTTAAACTCTCACAACAAGAAAAAGACGATCCCCATCGAAAGCCGTCGACGGAACACGGCGTTCGTGTTCGCTCTCTATTTGAATGGCTGAACTGCTAAAAAGTCGCGCTCGCGTTCGCGCTCTGTGCTTGAAGAGTATGGCCGATCCCGAGACAATGGATAAAACGGAAATTTTGATTTTAGAAGTTGCAAAGAATCCAGTTTTGTTCGACAAAGCTGAAAAAGCTTACAAAAAGGCAGTCAAAAAGAAAGATATTTGGAAGGGAATTGGAGAGAAAATTGGACTTACAGGTATGTGATTGAAATTAATTTTAATGTATCTTTGTCTGTTTCAACAATAGTATGAAACTTTAAAAGAAAATAACATAAATGTATGGACCAATTCATTAACTAAACACGTTTTAACTTTCATGTCAGCAGTCTTCATAATGACAACATTTTAGCTTTGAAAAAATTATATAATGGAATTACGATAGTACAAAGTCTGCGTCCCGCACTGACCGATCTGATACACGGGAAGTACAATGAACACTGCATTAATGAATGTAAACAATCTGTCTGTTTGTTTGTCTACCTGTTCTTGTCATTAACGTCTAGACAGAGAGTTGTGAAAGATATTATCTTCTTTGGGGAAATTGACTGTTTTCACACTTTGTTTAAAACGTGCTCTGCCGGCGTGGGTGCATGTTTATGTCCTAATTGCATGTCCAAAGCATGCTTCCATTTGCCATTTGACTGCTGGGGAGATGAAGTAGTTTTTGAACTGTTCTCGCACCTCAATGGCTGCATCCTTGGGTCGATGTCCTCGCATGAAAGGCCTCAATACACCATCGTAGATGTCTGTTGTCATGGTCTCAACATCAGCCCCGTGTGCTCTGACCTCAAGTTCACCACACAGCATGTTATGTAAAACTATGGTTGCTCTCACAGTCTACATTTTCAGGTGGCTGGGACAGTTTTCTGTGATACATCCTCCACCGATTTGCCAGTATGCCAAACGCGTTTTCCGAGATTCTCCTTGCTCGAGATAATCTGTAATTATATATCCGCTTTGCATCATTCAGATCAGAACCTGGGTACGGGCGTATCAAATTGGTCATGAGCGGGAAGGCTTCATCTCTTACAATTACGTGAGGACAGGGTTGATCATCCACGATCAATGGTTTGTCATCGGGTATAGCAAGCGTTTTGTTTTGCATCTTTCGACACAATGCAGTGTTTTTGAAAACGCCAGAATCGCTGTTTGACCCATATGAACCAATATCCACAAATGTAAAGCGATACTGATAATCAACGAGGGCCAGGAGAACGATTGAGAAAGATTTTTTGTAATTGAAGTATTTACTTCCTGAACAGGGAGGCGCCTGAATCAATACGTGCTTTCCATCTAAAGCTCCGATGCAGTTTGGGATCTGCCATCTTTCACGAAATCCACATTCAATTTGCCGCCACATTTCTTGAGTTGGCTGAGGTAAATGAATTGGTCGTAGCTGATTCCATATCGCCTCGCATACTTCACGTATGATTGTCGCCACTGTGGCAACCCCTACAAGGTAACTCCATGCTATGGTATGGTAGGAATCCCCGGTTGTCAAGAACCTGAAACCAAAAAAAAAAAATTAATAGATATCTAAATTTCTGTTCCAGTTAAGAAGTGGAAACTCGTTGGAAGAATGTGCGTGACGGATTTTGTAAATATCGAAGGAAGCTGAAATGTAGGAGCGGGGATGCATCTAAATCAGTGAAGGAATACAAGTACGCAAAAGCCTTGTCCTTTCTAACCCCCTACTTAGGTGACAGACCCACCAGCAGCAACTTGGTAGAGGGATCAGATGAAAATCTATTGCAACCAGACAACTTCACTGACGAAGAAGATGATGCAAGTCAAATCTCTGACTTCCAGCCACGACTTGATCGTACAGCTACACCATTGAACGCCAGTGTTGCCTCCTCAAGTCAGTCCACGTCTAAGCGAAAACAAAAGCGCAGTCAGGATGATTTGGACGCCACCTTATGTCAGTATTTAAAAAAAGAGTCACGAACTCTTGAGAAGAGAGAGGAAAAGCAGGATGATGTCGATTTATTCCTTCAGTCAATGGCCGGAACAACCAGAAAGCTCCCTACACGTGCAGTGCCGGAGTCAAGTTAAAAATACATAGCATCGTACATGAAGCTGAAATGCAGTGCTGCTTCCCTCAAATGACGACACAATTTGACATGCAGTCCATGAGTGAACGTTCAAATTTAACCTCCACTCGTTTGATGACATCTGCTGCGCCTGACATGCAGTCAATGGGCTGCCAACACACTACCAGCAGCAATCTGGAATCAACCTTTCAGGGCTTACAGTCTTACACCAAGTTTTTGGACTCTCAGTGATCGTCATGACCACAAAGGTGTCTTTGTTTCTTTGAGTTACCGGTATAAGAATTTTAATTTGCATATGGCAAGTTCTTGATTTAAAAAAATATTGCGAAGCAAAATGAGAAACACACAACAGTGTTTGTGCTAATTTTGAACGTTTGAACTATTTCCATAAAAATTCGAAGGGAAAGAAATGTTATTTTCTTCATTCTGAACTGTTTTAATGGAACAAACTGTAATTATTTTCATTTTAGACATTTAGATCGTTAAATAATCGATAGTATAATAGTTATGATTATTTTTACCTATGGTTATTTTTCACTCAAACCTGTTGTAACGATTTACTGCACTAAATACACGCATACATAATAAATGTTTGAAATGCTATTCAAATATTGTTTGAGTTAACGAATGCATTGCATAATTAAAATGTTTTAATCATAATTTTGAACCTTTTGTTTCTTCTTCTTTTTCTTCTTCTTCTTCTTCTTCTTCTTCTTCTTCTTCTTCTTCTTCTTCTTCTTCTTCTTCTTCTTTATTTCTTTCTTCTTCTTTACTTTCTTCTTCTTCTTCTTCTTCTTCTTCTTCTTCTTCTTCTTTACTTTCTTCTTCTTCTTCTTCTTCTTCTTCTTCTTCTTCTTCTTCTTCTTCTTCTTCTTCTTCTTCTTCTTCTTCTTCTTCTTCTTCTTCTTCTTCTTCTTTTTCTGCGTTCGTATTCGCTCTCTATTTGAATGGCTGAGCTGCTGAAAAGTCGCGTTCGCGCTCTGTATAAAGGGAGCTTTAGTCTTACCTGAAAACAATAAGAGTCAGAGAAAAAAGAGCGTTTGATTTGTTTGTCTTAAGGATTAAATATCGATAAGCACTCACCGATTCTCAACTTAGGATCCATGGTTTGAGGTTTAAGCGATCAAAGTAGGACGATATTGAGCAAAACACCCAGCGAGCCGCAGACACTATGTAGATCGCACAGCCAGCCAGCTTTGGCACTTTCGTAGGTGGTGCGTTTCGGTGTGGTAGTACTTTTTAAATGGCTCTCTGAATCACTCCGTTTATCAGATTGTTTTCAAATTTTCAGAGGCAATAGAAAAAAAAAATCCTCTTTAGCATGATATGAAAAAGAAAATCAGATGCCATTTATAAGCCTTTTTGTTGAGTCTTTCTTCTGAAAAATTTTTTCCAGGTTATACTGATCGTACATACTTCTACTACATGTATATACGAAACGAAAACCCATCCTTTTGTCCTTCTAGGTGACCTATTTTTAGATTCATGCATTGAGCGGCGTAGTTCAGAGCTCGGTTAGGAAAATGCAGGGTGAAAATCTTGACGAAATTTCCAGTCTCGAGCGCCCATTCACGGGAAAAATTTCCTGCATGCTTTGGTGGATAACCTTTTTTCCGTAAAAGCGATGAACATGTATGACATGTTTAGAAAGGGCAGATTTTGCCGATTTTATTGATTTATGGTACAGCACAAACAAAAAAACATAAATACACTACGGGCGGGTTAAAAGTGCCGATTTTTACGGCAAATGCCACTGTCTTACGGCCCAGGCGGGCAGTTTGGAGTAGCTAATAAAATTGAAAAAGAAAACAACAATGATATTCAGGCAGGCACTTTTACTGTCGTGTTGTCACAGAAGAGTTCTCTTAGTCACCCAACCACAAATCGTCTTGTATGTCACATGACCTGATACAGTAACCCAAAATGGCTGCCCCCATGGTTGATGATTGCTATCACAAAGTCACTGATCAGCCAAAAAAAAAAAACGACGAAAACACGGTAGTAAGAAAGAACATAAGAAGCCAGAGGCCATAAAACAGGTGGAGATTGTAGGTGCACAAGGCTTCATTGTTTTGAAGTGACCTCAGCCGCTGAAAGAGAAGATCTAGTAGGCCACTTCAAGTTCAACAGCCTCACAAACAGATGTACAAGACAGCTTCCTTGCAGCTTTGATACATGTAGAAAATGTTCAACGCAAGAGACCCACGCCAGGAGTTGTTGAAGAAGCTCAAAATCCTCATGAGAACTCCTACAAGCACCATGAGAAGGTCTCTAGAAATGGGAGTGCGAAGCCTCAAAGCTTTCCTGGCCATGGTTGGCATTTAAAGAAAGGCAGAGTGGAGAGGATCAGAGCATCTCTAGCTGTTAAAGGTAAGGTTTGATCATGTGTTCATGGTTGAAGTGTAATCAGATCTAGATACAAAGTTTAATATCAAGACAATGCTATCATTAGATTTGATTATCGAGTTCCTAGTTCTACTATATCTAGATCTAGATCTGAAGTTAATATCACGACAATGCCATCATACGTTTGGTTATGTTAGAATAGATTTAGGTCTAATGTCTAGAGAAGATCCTGATCAGCATCTGTACTGTAGACCTGCAATGCAGACACTTCAGGGTATTCAAGTTTTGTAACTATGTAGACTTGAAAACTGAAATATATTATTACCTTTAGTGATGGCTGTTAAGATCCTGAATATGAATGGATCCAGTAAGGGTTTGATTTTAGTTTAGGTTTGATGGAACAGTGCAAGAATAGTTTCAATGCTATCTTTGTTTGCTATGTAGGCTAAGGGTTAGACTTGCGTTTAAAAAAGTTATCAAAGTTTTTGGCTTTATTGTTTTGCACACAGCATGTTTGTCTCCAGTTCTTTTTTTTTCAATTAAAAAAAAGCTTACTTTTCAAACTCACAAAATTTATTTTTTCCCTGGATGTTCCTTCCCTTGAAAAAAATCAAAACATTGTTTATCAGGATACTAATACTTTTTCTATAATAAAAATTCTACAGGTGTGCCTCGCCAAGATCAGCGCGGTAAACATCAACCGACCCCATGCCTTTTCTGCTGATCAACTGGATCGTGTTGTGAACCACATTGGCTCATTCCGTGAGAGGCAGTTGCACTACAGCAGGAAAGACACACAAAAGCTGTACCTACCAGAAGACCTAAACATGGCTAAAATGCACGGATGTACCAGGAAGCATACCCAGATGAGAAGTGCTGTTATGAAAGCTACAGGTATGTTGTCATGTCTCCTTTTTATTGATTAAAAAAAATACACCAACAATCAGCAATACAGACTATGTGATAAATGATTGTTTTGTTCTCATTTTATGGCCTATTCAGTTTGAGTTAACTTTCTTAACCCATGCACTGCTGGCGCTGCACCTGTAGCACCAATAGCAACGCACAGACTCGTCCTCTTAGAAGGAAAGAAGGAGAAGAGGTGTTTTGTGTGCAGCACTCCTGCACAAAGAAAGAGGTCTAAGCACTGGTGCCCAGCATGTAAAGTTGGGTGCCATGAAAAGTGTGAGGCTCAGCTCACTCATGAAGACAATTTAGGATTACGCATGCAGAGAAAAAGGAGAGCACAGGATGATGCAGGAAGAGATAGTCAATAGATTTAGAGGTTAGTAACACAAATGCATGCATAATTGTTGGAAAAGAAGTTATGAAGTAAACAAAACAAGTTCTTTTGAAAACATTTCATTTTTTATTATTTCAAACTCGTTTTTGTTTATTTTTGTCCTTCTTGCATGAAAAAAAACCCCGTGCATGTGTTGTAAAAAAAAATTCTCTAAAATTAGTGCATCCCTCAAAATATCACAAATTATACATTTTCTGAAAGTAGATATGTTTGTCTTCATTTCCTTTAGAATGATTAGGTAGCCAAACTGCTTTGAAAACAGATATAAGCTTGCAAAGGACAAGTCTTTTGTTTGTTCTACGTGTGACCTTGACCTTCCAAGGTCATGACCTTTTGTGAATGCTAATTGGCATATTTTTTGTTGAATAATTAGATAGCTTATTCAAAGACCTTTACAATGATATATACTTTTGGGGTGTTGTGATAAGAAACTAATTCAGCATAGACATTTAAACAGCATGCATAAAAATACTCATAAAACCAGTGACATCACAGGTCTTTGTATGTGACAGTTCGTGGGTTAAATATTATTTTATTGCGTTATTTGTTTTTGCTTCCAGTGCCAAGAAATATGAAAATAATGTTACGAAAAATAAGAGATGTTAAGGAAAAGTATAAACAGTTTGGATGCTTAAAAAAACCCTATTTGTTATTCAAACCAGTCTTCGCTTTTACCTTTTTATGGCTGTTGCATTGGGCATATTATTTTTTTTTAATGTGACACTTATTCTGCAGGTTTCTGGTGACTGCTATGCAGTCTTTTTCTACATCATCATCATTTTTTTTCCAGGGAAAAAAGATGTTCAGAAGAAGAGGAAAATTTTAGATGCTATGAAAAAATGAAAAACACCATAACTTTCACCTTTTTATGGCTGTTTTGTTTTGTATATTTTTTGATGATCCTACACTCTTTCTAAAGGTTTGTGGTAAAGGCTGCGCAGCGTTTTCCTACCAACTTTTTAAGTTATTAACATACTGGTAGTCATTTTTTGTCTCTCTCTTCCTCTTTCAACAGACAGATTTTTGAACATTTTTTTTCAAGTTACCAGTTGCATCTGCCATTACATTAATGAAATGACTTTGTGGAAGAAAAAATACCTTTGAACCTGGCTATCTTGTTTTTGAAATCATCATGATAAGTAAAAACTTTAAAATGAGGAGGAGATGAGCTAATGTGTTTATGCACATATTTTAGACTTAATAAATTTTTAGTGCCACAAAAAGTGAACTCATTTTAGCTGCTAATTCTATAGATCTGATCTTGTTTTACTTGGCTGAACTATGCTGTATGTGACCCATCTTGATATTTCTCTCTGTCTGTCTGTCTCTGTCTTTTCCATCCCTCCCTCTCTCTCACTCACTATATAATATATCTATTTATTGCTCTATATATCGCACTCTTTTCTCTAGGCTTTTACCTAGATAATAAAAAGAGCTCTCCTTGCCCCAATTCTCTCCCAAACAGGTCTGAGTCTAACAAGAACCGATTGCTGGTTAAGGTTACTCAATATGTGTCAGACTTCTTTCTCTCTCTCTCTCTCTCTCTCTCTCTCTCTCTCTAACTCGTTCATGTCTCTTCATATATGCTCCTCTCAACATCTTCAATGATGATCTGACGGAGATCTTCAACCTCTTCTTCATTTTCAGAAGATTACCAGCCACAGACTAAACAATTTAAGACAATGTGCTTTTGAGAGGGAATCCTTACCATCTACTGAGTTTTGAAGAGTGACGCGATTAGAATCAATGTGACACATGAGCTTAGTTAAGGGATTTTGCCCTTGATGTGTATGTTGATTTTCTTTTCTCAAGAATTTTTAAACTAATTAAATTCATGTGATCATTACTTTTGATACCATAGCAATAAGATAAGTTATAAAGGCAAAAATGAATTGGTATAGACATGTTGCTTGACTTGTCCTTTTCAAACACAGCATGATACCAGGCTTCTGTCATAGTCTTTAGGGAGAGGAGTTGCTGCTCTAAAGAAAGGTACTTAAATTTAACAAATAAGCAAAATCAGTGGTTATATATGTTTGATGTGATAAAAAAAAGAAATGCTTTTGTAAGTTTATTGTCAAATATTACAATAAGCTATTGAGGTCCTTCTATAGTCCAAAAGATATTTACAGTTTAGTGCAGTTATTTATTTCTGAACCAATTATAATATTTTCATTTGTTGTTAGAACGATTTATTATACATATATATACACATATTTGTGAACTTCTCTTCCTGCATTTTTAGTTAAATAACTTTGTACAGTTCTATCTTTATTTACTTACATGTATCTTTATGTAAGTCACCATGTGGCGATGTATTGTCTGGCTTTATTTTTACTTCAAATTTCAAAGAGGGTAAGAACGAGAGAGAGAGAGAGAGAGAGAGAGAGAGAGAGAGAGAGAGAGAGAGAGAGAGAGAGAGAGAGAGAGAGAGAGAGAGAGAGAGAGAGAGAGAGAGAGAGAGAGAGAGAGAGAGAGAGAGAGAGAGAGAGAGAGAGAGAGAGAGAGAGAGGGAGGGAGGGAGGGAGGGAGGGAGGGAGGGAGGGAGAGAGGGAGAGAGAGAGAGAGAGAGAGAGAGAGAGAGAGAGAGAGAGAGAGAGAGAGAGAGAGAGAGAGAGAGAGAGAGAGAGAAAGAGAGAGAGAGATGTTTGGCTACAAGGGTGTCCTGCTCATCTTTGCATTTTCCTCGCCTATAAGACCCAGAGTGTGAGGCTTAAAGAGTGAGCATCTACAATGTTCCAACAACGGAGGGGACAAATGCTCAGTCTTTTTTCTAGTTTTCTTTTACTTTGAAACATAAGTAAGCATCAAATTCAGACCAAATTGCCACTTTGCTTTTGTTTCCGACTCACATCATGATGATTCTTAGAAGTATGTTGATGATGTGACTCATAAAGCTTTTCATTATATGCAATTCACACTCTGTTGTCCCTGGTTTCTTTTGGCAGTGCTATAAATATGATTTGGAAATGTCTGGCGAATCTGTGTCACAGATTCTGTTGAGTATTGTTGTGATTGTATCGATTCCTTAGTCTTCAGGTGCCTCTAAAAGTTCCACTGATGTTCTGCCTGGGCCAGTTTCTTTGCCTATTTTCATCTTTCTCATTCCTGCCCGTATCTCATAACAAATGCAAAAAATAACAAAGAATATGCACAAGATTTTAAAAAAAAATAGTTTGGCCTTTTTTTTTTGTATAAAACATGGCATCAAAAAGTTTTGGTGAGTATCAAATTATAGCATATTGTAGATAATCATAAAAAAAACCAACTATAAAAGGTATAGGCTTTGTGGTTCTTTCATATTTTTATACTGATTTAAGTCTGTAATATATTTAAAAATTTTAGTCCACATTTTTTCAACACTAGGGTTCTTTGAAAGTGTGTGCACTGTAGCAAATATTTACAATGTTTCAGGAAATATAGTCTGGGCTCCATATGGGTGTTCACCTTTAAACTGTGTTTCAGAAAAAATCCAGTATTTTTTAAGCAAATGGCTTTTTTCTTTGGTAGGATCTGTTTCGCAACTGAAATAAGCGACAAAGATATTATTTAGTTATCACACCCCTTATAAAAGAAGCTTTGTAAAGGTGTTTTACTAGATGCCCTTGCAAATTTGATCTGGAAAATTTATTCTTCTTAAAAAATGACCAGCAAAATCCATGAACATCTCAAACAATGGATAAATGACAAGGATGGTATAATTGATAATCATTATTAGTTGCAAAGAAAATCTTCAGAAGGGGCCAAACTTTGCACTATAAAATGAAAACACAATGATATGCTTCTCAGACTTATTTCAGTGCTTTGCAAAATTCTTATTGTCTAAAGAAAAAGAGTGATAACTCCTAAAACTGTAGATCAATAGCAAATCTACAGTTTCCATCTTCCAGGTTATACCCAGATATTTTGAATCCTAATCTCAATGTATATAAAACCCAAGATGTGGGTCTGTCTTACCTAAAACCTATGTCTTTCTGTGACTTTTGGGAAATCTGCCTTCTTTCTTTTTGAAATGCTGCTCTATTGCAACAAGTTTCTCTAACATTTGCACAAAAAATTCCTTCCTTCTGACTAGATTAAAGAAATCCTGCAACATCCAAAGAGGGATGGCCAGATGGTAGAGTCTGACTGCTTCCCTGGTCAGTCGGGAGGAAGAGGAGAGACACCAAAAGAATCTAAATGAGAACAAACAGCTCAAAAAGCAAATAGCTGAGGTCAGTATCAGGCATAAGTTTTGGTACAACCTTTAATAAAGCCATACATCTCTTTTCTTGTGCATTCCCAAGTAAGATTTCCAGGACAACAAGGAAGACATATCACAAATCAGAGATATTCTGTGTTTCACTTTTTTACATCATAGAGCTAAGGAAGCAATTCACTTGACAGCCTTTGTAAAGTTTCAGGTTTCTATGTAGGGCTGAGGTCAATTCTCATACAAGCAATCCTGTCTTAATTCTTATGGGGCTCAACAGAATCTGAAAGTGAATTTGCATTGAAATTTTTACCTGATAGAGGTTCAAGAAATGATAAAATTATACAGTAACACTTCTCTATTGCACCCTTATTTGTTGCAAAATTCAAAGCATTTGATTTTCTACTGAAAGATTTTGTGGGAAAATCAGGGAACAAACTCTAGTTCATTTTTTTACTCCTCCTATTTTCTCTAACAACAGTTCAACCAGCAGTTTGCCAGTGAAGCTTAAATTTAACTCACCTGCGGCTGGGTGTCTGGAAATAATTTGAGCACCCATAGCTGGGCGTTTTGGGCGTTTTTAAAAATTGCAAAAAAACAAACCAAAAGTTAAATGCATCTTAATCTTAATTTTGAGACATATAATAACAACACATACTGGTTTGAAAAAAATAAACAGCAAAAGGATATCTTGAGAGATATTTTTAGTTATTTTTTCTAAAACACCGCAAATTTCCATTTTGTTAAAAATTTGATCTAGATCTAGATTTAGAATTATCCTCCTGAATCACTACTTTCATCAATTTCTGGAATTGTTATCACCTTCACTCTCTTCTAGATCACTATCACTTTCTTTTGATTGCTCAAATACTTCAAAAACGGGCATTAGTCTTGATAATTTTCAAAGCAAACCACAGTATTTATTTTTATCGCCTTTTACAACTGGGATAAAATCTCGAGTGGGTCTGAAAATGGATACACGATACGATACATACTTGATAGCTTTGAGCTCACGATTGGCCAAAGGGATGTGGAGGAAAATTATGATAATCCCACTTACTTCTCTAATTAAAAAAAAAATTTTTTTTGTACATCCCTCTAGCGAGTCTCAATTTAGCACAACCCCTTTAAATGATACATCAATATAAAAGTAAACGAGTACAGCTTTTACAATCTATGCAAGAAAGTGGGATAGTTTGGATGTTGATACCCCTAATTATCATTCATCAGACAACATGGCTTTTTGATCTGTGCCATTGTTATGAAACTAGTTACTGATGAATCTGGTTAACTCATCATTATCATCTAAGAGTATATATATTCATAATTTAGTATCTCTTGTCAAAAAATTACTTTTACATTGAGGTTTAGGACATTCCATTGGTAGGGCTACCTCCTTTGTGGAAATGAAGCAAGAAAAAAATTCTTAAATGAAGTTCTTAAATTTCATTGCTTTTCATCTAAAATGTCGACACATGTATGGACTATGCCCTTATTTCATGCTATGATTTTTTTTCCCTTCTTTTCACAGTGGACCTGTTCCCGTCTTTGTCATGTCTCTCATCTTCATCACCTCCGACTTCATGCTATACATCTGGGGTAAATACACCCGAGGCTAGACCAACTGCCAAAGTATCTTCCCCTGACACCCTCTACCCCTGTACTTGAGGAGAGCACTTACTTGGCAAAAGGCAGAGAATTTTATGAGCTTGATTAGCATCAACAACCTTGTGGCTAGGAACCAAAACCAATTTCTATCCTTTAAATTTTTATATATATTTAAGATAAATTAGAAAGTAAAGGGTTTTCTTCGAATCCACAAGGTTTTTGGCTGTTGAGATTTAATGAGAAAATATAGAGCCAGCAGTCTTAGTCACAGAAAGCAGCAGTTGTGTAAATATCATAAGCTAACTAAACTGATACTTTTTTTAATGGATTTTAATTGAGGAATCTTGTTTAAAAACCCTCTGTGGCTCTCATTAATTACTTAAAACATTGTCTAAGAAGTGTCATTCAGTTCCAACAACAGAGAGGACAAATACTCAGTCATATTTTTTTTTTATAGTTTTCTTTATTTAAAAACAAAAGTAGGCATCAAATTCATACCAGATTGTCAAGGTATGTGGAATCAATTTCAAATTTTTACAGCACAAACATTTTCGAAGTATTGGCATTGTTATCAAATTTTCCTTGATATGCTTTTCACGCATTATGAAGACATGTTGGGCTGTCTTGTAAATGAGATTGGAAAAAAATGGCAAGACTTTTCTTTAAAACATCACAATATATATTTTTTATGGTGCTGATTGCATTTTGTTTAAGATGTGTTTATTTTATAGATTACTTGAACTGGCACAGTATACAAATATTTTTAACAAATAACCTCAGGTATCAAGATTTCAAATCATTGTTAGAGAAAAATTATATTTGAAGAGGGAAGCTGAAAGAATTGAAAAAAGCCATATTGAAATTAAATAAGCTTTTTCAATTAGATATTTCACTATTATAGGCTTCTTAAAGAGAGTTATATAATTGAACACTTTAGCTTTTTATTTCTTTTAAACTTCAGATTTTTGTGTAAACAATGATTTATGAATATGTTTAAAAAAATCAAAGTAAATTTAGTACATTTTAACATGCACAAGTCACATTTTAGCACTTTAACATTTTTTTTATTGATCTGGCATTGATAAGTTTGTATTTCAGAGTAGTGTTAATTTTTTCTTCCTTTTTTTTATAAACTCAAGTATTTTCTGAAGAAATTTTTAACAGGGTGCTTCTTAACATTAAATTGAACGAAAATTTTTGCTTATGTGAAACATTGCAGGTCCTGTATGTTATAAATGCCCCAATCTCACCCATCTTCAGCAAACAGGAAAACACGACATTTGATTTAGTCTCTCTGGCCATTGTGTTGTGCACCTGCCCTTTATGGGCCTCATCATTATTCGAGAGGTATTGTTATGATGTTTTAATTGTTGTATGCCATAAGAGCAGCATTGATCAGTTGATTTTTACACACTGGAAGCATTTTTTTTTACTGTTGAGCAGGTTTCCACAACCGTGAGAGCACATGGACCAAAGCTTTTTGGACAATAACTATGCTCGCAGCTGCTGTGGCAACAGTCTTGTAAGGCCTACTGTGCTGTCTCAGTTTGTTTCGTTTCATACAAAGTATTTCTAAAGTGGGCGTTGAGTCATTATAGTTAAACCTCTAGATCTAGAAACATTACAAGCATGATAAAAGATGAAGAGAAGGGGAAATTTAGTCCAATGGCAAGATTGACGCCTGTATCCAAATCTAGTTCAACAGAAGGAAAAATTGTCTTTTGAACTCATCAATCAATCAGTTAGGTGCCTTGCTCTTTAGCATTGCCTAGCATGACTTTCCACACATCTCTATCTCTAATCACTTTCAGTGCTTTTGTCACTCGTCCTACTTTGAAAGTCCATCCAACATCTTTTGATGCTGTTTTGGTACAATCATTCCAGTTGTCACAAGATTTTGTACTTTCTCTCTTCTCTTGACATGTCCAAAAAAGGTTGCCTAGCGTTTACTTATTCTATTTATGCTGAATCTTGTAGTGTCGGCTTCTTGTAACAGTTTTGGTTGATTTCTTTTCAGTCCATGAAATCTCATTTTGTTGTCTCCAGTTTCTTTTGTAACTGTTTTGAAATTGTGCAAGCTTTGTATTGATACATCAGAATGGGTTCAGTAGAGCACTTCAGGGCTCTTCTTTTTGTGCGAATTGAGATGTGGTTATTTGTTAGTATAGATTTCATTCTCTGGAAGCTCAGTGTAAGTTACGTCCATCACTTGATATTAAAGTACCCAAGTATTTGAATTGACCCCTTTGCTTGAGTTTATTACCTTTGATAAAGATTTTGATGTGCGGAGACTATAACTTTGACTAATCACCATTAGTTCTATCTTTTTGCTATTCAATTGCAACCCTTTTTTTCTGCTCTCTTCTTCAAAAATCGTTAATAATTGTCGCAAGTCTTCTTTATTTTCTGGAATTAATACAGTGTCATCAGCGTATCTCAACATGGAGCCAAATTCTGTTCACTTTTAGTTTGTCAGCAACTTGCCATAAGCCCATAAATCTAGCACCCTTATCTGACAGCTCACAGTGGATGGGTGGACACTGTCTCTTCCCAGGAATTTTACCCGCGCAGTAGAAAAAGGCATGCAGCTGGAACGCAATTCACACTACTTTTTTAACACAAAATTGCAAAACATGCAATACTGATGTCATTTCCCAATAAAATTTCATTTTCAAATTTTTTTTGTGGGGTATATTATTAACTATTTTTGTTGTTGTCTGGGTTTTGTCTGTGGTACAAGGGAGTTGAGTTCTGGGGCTGTCAACAGCAAGATGTTTTCTATTATATTTTTCATTCTATTTTTGTCATTTCTTATGGCTGCACTTCTTGCCAAGCGTGAAACAGTTGAGTGAAGTTGTTCCCATCCTGCTCCCTAAGAAAGCCTAGTCCGAAACCTGTCCTATGCATAAAATCAGTGCTATTCTTTTTTAAAATGTGCTGCTTGGCAATGATGCGATTGGGAAAGCACTGTCTGTAAAATTTGATGTATTCAGAAGTTGCAATCTCTGCTTGTAATGTGGTTTCCTCTGGTTGGGCTTTTGAGGTTAAAGAGTGAATGCCTTCAAAATGTGAGTTAAGTGTGTCAAACATATCTTTGGTAGGGAGCGCAACTCCTAAAATGTCATCATTTTCAGCAGTGGTGACTTATAAAGTTTCCACCATGGTATGCTTGTCTTTCTATTTTGTTTTTGTAGTACTGTCTCTGAGCTTTCTTGGATTGGGCCCACAGCTTTATTTTTGTCTCTTCAATTTTTTTCAACTCCTCTTTGCCTCTTTTCTCCACATTCTTCTTCTGCTCTCATCATCTAGTATAGCGTTCCTTTTGAAAGTACTATTTGTTTTTTCTTTTCTTCAGCTTTGAGCCAGTTGCGTCTGTAATTTGAATGTTTCTGCTTGGCTATTATCTCATCTCTATTTTGGACTTCCTTTTGTATCAGATTGGGATGTTTTAGTGTGATTCCAAGAAGAATATATAAATATGGAGGGGCAATGTTTGCTATCTTTATTTCTAGGAATGGATGTCTGAGTTTATTGATAAAACATTTAACTGCATTTGTTTTCCCACCGCTCTCCAAAAACTGTTGTGCATCTGTGTGTAAAGATTGTAGTGCTCTCTTTTTGGTAGGTTCCTTACTTTCTGTTTGGAATCAAGACAGAACAGGCACGGAATGTCCCTGTCGCTCCTGAAATGCCATAGGACAAGAAAGCATAGTCTCCAAAGAGGAAGACAACAATCTCTTCTGTCTCCATGCGAAGTTTTGTAATGCATGTATTTGGTTTTTTAGCTCTTTGAAAATTGTTTGCAGATTTTTTACTGTGTCTTTTACCTCTGCTATAGCTACCAGGTGTGTATTTGCCTTAGAGTTGTTTTTCGTCTCTCTCTCTCTCTCTCTCTCTCTCTCTCTCTCTCTCTCTCTCTCTCTCTCTCTCTCTCTCTCTCTCTCTCTCTCTCTCTCTCTCTCTCTCTCTCTGTATATATATATCCCCTCCTTTTCTTCCCTATCCCTTCTCTGTGTAACTCATTCCTGTCTATTCATAATTATATGCTCCTCTCAACATCTTCAGTGATAATCTGACGGAGATCTTCAACCTCTTCTTCATTTTGAGAAGATCACCAGCCACAGACTAAACAACTTGAGACAATGTGCTTTTGAGAGGGAATCCTTACCATCTACTGAGTTTTGAAAAAGGACGAGATTGGAATCAATGTGACACAGCAGCGTATTTGAGGAATTTTGCCCTTGATGTGCAAGTTGATCTTCTTTTCTCAAGAATTTTTAAACTAGTTTAAATTCATGTGATCATTGCTTTTGACGCCATAGCAGTCAAAGATCAGTCATAAAGGTAAAAATGAACTAGTATAGACATGTCCATTGACTTGTACTTTTCAAACACAACATTATATCAGGATTCTGTTATAGTCTTTAGGGAGAGGAGTTGCTGCTCTAAAGAAAGGAACTTAAATTTAACAAAGATCCAAAATCAGCTGTTATATATGTTTGATGTAGTAAAAAAAAATTATTTTGTAAGTTTATTGTCAAATTATTGTTTTATCACAATTGTAATGGGAATAAGGCTGGTAGACTTCAGAAATCAATTCCCGTTCATGACTTGGCAGAGATATAGGCTTAAAGTGCTGAAATCTTCTGTTGGTTCAATTCAAGCAGCCTTGTGATATCATTGCATTATTATCTTTTTTTAAGTGTGTTTTTCTTCGTCTTTCCCAGTAGGACAGACAGGTTTTTCAATCTTTGATGTCATCTCTTTTCTTATCCTTTCTGCTTAAAACAAACTTTCTCTTTCACAAAAATCATTTTCTTTTTCTCCAAAAATTAGGAGAGGGGAAAAAATCATCTGTTCTTGCTTTAAGTCTTTGCAGGTCAAGACAAATTTTGGGCTAGATTTGTAGACCAATCAAAGGTAGTCAGCTTACACCTCATGTACAAGTGAGACTTACATGTTTATCTTCTAATATTCATGTCTTTCTTTTCAAGCAAATTTCATGTCTGCAAAGTGTTGTCTGTGAATACATTCCTTTGTTTTATGGTTTGCTTGTTTTTTCACTATGTATGCTTTGAGTCCTTTGTATTCTTCAGCTTTGAAAATGTTATAGAACTGGAGTGAGATGTTATATTTGCAATCTGTGCTGTATTTATGGCAGTGGTTGTCTATACATAATTTTATGTAGAGCAGCGCCAAACATATGCGATAACCATCTACGTTGAAACAACAAAGACATATAGCTTACAACTACCTTTATTAGATGTACCTTTTTTTTTTGTAAAACACGTCAATCCTTAGATTATTCATAGAAAATTCTCTATGAATTAGGGGCCCTGCTCTTTACAGTAGGCGATCATGACCTTCTGCGCATCTCTATACCTTGATGCTGTTAACCCGTTAGCTGCCTTGCCCGAACCTCACTCGGGGTCGCCATTGTCTCTAAACTGCCATATGCCCGAACCTCACTCGGGGTTTTTTCATCATTGATTTTCGAGAATTTCCCAGTGGTCTAGGGGAAGTAACTGCATAAATTATTGTCTTGAAACATTTATAGAGTGTTTTCCCTTGAAAACATCGATGATTCTCGGCAAATATGCTTATTTTTACAAATTTTAGAAAGTTTGAAGTTTCAGACTAGATCTAGATCTATCCCCCAGCGATTTGGAAGATGGCTTGGACTTTGATTTACAAGATAGCCATAGATCTAGATCCAGGTCTAGATCTAGATCTAGTTCAAGGTCTAGATCTAGATCTAGTTCTCCAATAGATGTTGTAGATCTACAGAATAATGCAGTTCCAGTTATGTGCATGCAATTTCACATTTTTGTGCAAAATTTTCTTCAAATTTTGTCATTTTTTACCCCAAAACTATAAAACAAAAAAAAAAAAAATTTTTTTTTCAGTTTTTCTTTTTCATAATATCATAGACAATACATTTTTGTACAAACATGCAAAGTTTCAAAGCCCTACTGTAAAGAATAAGCAAGTAATATAAAAATTTCAACACCCTATCTATTTCTTTACTTCTGGCCCCGGCACAGGGGGTTATCAATAGGAAGCAGGGAAGGGGTTAAGTGCCTCTGTCACTCATTTTACATTTAGCCACTTATCTTTTCTCGCTTCTTTCCCCTGCTGCCGTTTCCTTTAAAATCAATCGAGTTGCCACAAGATGTTTTAATTTTTTTTTTCTCATCACATGGCCCAAAAAAGAGTACCTATAGTTTACATATGGTATTTATGAGCATTTTGGACTTTCGATCCAGAACAAAACGATTTTAACTGAATGGTGGACACTTGAATAAATCCATACTCTATAGCCACACTGATGAGTCGTAATACGACGAAACACATCCTAGAATGTGTCTGTGGATGAGTGAAAAAAATTATTGTTCCTTTATGCAAATTTTCCCCTTAAAAACGATTCATAATCTTGACTGGGGAACGGAATTCCTCCATCCTCCTTAATTTATAATAGGTTTAATCGTAGATAAAAAGAAACTTTCTCAGTTTTATTTTTTTGTATTATTAGATTTTCTAAAAATGTTCAATTTTACTTTTTATCCAAAGCTGTAAAGTTCTATTTAGATAATTACTAAAATCTGATGAGATTAAATTACCTCTTGAAACAGAGAATTTTGTGCAGTTATTATAAACTATCTTTATGTAAATTGTATCTCATTATTTCATACACATGTACAATATATTTCAAATTTGATATATATCTAGCTAAGGTTTCACCCGCCCCCATATTAATCTGTCTTTTTTGTGATTCCTTTTCAGAAGTAAAATGTGGGACCTTGTTTGAATCCTCAAAGCTTTCTTATCATCCAGTTTTTATTTCTCTAAACAACGCTTTTAAAGAGAACAGGGAAAATATATTGGCTGGAGTAAATTAATTAATATGTGAATTATCAGTTGTGCTTTATTGTAATGCAATGTAAGGTGAAAGTCAAACAGATTAAAGTTCATTTAACAGGCAATGCCCCTATATGTATTATCTCTTTTAATGAAAATGTCATATTCGTTTATGTTATATACATAAGTTTCATTGACGTTATTTTTTTTTAGACTATTATGTGTCTTTTTTAGGTAACTATGTATTATAAAATTATTTCTTTTTATATTATTATAATTTGGATTTCTCTGAATAAACTCAGATAACACTCTTATCTGTCTTTGTTATTTTTGATATTGTTCCTGTTTTTAATACCTCCCACATTCAATACATTAATAGTTTAAACCCAAAGGTTTTCGTATGTGTTTAAGGTATTTATCACGTGATTTCAATTCATTGCAATTTGCACAGAGTTTAAGATCCGTCAGTTTTATACGAAAGAAATATTGAACTCCATATTAAGTAATAGAAACATACAACTGCCAGATAGATGGCGAATCAATATTGAACAATGAAATACGGGTGAGAAATACTTCTATACTTCTATCTCTATAAACAAGCATAATAACAAAATATCATTACAATAGAATAGATATCGAAATAAAAAATCAAAACGGTAGAATCGATTTCGATTTTTTCTTTCTCTATACTAATAATACAATACCAATGCTGTAGAATCGAAATGATTTCTATAAATCATCAAAATAATGCCATATTATCAAAATATAATCGAATTTGAGACTAATCTTGATTTACCCAAGCAGGATATAGCTGGTAACAATCAGCAGCTGCATATATTATATTTTATAATTGCATGTTCTCTGAATATAACAAAAATGACACGATTTTTTTTTTTTTTTTTTGGGGGGGGGGTTGAGTGAATAGGCAATATGGTTTTTAACTGGAGTTGGAGTAAATCTTTACGATTGGACTGATGACTCGAAAAAGATCGAGATGTAGATAGAGATAAAAGATTTGGGACGGGCTAAAAGGATAATAGTTATTGTGATATTCCAATATGAATGCTAATTAATTCTATTTTGGTAATCTATATAAATTATAATTAGCATAATTTCAATGTGGCCGCCGGTAAATTCCATTTTGGCCATCTCTATAATTAGCATAATTCGATTTTCATTCTGGTAATCTATATAAATAAAATAAATCCAATGTGGCCGCTGATTAATTCTATTTTGGCCATCTCTATAATTAGCATAATGCCAATATGGCCTCGGGTTAATTTTATTTTGGCCATCTCTATAATTAGTATAAATTCAATACGGCCGCCGGTTAATTTCTATTTTGGCCATCTCTATAATTAGCATAATGCCAATATGGTCTCGGGTTAATTTTATTTTGGCCATCTCTATAATTATCATAAATTCAATATGGCCGCCGCTTGATTCTGTTTTGGCCATCTCTACAATTAGCATAAATCCAATATAGCCGCCAGTTAATTTCTATTTTGGCCATCTCTATAATGAGCATAAATTCAATATGGCCGCCGGTTAATTTTTATCTTGGTAATCTCTATAACAAGCATAATTTCAATGTGGCTGCCAGTTAACTCTATTTTGGCCATCTCTATAATTAGCATAAATCCAATATAGCCGCCGATTAATTCTATTTTGGCCATCTCTATGATTTGCATAACTAGATTTTCATTTTAGTAATCTATAAAAATAAGATAAATCCAATATGGCCGCCGGTTAATTCTATTTTGGCCATTTCTATAATTAGCATAATTCGAATTTCATTCTGGTAATCTATATAAATACAATAAATCCAATATGGCCGCCGGTTAATTCTATTTTGGCCATCTCTATAATTAGCATAATTCCAATTTCATTTTGGTAATCTATACAAGTACATTAAATCCAATATGGCCGCCGGTTAATTCTATTTTGGCCATCTCTATAATAAGCATAATGCCAATATGGCCTCGGGTTGATTTTATCTTGGCAATCTCTATAATAAGCATAAATTCAATATGGCCGCCGGTTAATTCTTCTTTGGCCATCTCTATAATTAGCATAATTCCAATTTCATTTTGGTAATCTATATAAGTACATTAAATCCAATATGGCCGCCGATTAATTCTATTTTGGCCATCTCTATAATAAGCATAATGCCAATATGGCCTCGGGTTAATTTTATTTTGGCCATCTCTATAATAAGCATAAATTCAATATGGCCGCCGGTTAATTCTTCTTTGGCCATCTCTATAATTAGCATAATTCCAATTTCATTTTGGTAATCTATATAAGTATATTAAATCCAATATGGCCGCCGATTAATTCTATTTTGGCCATCTCTATAATAAGCATAATGCCAATATGGCCTCGGGTTAATTTTATTTTGGCCATCTCTATAATAAGCATAAATTCAATATGGCCGCCGGTTAATTCTTCTTTGGCATCTCTATCATTAGCATAATTCCAATTTCATTTTGGTAATCCATATAAGTATATTAAATCCAATATGGCCGCCGATTAATTCTATTTTGGCCATCTCTATAATAAGCATAATGCCAATATGGCCTCGGGTTAATTTTATTTTGGCCATCTCTATAATAAGCATAAATTCAATATGGCCGCCGGTTAATTCTTCTTTGGCATCTCTATCATTAGCATAATTCCAATTTCATTTTGGTAATCAATATAAGTACATTAAATTCAATATGGCCGCCGGTTAATTCTTCTTTGGCATCTCTATCATTAGCATAATTCCAATTTCATTTTGGTAATCCATATAAGTACATTAAATCCAATATGGCCGCCGGTTAATTCTATTTTTGGCCATCTCTATAATTAGCATAATGCCAATATGGCCGCCGGTTGATTTTATCTTGGTAATCTCTATAACAAGCATAATTTCAATGTGGCCGCCAGTTGATTCTATTTTGGCCATCTCTATAATTAGCATAAATGAATGTTAGCCGCCGATTAATTCTTTTTTGGCCATCTCTATGATTAGCATCATTCGAATTTCATTCTGGTAATCTATATAAATACAATAAATCCAATATGGCCGCCGATTAATTCTATTTTGGCCATCTCTATAATAAGCATAATACCAATATGGCCTCGGGTTAATTTTATTTTGGCCATCTCTATAATAAGCATAAATTCAATATGGCCGCCGGTTAATTCTTCTTTGGCATCTCTATCATTAGCATAATTCCAATTTCATTTTGGTAATCCATATAAGTATATTAAATCCAATATGGCCGCCGATTAATTCTATTTTGGCCATCTCT
Source organism: Elysia crispata (assembly GCA_033675545.1). Classification (NCBI taxonomy): domain Eukaryota; kingdom Metazoa; phylum Mollusca; class Gastropoda; family Plakobranchidae; genus Elysia; species Elysia crispata. Next base: position 222,529 of record JAWDGP010006980.1, read on the forward strand.
ATAATAAGCATAATGCCAATATGGCCTCGGGTTAATTTTGTTTTGGCCATCTCTATAATAAGCATAAATTCAATATGGCCGCCGGTTAATTCTTCTTTGGCATCTCTATCATTAGCATAATTCCAATTTCATTTTGGTAATCCATATAAATACACTAAATCCAATATGGCCGCCGATTAATTCTATTTTGGCCATCTCTATAATAAGCATAATGCAAATATGGCCTCGGGTTAATTTTATCTTGGCCATCTCTATAATAAGCATAATTTCATTGTGGCCGCCAGTTGATTCTATTTTCTTCAATTTTGGCCCATCTCTATAATTAGCATAAATCCAATATAGCCGCCGGTTAATTTCATTTTGGCCATCTCCATAATGAGCATTAAATCCAATATGGCCGCCGATTAATTCTATTTTGGCCATCTCTATAATAAGCATAATACCAATATGGCCGCCGGTTAATTTTATCTTGGTAATCTCTATAATAGGCATAATTTTAATGTGGCCGCCACTTGATTCTATTTTGGCCATCTCTATAATTAGCATAAATGCAATATGGCCGCCGGTTAATTTTTTTTGGCCATCTCTATAATTAGCATAATGCCAATATGGCCGCCGGTTAATTTTATCTTGGTAATCTCTATAACAAGCATAATTTCAATCTGGCCGCCAGTTGATTCTATTTTGACCATCTCTATAATTAGCATAAATCCAATATAGCCGCCGGTTAATTCTATTTTGGCCATCTCTATAATTAGAATAATTCGAATTTCATTCTGGTAATCTCTATAATAAGCTAAAATCCAATATGGCCGCCGATTAATTCTATTTTGGCCATCTCTATAATTAGCATAAATTCAATATGGCCGCAGGTTAATTTCTATTTTGGCCATCTCTATAATAAGCATAAATTCAATATGGCCGCCGGTTAATTCTTATGTTGGCCATCTGTATAATTAGCATAATTCCAATTTTATTTTGGTAATCTATATAAATACAATAAATCCAATATGGCCGCCGGTTAATTCCAATTTGGCCATCTCTATAATTAGCATAATGCCAATATGGCCGCCGGTTAATTTTATTTTGGTAATCTCTATAATAAGCATAAATTCAATATGGCCGCCGTTTAATTATCTTTTGGCCATCTCTATAATTAGCATAAATCCAATATAGACGCCGGTTAATTTCTATTTTGGCCATCTCTATAATTAGCATATATTCAATATGGCCGCCGGTTAATTTTATCTTGGTAATCTCTATAAAAAGCATAACTTTAATATGGCCGCCAGTTGATTCTATTTTGCCCATCTCTACAATTAGCATAAATCCAATATAGACGCCGGTTAATTTCTATTTTGGCCATCTCTATAATTAGCATAATTCGAATTTCATTCTGGTAATCTATATAAATACAATAAATCCAATATGGCCGCCGATTAATTCTATTTTGGCCATCTCTATAATAAGCATAATACCAATATGGCCTCGGGTTAATTTTATTTTGGCCATCTCTATAATAAGCATAAATTCAATATGGCCGCCGGTTAATTCTTCTTTGGCATCTCTATCATTAGCATAATTCCAATTTCATTTTGGTAATCCATATAAGTATATTAAATCCAATATGGCCGCCGATTAATTCTATTTTGGCCATCTCTATAATAAGCATAATGCCAATATGGCCTCGGGTTAATTTTATTTTGGCCATCTCTATAATAAGCATAAATTCAATATGGCCGCCGGTTAATTCTTCTTTGGCCATCTCTATAATTAGCATAATTCCAATTTCATTTTGGTAATCTATATAAGTACATTAAATCCAATATGGCCGCCGATTAATTCTATTTTGGCCATCTCTATAATAAGCATAATGCCAATATGGCCTCGGGTTAATTTTATTTTGGCCATCTCTATAATAAGCATAAATTCAATATGGCCGCCGGTTAATTCTTCTTTGGCATCTCTATCATTAGCATAATTCCAATTTCATTTTGGTAATCCATATAAGTATATTAAATCCAATATGGCCGCCGATTAATTCTATTTTGGCCATCTCTATAATAAGCATAATGCCAATATGGCCTCGGGTTAATTTTATTTTGGCCATCTCTATAATAAGCATAAATTCAATATGGCCGCCGGTTAATTCTTCTTTGGCATCTCTATCATTAGCATAATTCCAATTTCATTTTGGTAATCCATATAAGTATATTAAATCCAATATGGCCGCCGATTAATTCTATTTTGGCCATCTCTATAATAAGCATAATGCCAATATGGCCTCGGGTTAATTTTATTTTGGCCATCTCTATAATAAGCATAAATTCAATATGGCCGCCGGTTAATTCTTCTTTGGCATCTCTATCATTAGCATAATTCCAATTTCATTTTGGTAATCAATATAAAGTACATTAAATTCCAATATGGCCGCCGTTTAATTCTATTTTAGCCATCTCTATCATTAGCATAATTCTAATTTCATTTTGGTAATCCATATAAGTACATTAAATCCAATATGGCCGCGGATTAATTCTATTTTGGCCATCTCTATAATAAGCATAATGCTAATATGGCCTCGGGTTAATTTTATTTTGGCCATCTCTATAATAAGCATCAATTCAATATGGCCGCCGGTTAATTCTTTTTTGGCATCTCTATCATTAGCATAATTCCAATTTCATTTTGGTAATCCATATAAGTACATTAAATTCAATATAGCCGCCGGTTAATTCTATTTTGGCCATCTCTATAATTAGCATAATTCGAATTTCATTCTGGTAATCTATATAAATACAATAAATCCAATATGGCCGCCGGTTAATTCTATTTTGGCCATCTCTATAATTAGCATAATTCCAATTTCATTCTGGTAATCCATATAAATACACTAAATCCAATATGGCCGCCGATTAATCCTATTTTGGCCATCTCTATAATAAGCATAATGCCAATATGGCCTCGGGTTAATTTTATTTTGGCCATCTCTATAATAAGCATAAATTCAATATGGCCGCCGGTTAATTCTTCTTTGGCATCTCTATAATTAGCATAATTCCAATTTCATTTTGGTAATCTATATAAGTACATTAAATCCAATATGGCCGCCGGTTAATTCTATTTTGGCCATCTCTATAATTAGCATATATTCAATATGGCCGCCGGTTAATTTTATCTTGGTAATCTCTATAACAAGCATAATTTCAATGTGGCCGCCAGTTGACTCTATTTTGGCCATCTCTATAATTAGCATAAATCCAATATAGCCGCCGATTAATTTTATTTTGGCCATCTCTATAATTTGCATAATTAGATTTTCATTCTAGTAATCGATATAAATACAATCAATCCAATATGGCCGCCGGTTAATTCTATTTTGCCCATCTCTATAATTAGCATAATTCGAATTTCAATCTGGTAATCTATATAAATACAATAAATCCAATATGGCCGCCGGTTAATTCTATTTTGGCCATCTCTATAATTAGCATAATTCCAATTTCATTTTGGTAATATATACAAGTACATTAAATCCAATATGGCCGCCGGTTAATTCTATTTTGGCCATCTCTATATTTAGCATCAATTCAATATGGCCGCCGGTTAATTTTATCTTGGTAATCTCTATAACAAGCATAATTTTCATGTGGCCGCCAGTTGATTCTATTTTAGCCATCTCTAAAATTAGCATAATTCCAATTTCATTTTGGTAATCTATATAAGTACATTAAATCCAACATGGCCGCCGATTAATTCTTTTTTGGCCATCTCTATAATTAGCATAATTCGAATTTCATTCTGGTAATCTATACAAGTACATTAAATCCAATATGGCCGCCGGTTAATTTTATTTTGGCCATCTCTATAATAAGCATAATGCCAATATGGCCTCGAGTTATTTTTATTTTGGCCATCTCTATAATAAGCATAAATTCAATATGGCCGCTGGTTAATTCTATTTTGGGCATTTCTATAATTAGCATAATTCCAATTTCATTTTGGTAATATATACAAGTACATTAAATCCAATATGGCCGCCGATTAATTCTATTTTGGCCATCTCTATATTTAGCATCAATTCAATATGGCCGCCGGTTAATTTTATCTTGGTAATCTCTATAACAAGCATAATTTTCATGTGGCCGCCAGTTGATTCTATTTTAGCCATCTCTAAAATTAGCATAATTCCAATTTCATTTTGGTAATCTATATAAGTACATTAAATCCAACATGGCCGCCGATTAATTCTTTTTTGGCCATCTCTATAATTAGCATAATTCGAATTTTATTCTGGTAATCTATACAAGTACATTAAATCCAATATGGCCGCCGGTTAATTCTATTTTTGCCATCTCTATAATAAGCATAATGCCAATATGGCCTCGAGTTATTTTTATTTTGGCCATCTCTATAATAAGCATAAATTCAATATGGCCGCTGGTTAATTCTTCTTTGGCCATCTCTATAATTAGCATAATTCCAATTTCATTTTGGTAATCTATATAAGTACATTAAATCCAATATGGCCGCCGGTTAATTCTATTTTGGCCATCTCTATAATTAGCATAATGCCAATATGGCCGCCGGTTGATTTTATCTTGTTAATATCTATATTTAGTATAATCCAATATGGCCGAGGTTAATTCCGATTTGGAAGTCTCTTTAATAAGCATATTTCTAATATGGCCGCCGGTTACTTTGTAGAGATAGAAATAAAGAGAATTTTGTCACCCCTATTTAATTATTCAATATTGATTCACCATCTTTGTGGCAGTTGGCTATTCCATCTTATGTTCCCAACACATACCACCCATGCATTATCAATTCGGCAATAAGGGTTTATGTTTCTATTACTGTAAAATGGAGTTCGATATTTCTTTTGTATAAAAATGACGGATCTTAAACTCTGTGCAAATTGCAATGAATTGAAATCACTTGATAAATAATATAAACACATACGAAAACCTATTAAAAACAAGACATTTATCAAAAACAACAAAGACATAAAAAAAGAATGTTATCTGAGTTTATTCAGAGAAATCCAAATTATAAAAATATAAAAAGAAATCATTATAATACACATTATTTTCTAAAATAATTAAAAAGACACATACCAGTCTTTTAAAAATAACGTCAGTGAAACTTATGTATATAACATAAACGAATATGACATTTTCATTAAAAGAGATAATACATATAAGGGCATTGCCTGTTAAATGAACTTTAATTTGTTTGACTTTCAGCTCACATTGCATTACAATAAAAGACAATTAATAATTCACATAAAATTTTTTCAAAAACATTAATTAGGTTTTTACTCCAGTCAACATAGTTTCCATGTTCTCTTTAAATGCGTTATCCAGAAAAATAGTAACTGGATGATAAGAAAGCTTTGAGGATTCAAACCAGGTCCCACGTTTTACTTCTGAAAAGGAATCACAAAAAAGAAAGATTAATATGGGGGGTGAAACCTTAGCCAAATAAAGACTAGGAAAAAAAGACGAGGCAACAAACGTTTGTGTCTTTTGTTAATCCAAAACTAGGTCGACCGTTTCCACAAGAACCACCACCTTGACATTCACAATGTAAAAAAACACGTCCTCTCTACGTTTTGAGAACGATGTTGTTTTGACTGTGAAGGAGTTGCTCTAGATAGCTATTAACAAATGTCATCGTAACAGTGTGCTGATTAACCAGCCGATCGGGTGAGCAATATTCAACTGAAAAGGCTTGTATTTTAGGCGTCTCGACTAAAATCGACCATGTATACTGAAACTTGAGTTTCTTAAGAAATGGTTATAAGTTTTGTAACATTTAAAACTAGAGGCTTATATAAAAAAAATATTTAAAACAAAAATAACTTAAATTTTAATATATATATATATATATATATATATATATATATATATATATATATATATATTGTCATTGTATGCTTATGCTGTCTGTCTGTCTGTCTGTCTGTCTGTCTGTCTGTCTGTCTCTCTCTCTCTCTCTCGTTCTAACCCTCTTGAAATTTGAAGTAAAAATAAAGCCAGAAAATACATCGCTACATGGCGACTTACATAAAGATACATGAACTTAAATAAAGATAGCACTGTACAAAGTTTTTTAACTAAAAATATAGGAAGAGAAGTTCACAAATATATTCTTTCATATAATGCTATTTTTATCACTGTCAGTCAATCCCACAAGTGCCTCGAATTAACCTGGTTTAGAAATATTGTTACTACCCTGAGGTCCTCCTTTCAAAAATCTGCTAGTTGCACCCTTGGTTCCACATATCCTTCGCATAAAAGCCTCAAGAGTTGGGAGAAAAAGAAAAAAAAAAGGTTTGACTCTGGTTAGCCAGCTCTAATAAGAGTTTAGAGCTAATGTCTTAATATGAAGTGAAAAACAGAAATGAAGATTTAATATGGGAAAAAAATGATATAGGACAAGGGAAAAGGAGAAAATCCTCATAGTCTAAGCCCAGAATAAGACAGAACGACAAAAATGGGAGAGAAAAGAAAGAGTGAGAATGGAGGCGAGGTTTAGACAATTACATCATACAGTGTTGAGCTGAAGATCATATTCTTATAGCTCAATATTAAAATGGCTTCACTGAAGAGCAAAAAAAAAAGAATGGCTACAGCAAGCAGTGTAAAAATTAAATATATGTTTATAAAAAGTGTAAATCTTAGAATGCTTTAAGATTAACTCAAATTTATAATATTTGCTCAAATTAGAGGTAAAAAAGCATGACTTATATTGGGCGGCAGCTCAGAGCCAACTCTGAGAAAGAGGAATGAGGGTATCTTTCCCTCTGCTAGTCTGTGAGAGGTCCATGGGCAAGACCAATTAAAAATAAAACATGAAATGATATGAGACAGCAACAATGTGAGTTGATGGGTAAATCAGCTCATTAAAAAAAAAAAAAAAAAAAATAAAGTGCGGTGTCTGACAAGGATGTGTGCTTGCTCCAGACCTTTTCTCTCTCTACAGTGAAATGATTTGAGAAGCATAGAAGGATACTTAGGAATTAAAATAGGAGGGCACAAAGTAAGCAACATGAGATACGCTGATGACGCTGTATTAATTGCAGAAAATAAAGAAGACTTGCCACAATTATTAGACATCACTGAAGAAGAAAGCAGAAGGAAAGGATATGGATTAAACTTAAAGAGCAAAAATACGGAAGTAATACGGAAGTAATGGTCGTCAATCGAAACAATGAGTGTGCACAGATCAATTCTTTAGTAGCAAAGATAATTCGTTCAGGAATCAATGCAAATACTTGGGCACTTGAATGTGAAGAGATGGACACAACTGTGAAATCGCATCAAAAAAGGCACTGGAGTGTTTTACTGAACCCATCCTTATGTATGGATGTTAGGCTTGGACAATTTAAAAAACAACTACAAAATTAACTGGAGGAAACAAATGTGGTTCCTAAAGAGAATGCTATGAATCTTATTTATGGACTTCAAAGAAATCAAACTAAAGTGTGGTACGAGGAGCTGGCATATATATGCTCATAAATACCATATTTAATCTACAGGCAGTATTTTTTGGCCATGTGATGAGAAAAAAGAAACTGAAACATCTTTGAAAACTGGGTTGATTTTAAAGGAAAAGGCAGCAGGGGAAAGAAGCGAGAGAAGATGTAGCATGGATGAAAAAAGTGGCTAAATGTAAAATGAGTGACAGATGCACTAACACAACAGCATCAAGGGATAGAGATGCGCAAAAGGTCATGATTGCCTAATCTAAAGAGCAGGGCATCTAATTCATTGATATACCGGGTATTTTCCATGAATCATCTAAGGATTTGTGTCTAGCTACAAAAAAAAAAAAAAAAAATAAAAAAAGATGTATCTAATAAACGTAGTTGTAAGCAATATAAACATATATTGTCTCTGTTGTTTGAACGTAGATGAATACCACATATGTTGAGCGCTGTTCTACATAAAATTATGTATAGACAACCACTGCCATAAGTACAGCAAAGATTGCAAAAATAACATCTCACTCCAGTTCTATAACATTTTCAAAGCTGGAAAGTTCAAAGGACTCAAATCACACATAGTGAAAAAAAAAACATAATACGAAGGAATGTATTCACAGACAACACCTTGCAGATATGAAATTTGCTTGAAAAGAAAGACATGAATATTAGAAGGTAAACATGTAAGTCTCACTTGTACATAAGGTGTAAGCTGACTACCTTTGATTGGTCTACAAATGTAGCCCAAAATTTGTCTTGACCTGCAAAGACTTAAAGAAGGAACAAATGATTTTTTCCCTCTCTTTATTTTTTGAGAAAATCCAAAAAAAAAAAATGATTTTTGTGAAAGATGAAGTTTGTTTTAAGCTCAGAGGATAAGAAAAGAGATGGCATGAAAGATTGAAAAACCTGTCTGTCCTACTGGAGAAAACGAAGAAAAACACACACACAAAAAATAATAATAATGCAATGATATCACAAAGCTGCTTGAATATATATATATATATATATATATATATATATATATATATATATATATATATATATATATATATATATATATATATTCTCTCTCTCTCTCTCTCTCGTTCTAATGCTCTTTGAAATTTGAAGTAAAAAAAAAAACAGAAAATACATCACTACATGGCGACTTACATAAAGATACATGTAAGTAAATAAAGATAATACTGTACTCACAGACAACACTTTGCAGACATGAAATTTGGTTGAAAAGAAAGACATGAATTTAAGAAGGTAAACATGTTAGTCTCACTTGTACATGGGGTGTTAGCTGACTACCTTTGATTGATCTACAAAAGTAGCCCAAAATTTGTCTCGACCTTCAAAGACTTAAAGCAAGAAGAAATGATTTTTTCCCTCTCTTAATTTTTTGAGAAAATCCAAAAGAAAAATGATTTTGTGAAAGATGAAGTTTGTTTTAAGCTGAGAGGATAAGAAAAGAGATGACATGAAAGATTGAAAAACCTGTCTGTCCTAACGAAGAAAATGAAGAAAAACACACACACAAAAAAATAATAATAATGCCTTGATGTCACAAGGCTGCTTGAATTGAACCAACAGAAGGTCTCAGCACTTTTTCCATGACATCAAAGCAGTGATCACATGAATTTAAAGTAGTTTAAAATTCTTGAGAAAAAAAGATTAACTTACACATCAAGGGCAAAACTAGGTGTTGCGTCACTCTTCAAAACTCAGTAGATGGTAAGGATTCTCTCTCAAAAGCACATTGTCTCAAGTTGCTTAGTCTGTGGCTGCTGATCTTCTCAAAATGAAGAAGAGGTTGAAGATCTCTGTCAGATTATCACTGAAGATGTTGAGAGGAACATATAATTATGAATAGAAAGGAACGAGTTACACAGAGAAGGGATAGGGAAGAAAAGAAGGGGATATATATATATATATATATATATATATATATATATATACATATACAGAGAGAGAGAGAGAGAGAGAGAGAGAGAGAGAGAGAGAGAGAGAGAGAGAGAGAGAGAGAGAGAGAGAGAGAGAGAGAGAATTATATACTTTTGTAATAGTTTTAAAGTGGCTTTATAAACTGAGGATTTTCTTTTCTAATGCTGAAACTGGTTTTAATGAAGCAAGTTTTTCTCGGTGTAATGACAAGTTATAAATTTGTATATTAGAAGAGAGAGAGATAGAAGAGAGAGAGAGAGAGAGAGAGAGAGAGAGAGAGAGAGAGAGAGAGAGAGAGAGAGAGAGAGAGAGAGAGAGAGAGAGAGAGAGAGAGAGAGAATTTATATACTTTTGTAATAGTTTTAAAGTGGCTTTATAAACTGAGGATTTTCTTTTCTAATGATTAAGCTGGTTTTAATGAAGCAAGTTTTTCTCGTTGTAATGACAAGTTATAAATTTGTATAGTAGAAGAGAGAGAGAGAGAGAGATAGATAGATAGATAGATAGATAGACAGAGAGAGAGAGAGAGAGAGAGAGAGAGAGAGAGAGAGTAGATATGGTATCCTGACAAAAAAACGAAACACCTAGCTGTACTCACTATTATCATATGAAGAAATAAGAATGATCTTTCGTTGGAAATAACGGTGAGCTGTGGGTGTAAAGATAGAGAGAAGAAATTTTTTTTATACACATGAATGATAAAATAAACACCAATATCATGGATAGTTTGAAGTACAATACAAATCTCAATATTGGAATTGAAATGTATAAAAATTTATATTAATAATAATGGAAAAATATCGTACTCAGCGTAGAATTATATTTTTACCATTTCTTTTGCACGTCCAACCTTCAACAAAAGTTTGTCTGTCCAAGGACAGAATTTGTGGGGGATCACATGAATGAATAATGTATACAGAATTCCCTAAATATACGGACAATTCTCTTTCCTGTACAGTGGAACCCATGTTTAACACCTCGAATAGCGAAAACCATTGCTATAACGACAGAGCTAAATAACACCTTTTTTTCCTATATTCAATTTATTTCTGCAAAATTGACACTGCTTCCCAACCTGTAAAAACTGGAAAGAAAGCACCAAAACTTTTAATAGAAAAAAATCCTTAGCATTTTGCCCTGCCTGCATTGTAACAGTACAAGCGAACAAGCAATGCAGGCTTTCCTGTCTTTTCTCCACAGTCCGCATGTATATGAAAATATGTATTTATTTTCATAAGAGGCAGAATAGAAAAAAACAAAGGAAAGTGTAATTACTTTTTGGGTGAGGCCATGCCCTTGATGGTTCAAATACTGTACTGTGATGGCCAGGAAGGGCGTGGACTAGTCTTTCGGCCTCTGGATCTTCAACCGAATCTTGGCTTGACAATCTAGTTTGAGGGACCTGTGAAAGTGATGAAGAGTATGTAGTTATGTATCTATAGATAGAGTTGAATGCTACAAAGTTCATTTAGTGTATAGCATCAAGCCACATGGTAGGCAGTGGCCAACATCTAAAGAAAAATAACTTTGGCTTATAAAATCTGAAACCTCAAAATAAATGATTGATTGGTAAATCTAGATCTACAGTAAATTAAAATATTTGTCCTATGAACTGCAAAATGTTTCAGATCAGTACTCTGACAATGCCTTTCAATAAGGCTTTTGGTGCCCTCATGCCAAATTTTCCATTCTGTTAGGCCTATAGATCTAGAATCTAGATCTAGATCTACTCCAAGAGGCAGGGAAGGATTTAAAAATCTAGGCTTAGGATAACTCACCCCTTATCTTTAACCAACCACTAAAATCTAAAATCAGATCGTCTAGATCTGGATGTAAGACCTATCTATATTTAACTCTAGATCTCATTAGCACAATTGATGGGACTTACCTTTGGCATGGGTCAAAGGTAAGTCGAGGAGCTGGTGTGTTTGGACGGGGAGTGCTTGCACACAAAGAGAATGATTTTATATTTTAGGTACTTCAGTATTAGTTCTTTCACTGACTCACTCGATCTTTTCACAAATAGACTGTGAGTGCCACTGAAAATGATTTAAGGGCTGCCTCAAACTCTTCATATTTTTTGAACATACGTCCTTTCTCCATTTTGAACATTGGTGGAAAGGAAGTGAAATCTGAGTCTAACACGAATTTTGTGACGTCACGATATGTCTGTGTCCGTTTAGACCAGTACCAATTATCTAGGAGGCCTGTTCATAGGTTATGTAATATTATTCAGATGGGCCGGTCTGCGGGGTGCTAGCAATGTGCTCTCTCTCTCTCTCTCTCTCTCTCTCTCTCTCTCTCTCTCTCTCTCTCTTTCTTTCTCTCTCTCATCTTTAGCTTAATCCGACTCAGAACTCCCGTCTCTCTCTCTCTCTCTCTCTCTCTCTCTCTCATCTTTAGCTTAATCCGACTCTTAACCCTCGTCTCTCTCTCTCTCTCTCTCTCTCTCTCTCTCTCTCTCTCTCTCTCTCTCTCTCTCTCTCTCTCCCTCCCTCCCTCTTCATCATAACTTCTAAGTACATGTAGGCTATACATTCAAATACTTAGAAACTCAAATGCACATGTACACCTTTTCGAGATTTTATAATACAGTGGTACGGTACATCAAATACCGGCACTGGAGTGACACACTAAGAACACGTACATCAGATAATGAGGAGAGTTTTTAATTGTATCAAGTCAGAAGAAGCAAATGAAGAGAGAGGGAAAGAGAGAGAGAGAGAGAGAGAGAGAGAGAGAGAGAGAGAGAGAGAGAGAGAGAGAGAGAGAGAGAGAGAGAGAGAGGAGGGGGGGGGACAGAGATTATAATTTTGTAAAATTCGACCAAGGAACAAAAACAAACATAGTAGGTACGTAGAATCTTAGAGCAAGAGATAAAATAATGAATGAGAGAGAGAGAGAGAGAGAGAGAGAGAGAGAGAGAGAGAGAGAGAGAGAGAGAGAGAGAGAGAGAGAATGGGTGAAAGAGATACAGACAGCCAGAGGTCTATTTGTGTGGAAAAGGGGGTGCTAGATATGGTAATAGGAGCTAGCCATGTGCGCTTTATATCTGACCTTCTCTCTTTCTTTCATCTCTCTCTCTCTCTCTCTCTCTCTCTCTCTCTCTCTCTCTCTCTCTCTCTCACGCACACACTCTTCCTTCTCATCATAATTTCTATTACATTCAAATATTTACACTTTGAAACTCAGATCCACATGTACACCTTTTCGAGACTTGATAACACAGTGTTACAGTAGGCTACATTAAATAAAGGCACTGGAGTGACATGTCAAGAGCAAAACAAGGAATGACAGAATGTGAAAGACAAAAAAAGATATGGTGATATTTAGAGTAAAAGAGATACAGACAGAAGTCTATGTGTATGTGGGAGGGGGGGGGGTGGTCAGAAAAATGGGCAGTACTAACCTGTTCCAGTGTAAAAATGAAGGACAACTTCTAGCTGATCCCATTGATTCACCGTTTTACAGGGGAAATTTGGGTGTGTTACCAATTTAAAACCGTTGTAGTCTTCAAATTGAATTACAGTCACTCCTGCATCTGCATCTCTAAGTCTAATATGGAAGTATATAACATATTCATGCATACAACCACCGCGACTGAAGCTGGCAAGTGCTTGTTCTGTTCTATCTGCATTACAAGCACTGAGTCCATAGAGGAGCAAACTTTCTTGAAGGGCTTCCTTAACAGTGTCACAGTTAAAGTTATTTTTTACTATGAATGTATCCAGTTCGTCAATTTCTCTGACTTTGTTTTCACTGACAGCTTTTTTTTTTTTTGGTAGGGCGAGGAGTTTTTGGATGAGCATGTGATATGGATGGTGAAAGTATCTCACCAAAGTTAATAGGAGGATGCATAGAGATTATAAATATTATCTTCCTCTTCGAATGTGAGGAGTATCAGAGAGCCAGTGTCGACTACATACTCCAATATGTTCAGTCACTTTCTCAACTTTGTTTGGGAGACTCGAAACCCATTTATGACATTCAGTTGGGTCCTTCGGAAAACCATAATTATAAAATAACCGTTTCACTTTCTTTCCCATTCTGACTGGCATAGCCCCTCTTACAGATTGTAACAGTGCACTTTCTTCCCCTAAGCAATAAACAGTTAAGGAAATTGATAATGACACCGATACACCATATAATGAAATATGAAACTTAAGGTTAAAGTATTGAGGGCACTTTGAGTATCAGAGATTTTAGTTAAAAGGCTTTTAAAAAACTTTGGCTCCCACTTCAGCACACCTTCTCTCTATAAAGTGATATCGCAGAGACCATAAAGGGAAAAGCTAATTAAACTTAAAGCATATTTAGATGAACTTAACATGTATAATTGTTTATCAGTCTCTCTCTCTCTCTCTCTCTCTCTCTCTCTCTCTATATATATATATATATATATATATATATATATATATATATATTACATTGTATGATGTTTGGTGCCACGGATCATACTCTTTCAGTGTGCACACATTTAGAGGAAAATCTACACCAAATCACAAGAACGCATTCTTGGAATGTTCCACATTGAAAGCATCTGTTAGAACAAGGTGCAATCCAAGGGCGAATAGCAGAGAATAAGATAAGAAATATAATCCAAGAAAGGATGAATGTAATCCAATAACAAAATGGCAGGAGAGTCCAGTGAAAACACAGTGTGTACTGCTAAGCATGCTATAATCAACTGTTCAAACCTCGCGCAGGTGGCTGATAGCTAGCCAGATGATGGCCCATCTGAATAATGTTACGTAACATTGTGAACAGGCCTTCTAGACAGATGGTACTGCTATAGACACATTGTTTGTATATTTTGAACCACGTGATGGACAATAATAGCACAGCCTCCATGATTTCTTAAAACCACGTGATAGCTATAAAAAGATTTTGCGGGTGCCTATTAGTCGTTTTCTCTTTGTCAGGCTGTGTTTACACTTAGAAGTAGTAGTTCGTACATTAACTTTTTCTTTTTTTTTTTCTTGAGGGGGGTGGGGATAGATCTCTTTGCATTCCTGAAGCGGGAACTTGCTTACAGCAGGATTTTTCTCCTGAAACTAAAATTCCCGTTATAGTCATGTTTTATTTATTTTGAGCACATCACTAGAGTGGTCTCGCTTATTGAATCTGTATAGCTTATCACTGTCTGCCTCTGGCCTTACACTTCGTTTCCTTCTGTTTTGTCTCCTCTTCTCTGATGTTGGCAATTAATGTGTGGTCAGTCAGCCCCAATTGCTGCAAAGAAAGAGACAATTGTGCGCGACGGTCTAAAAGAGGTGACAGTAGAGAAGTTTTACAGTACTGGAGGTGTCTGAGAGACGAGCAGAATTCTCGCTCGGATTGAGAGAACGTGGCATTACCTAAACTAGCTGTGATAAAGACAGGGTTAGATTTCTTTACAAATAAAAAAAAAAAAATAGGAGACAACGTAGAAAGTTGTCAACTTGATAATTATTAAACCCTAAAACAATTTTGGCTGGTTTTAATAGAAAGGAGGGAACACAGACGCGGGCTAATTCTTCTTCACAGAACAAAGTTTAAAGTAATTCTTCCAGTCAAGGAACTCGACAAATCATTACGTTTTATAAAGTCATTTCAAGGTGGAGACCATAATGATTGATTATGGAACATTTGAAAAAAAAAAACCTATGGAAATCAAAATAACTTTCTTAAATTATTTTTAGTCAGATCAAGGTGCCTTGTGCCACAGTGAAAAAGTATTCAACAAATCTTAGGTTTAGACAGAAACTATTTTCATTGAGCTGAAAATAAGAAAGGAATTGTAGAACAGATTTATTGCTTTTATCATCATACCTTGTCATTATCACCAATGTAACTAGATGTATTCAAGCTAGAACATTGATTTGAGATGCCTGTATGATTGTGTGCTTTGCCTATGACGTAATGACGAACGTATTCTTTTACAACATTTCTAGGGCATACTTATAGTCTTTGTGTGATAATCAAGACTGTAGGTATGTTATGTAAGCACACATCGATAATTATAAAGTACAGTGTATTTTTGGTGCACTATATTGGTGTGTGCTCAAGGAAAATTCTGGACGAGCGATTTTTTGGTGTGAACGCAGGATTACCGGGGGTGGGGGCAGGACAGAGCCACATTATTCGCTATTCGATTCAGACTGCCTTTACCTCTAATCTAAGGAGGCAAATTATACACAGGGGAAGCTGATGCCATAGTGCTGTGCTTACCTCTCTCTCTCTCTCTCTCTCTCTCTCTCTCTCTCTCTCTCTCTCTCTCTCTCTCTCTCTCTCTCTCTCTCTCTCTCTCTCTCTCTCTCTCTCTCCCTCAGTCTCTCTCTCTCTCTCTCTCTCTCTCTCTCTCTCTCTCTCTCTCTCTCTCTCTCTCTCTCTCTCTTTCCTTTTCTGTTTCTCTTTCTCGCTTCCTAGCTTCCAATGGATTCAGAGATACACAGAGTGAAGTGGCCAAATTTCTTTCTTCTGTTGTTAAAGTCAGGCTCATTTTTATCTTTGAAGTAGTGAAACATGATAAAACAAAAAATATTATCGGCGATACAGTGTTAATAATGCCCATGCTTGTGAAGACAGTTTTTTCATCATCATCATCATCATCATCATCATCATCATCATCATCATCATCATCATCATCATCATCATCATCATCATCTTCATCATCCTAATCATCATCATTATCATCATCACATCATCATCATCATCACCATCATCATCATTATCACCATCATCATCATTATCATCACCATAATCAATGTAATGATCGTCTTCATCCTCAAAATCAGTATCTTTTTCGTCGTTCTGTCCACTCCTGGCCCTTTCTTTACTTCCATAGACTTTACACTGGAGTCTGGATAAATACCTCAGGACCAAAAAAGTTAGTTGACTGTAGGCAAAAGTTGGCTTTAAATATTGCAATTTAATTTGTAAAGAAATACAAAATAGTGCTGACAAACAAAGTTGACTCGAAGCAAAAGTTTCCCTTAGGTGTTGAATGTATATGGACTCCTCTGTACTTTTAGTAATACTTTCTCGTTAGCCAGGCTTTCCTCTTTTTATTCAACTGATTTTCATCTTTGAATCATTTTCTCACTCCTGTAACTCCATTGCGCCCCTATGGTTCCAAGTAAAAAAAAAGCAGTTGGAATTCTTTTGTAATAAGTTAAAATTATGAATGCGGTTTTGTGTCAAGGTGGTTTGTGCACCACAAAAGCTGGGCTTGATCAGTTATATAAAAATGGAAAAGCAGAAAATCTTAAAGATCAGATTCGATAATAGAAAATTAGTGATGGGGCAAGAGGACTTAAGACTGACAGGTACTGCTGCAAATCTTTACCAGACTTTGCTTGGAAAGATATGCAATGAACCCCCCTCTAAAAGAGGGGGGTTCATTAGGCAAAAGACAATCATTCAAAATTAAAGTTCTGATGATGATTATTAAATACAATGCTGTTACGGTGAAAATAAATTTGACAGAAAGTGTTGCTTGATGTTGTTGTTGGGTTCAAGGTTTATTTAGTAAAACAAACAGAAAACGCTGCAAGGTACAAACAGTATAGATACTTTCATTAGCGAAGTGTACAGGTAGGTAGTCAACAAAAAAGTGACACTGATACAGGTACATAGTATGTCTGGCAAAAGAGGTAGTGAGACCGAGAGGTAAGCAGAGTGGGAAAAACCATAGGTGCGGCTTAAAAAAACATATACACGGAACAGAAACCTTCACAATTTAAAAGAAACGAAAATTTCTGTTTATACTTTATAATTTTTTAAAGTTGCAGGCTCAAATTGTTTTCATTTAACAAAATATTGATATTTTCAGGCTTGCTAATTCCTTTACATGAATTGGTTCTCAATTTATATTTTGAAAACTGTTATGTATTTTGTCTCTTATGTAATACTTTCTTTTACAGTCATTCAGTTTCAGCTTTAATGTAAGCGTGTATTGAACCTCAGTTTATCATGGGAGTTTTCTACAACTATCAAAATCATAATGCTTTATCATGTATACATTTGAAAATATATGTTCAATCATAATTTATCTGTGACTATTAATTTTTTACTTCTATCATTGACTTACAATGCAGTTTTGAAATAGAAACAGTGGTCAAATTATCAAATAGATAGCATAATCAGGTTCAGCATCTAAAAAACCATAACCTCCGAAAGTTTCATTACTCTAGTACGAAAACTGTGTTTTTTATGATATAATTTCTACAATATGATTCGCTTTTTTACCAATTTTCTTCCAAGGCGCAAAATTTGGCGCTATGCCAATTTTGGTTTTCTCTATCTTTTCAAAATGGCTTTCTAGGTTGCTGACAAAAATTGAGTCAACTAAATACAATATTGTGTATTAGCAAACTAAGTATTGAAACAATCTGAAGAATATGTGTTTTTTTTACGATGGTCCAAAAGTGCCTCATCTAGAGTATTTGCTTGTAATTTTGATATGCCACAAGTGTTTTTGGCCATATTTTATGACCAATAAATTCTTTTGTTTACTTTCTATCTCCGTGAAATTTCGTATGTGTATATTCATTGTCTTGGACTTTGTAAATATGTCCTTTTTTGTTTCATAAGATTTAACAAATGACTTTTATATGTCCTTAAAAACAACCCGATGCACGCAATTTGTTTTGTGTCGTTATGCGCAAAATTGAAACAGCTGTAAAACTTTTATTTACCAACGGATTTTGATGAAATTTGTTGGAAATTTCATATTTTAACAAGATCTTTACAGTACAATTGGGTATATTCAAATTTGCTGGGGTAGAAAAATCACTTTGTGGTACCTACTTCTTGTCATTGTTGTTGAACGATTCTATTACAATTTTTGTATTTTTCCACAAGTTGACGTTTGTCTTTGATTTGATATCGAGAACAATTTTCTCTACAATTTGCTCGCTGATTCTTCCGAGCTCAGGCTTGCAAGGGTTTATGAGTCTGCAGCTTGGTTTATTTTCAAAATTTGTCTTGTTGTCTTTGAGGGTAACAAATGCGTCTCTCTTTGCTGTATAATATTAATTCTGTCATTGATTTCAAGTCTCTCTGCATTGCTTTTGTGCTCCACTGTGATTTGCGATTGTATGGTTTCGGTAGATTTCTTGTATTCTTTCTGTATACGTTAAGTTATGAGGTTTTCATATGGTTCTTTATTGAGTTTATAATAATTATTCGTTTTATCAGCAGGGATCAAAAGGTGGTTGTCGCTTTTCATTTATATATATATGTGTATATATATATATAAGATAAAGTTTAAGTGAAATTATAAAGTGGAATAGGAATTATGATGGACAATGGAAGAAAAAAGAGGGATAACAGAGAGGAAAATGTGGCGATTTTCTTCTGATATAAAGAGAGGAAAAGCAATTTGGAAAAGATCGAGGGATGAAGTAAAACCAACAGACGATTGAGGAACTATGCGGAGAGGATTGATTGTTGGTTGAACAGATATAGAGATATCAGGAGTAGGACAGAGGGGGAGGGCGTTATCCTGATTGTCCCCTTATCTAGTTTATCTATTATTATGTGTAAGGGTCGTCGCTGCACACATGCCTTTTCCGAACTGCTTTCGTTTTTCTTTTTCATCTTCTCTTTCAATACGGGCCATATAGAACATACATCAGTAACTAAGAAAAATAGAGCAAAGGGGCTTGGCGATGAGATTAGTAAAGAAATAAGAACGTGAATTTTAAGTTTCTTCCTGAGACTAAGAAACCTCGCTTTTTAAGGCTTCATATCAGACAAAATGGTCGGAAAGAGAATTTGAAAATGACAAAATAAAGTTGAAAAGGGGAGAAAACCCTTTCTTTATATTTTTGTTAAGACCAACTCGTAAGCAGTTTTTCTCACTTTGCCAATATTCTAGCGAGGGTGGGAGACAGCCTGACTAGTACTCAGTAGTTCGTGCATGTTGTAAACAAGCTCACTGATGTAAACTCGGTGGAGACCATTGTTATTTTGAGTGACTTGTCTGTAGCAGCAACCGTAAAGAGGGTGACATTTTTTGTTATGAAGAAATCATGAGTAATTGTCACAAAACCATTTTTATAATTGAGATAAACAAAGTGTCTTCCCATTTTAGTCAAATTTGACAGCTTTAACCAATTTAATCAATTAAATTGATTAGTACTTTGCATTAAAATGCACACCAAGTAAACTGCATTAAGTCTCTGTGTGAGACAGGACTTAGCACCCCTTCTCCTGAGCGATTCCTGAGCAATGATTGCATCAGAGCTAGACGGCGGTCATGCTCCCGGCTTCGCGCCTGAGCGTGAATCTACTTTCGCCTCCCCTTTCTTAGATACTGTCCAAATTCAATGCATGTATGTAGTGGGACCAATGGTAGGTGCCCCCTGGATTGCAAGGCCAGTGAATGGGCGGTCCTAGTATGCAAATTAGATCTCTGATCTCACTCATGTAAAGTAGCTAGAGTAGTTAGTTTGATCTAAATTATACTTTGTTTTTTTTTTTTAAATTAATATTAATGATTATGTTTGTTCTATTGGATTGTTTGATAATTATGATTGGCTTTCTTAAACCGGTACTTGTTATGTATGTACATGCACGTTAATTATTGTTTTATAATTATGAATTTTGTAAAGATTTTATTGGATTGGAACTTAATCAGTTATAAGGAGTCGATAGGCTCACGGTGGTTACGTCTTTAGCTAGTGGTATTACAGCGGGCTATCCACATATTAAGGGAAAACGGACAGATACACAAACAGGCCCTTCGGGATGTCCCAGGTATTTTCGTAATTTTCCGGAGCCGCCATAACTGTTTTGGTGAATGAGGGTGGAAACTTTACTTATCCTGTGTTATAAACAATAGTGTTTTAGTGGAACATTGTGTTGAAAAGTGTCGTAAAATATTATTTTCAGCATAATTGTACATCTTTAAAAACTTAGCAAACATTTTTTTAAAAGTATTACTTTTTGCAAGGTTAACCTACATCAGAAATAGGATCTGATCTAGAGGTATATATAATATATATCATGGATGCACGATGCAATGCAAACTTTTTTCGGTTCTTATTCTGTTCCGAAAATTGTTTGAGGTACTGAAGATTTCTTACAGTAAATGTTGTATTATTTTTCTGCTTATTCTTTAAAAGTTAGAAAAGGTTTGGATATCGTGCTTCTAATGCATCGGATAGACTAGGCCTTGATTGCACTGGCTTCGTTAAATAATTACATGTATTGTATTTAGAATAAAAATTGTAAATCTCTAAATCTAAATCTAGCGCTAGTAGTCTTAAGTAAAGGGCACAATAGTCACTGCTTCGGGCATTTTAATCGGACGTACTCGAACTAGATCTAGATTTAGCTTGATCTATGTCTAGACATGTATGGTGCACCTTTATATTTTGGAGTCGTGTATTTTAATACATTTACAGAGTAAGTTTATGGATATCTCATATTATTTTAGTGATTTATTTTTAAATTATGATAATGAAAGATGGCAGTTTGAGTGATCTCTCACGGCCTCAGTCCATAGCGGGGAGGCGCCGATTGCAGGCCGGAATTAAGTTAAAACTCTCTTAGTTGCGCTATTTTTATGCATTGAGAAACTTGAAAAATTTGTTGGCTTAAATCTCAGTAGAAAATTAACCACGTAAGTTATAAATTTTTATGCATAGGCAAGGAAAATGCTGGTACGGTGCTCTTTTTTACGCTTGTTGTCATGGAAAGGAAGTTTGTTGTGACCAAAACTAATATGTCGGACGATCTTAGCAACCACTGAAACGAAAGGACAAAAAAGTAGAAGTTTTTGCTCAGTCTGGACATCTGCGTGTCCTCATTTACCTGTGGTGAGGGTTTGTTATCAAACTTGTGTTATTTGTAGGCAGGCCGGAGCACCCTGTTGAGGAACTGACCTCACACTCAGTTTCACCGAGTTGTGTAACAACCTACAGTGGTCTATCACTAATGAGTCTATCGCCTCAGGGCTTTGATCTCACTATGTCTGGGGGAATAGCTAGTGGGATAGATGCAACGATATTTATGTTTATTTTCATTTTCAGGAAGAGTCTACAGAGCCTTTTGAGTCTATTGATTTTGTTCGCTTCCTGGTTGGGTTCTTATAGGTTGTAACTTCTTTCTTGTTTCTTTAAAGACTTTCTAGGTTCTTATAGTTCGAAATTCTTTCCAACTTCTAATTCCAATTTAAAGCTGGTTCTGATTCTAGTTTTGCTTAAATCTAGTTTTGTTCTTTTGTTATTTTTTTTGAAGTATTTTCACTATTTCACAAAGCTTTGCTGTCAGTTCCATGCAAACCACCAAGAAAAGACGGCCATAGAGCATTTGTATAATGTGCACCAGTTGTCTGGAATGCCCTTCCCCTTTCCATCAGGGAGGCGAGTTCTATAAGTCAGTTTAAGACCCTATTGAAAACCTATTTGTTTACTGCACATGAAGACCTTAATTAGTCTGAGAAATTTGTCTTATTGTCAATGTCTTCTCTTATTTTCTTTGTACATGTAACTTACTTATTTTTTCCTCTTCTGTTTGTTTGAATTGTTAATGGACTAGGTTTTAGACTATAGACTAGTGTCACTATGTTAAACGTTTGTAAATAGACTATTGTAAAGAGCTTCGAGCCTACAAGTAGGAAGAGGCGCTAGGAAATAACTTCATTATTATTATTATTATTATTATTATTATTATTATTATTATTATTATTATTATTATTATTATTATTATTATTATTATTATTATTATTATTATTATTATTTCAGTTACGGTATTTTGAGTTGAAATTAATACTTGAAATAGTGTTGAAATGGTTTTGTTTATTTTTTTTTTTTAGTTGCATTCTGTTTTGGTTTTGGGGTTTGAGATTGCTAGTTTTCTTTGGTCAAAAGATTTTGTGTCTTACCACTTAAAGTTGATAATTGTTTTTTTTTTTTTTCTTTTATATCCGGTCTTGTAGTCCTGGTTTTATTGAAATGTTGACTTTATTTGGAGTTTGTTGTTCTATTGATTTACTATTTTTTTTTGTATTATTACAATTATTTAACCTAATAAAGCTCTAGTATGGACTATTTCAAACTTACCTGTGTGTTTATTTGTTTTGTGTGTTTATGTAATTTGGATAATTTTCCTCTTTATCTTAAGAGAAATAGAGTCCAGCAGCCAACATCTGTAAGGTCTCTATATTGAGGGTCGAGTGTGGGGTGGAATAAGAGGGAAGAGATTTGCAATGTGGTAAAAAACACTTGAATCGCCACCGATCGCAGCCTTCCATCTAAGTAGCTACAGACGGTACTGGTCGCAGCAGAGGCCTAGCCTCTCTGGTCATGGAACAATCACATCCACTGTCCCCACGTGTCAATGACTTCAGCACCATCTGCTAACATTAAACCGACAGACTTCCCTAAGTTGAAATTTGTTCTTCACACCTCATGGGTTCTGGATCTCTTCATTTTAGTTCGAAGACGGAAAACTGCCACCTTTTCAGTGTATTACTATCATTGATCACGGTCGGTGGGTCCTCGTTACTGTCTGTCTCTCTATATCTCCCTCTCTCTCTCTCTCTCTCTCTCTCTCTCTCTCCCTGTCTATCTCTGTCTCCCTCTCTCTCTCTCTTCCTCCCCCCCTCTCTCTCTCTGATTGAGGTAAGATTTTTTTCTATGTACCTCTCTACATCTATCTATCTATCTCCTAGCATCTCAAGACATTTAAGCTAAGATCTTTTAAAACGCGACTATCTATCTATCTTGATCCTTTAACTACTTGTCTGTGTACCTGGCTGGCTTCTTGACACTTTCTCTCATTATTTCCTCATGTCTTTTTCTTCTGTACATTTGTCTGCTTCTGTCACTTTCTTGTTTCATTGTCTGTATGCCTCTGCTTCTCTTATTTTGTCTCTGTCTATAACCTGTTTCAGCTGCTTGACAATGTTAGTTTGTCCCTCTCCCTCTATCCGTTTCTCTCTCTTTCTTGATTCTTTGTCTGACATTGTCTTGTTTTCCGTCTCCTGTTAAATCAGTTGCCTATCTGTTTATCTCTTTCCTTGATCTTTGACTAACTACCTGTCTATATCTCTTCTTCTTTCTCCTTTTCCGCCCCATCCCCAGCCTTTGTCTTCCCTCTGGTTACTTGCCTCTGTCTGTCCTGATCTCTTCCGTTCTCTGCCTCTCTTCCTGTCTTCCAGTCTGTGTGCCTGCCTCTCACTCCACTTCTCCTACTCATTTCTGTACATGTTTCCAATCATCTCGCTCTCTCTCTCTCTCTCTCTCTCTCTCTCTCTCTCTCTCTCTCTCTCTCTCTCTCTCTCTCTCTCTCTCTCTCTCAACACTAAAAGGTGTAGATCGAAGTAATTTATGATCAATTCAATATCTATTATCAAGCTTGACTTAAAAGAGGAAAACGTAACGTTTGTCCTCTATTAAAAATAGGCATTAAAGGCTAGAAGTTTTTAAAACACAGAGGTGAGCCACTCGCCCTTGAAATATAGAAAGCAGACCATGACGGTTCTCCTCCCACCCCTACCCCTGTCTGCCTTGATTTAGCAATTTTCGCAAATCGTACAGCTCTAGTAGAGCCATTCGATCTTTAAAATGAAAATAAATCTTCTAGCAAAATAAAATACATGTAATGTGTATACTCTAAATTCATTGATGTAGATCTAGATCTAGATTTTAGACCTGAAATATACACTTCTCTAAGATAGCCATATCTTGTGTCCAACACAAGGGAATTAGCCTAGTCTAGCTAATCTACACCATACTAGATTCTAAATTTGATTTCTTTAATTGTGGAGCTCACTTGGGTTATCTTGTGTGTGGCATGAAAGATCTTGGAGGAAGGAGAGACCATTAGGTTTCTAGTTATAGAGCTTCCATATAGGCCTTCTTCTAATCCAAAGAATACATAATTATTTCCAAATTTGATTCAAACGCTGATCAGTACCATAACAGTTATTTAGATGTGTAGATCTGATATCATGGACTAAAACTTGGGAGGTTTGAAATGGCTGTACCAATTCATTTTTACCTTTATAACTTATCTTATTGCTATAGTATCAAAAGTAATGATCACATGAATTTAAACTAGTTTAAAATTCTTGAGAAAAGAAAATCAACTTACACATCAAGGGCAAAATCCCTTAACTAGGATGAAGCGTCACATTGATTCTAATCACGTCACCCTTCAAAGCTCAATAGTTGGTAAGGATTCCCTCTCAAAAGTACATTGTCTCAAGTTGTTTAGTCTTTGGCTGGTTGTGATCTCAAAATGAAGAAGAGGTTGAAGATCTCCGTCAGATTATCACTGAAGATGTTGAGAGGAGCATATGTGAATAGACAGGAATGGGTAACACAGAGAAGGGATAGGGAGGGAGGGGTGAAAAAAAAAGAGAGAGAGAGAGAGTGAGAGAGAGAGTCAGAGAGAGAGAGAGAGAGATAGAGATGCATAGTTATCACCTGTGGAAAGAGATTTTAGTCACCACCAGAAAAAAAATAACTTGTGGAGAAAGATATTAGTTATCGCCTGACTACTATATACATATATAATGTCATTGTATGCTTATGCTCTCTTTCTCTCTCTCTCTCTCTCTCTCTCTCTCTCTCTCGTTCTATTCATCTTTGAAATTTGAAGTAAAAATATAGCCAGAAAATACACCGCTACATGGCACTTACATAAAGATACATGTAAGTAAATAAAGATAGCACTGTACAAAGTTATTTAACTTAAAATATAGAAAGAGAAGTTCACAAATATATTCTTTCATATAATGCTATTTTCGTTACTGTCAGTCAATCCCACAAGTGCCTCGAATTAACCTCGATTAGAATTATTGTTACTACCCCGAGGTCCTTCTTTCAAAAATCGACTATTTGCACCTTGGGTCCACATATCCCTCACAGAAAAACACACACACAAAATAAAGATAATAATGCAATGATGTCACAAGGCTGTTTGAATTGAACCAACAGAAGATCTCATCACTTTAAGCCTATATCCCTGCCAAGTCATGAACGGGGGTTGATTTCTTAAGTCTACCAGCCTTATTCCCATCATAATTGTGATAAAACAATAATTAAACCTAGATTTCAATGATCGTGTCACAAGCAAAAAAAAAAGAGAATTAAGAGTATTAGATCAAACTAGAGGAAACCATTAATTATTGGCCATGTCTGATTTGGCTAAGCTAATCATTACAAGATTCTGAGACTTCAGCCATTTACTTTGGAAATACAAAAATCGTTCTAACATAAAATATTGTAGTTGGTTCAGAAATAATTAACTGCACTAAACTGTAAATATCTTTCGGACTATAGAAGGACCTCAATAGCTTATTGTAGTATTTGACAATAAACTTACAAAAGCATTTCTTTTTTGTAACCACATCAAACATATATAATAGCAGATTTTGCTTCTTTGTTAAAATATCTTCCCTTAGAGCAGCAACTGCTCTCCCTAAAGACTATGACAGAAGAAAAACGTCCATACTAATTCATTTTTACCTTTATAACTGATATTATTGCCATGGTATCAAAGGTAATGATCACATGAATTTTAAACTTGTTTAAAAATTTATGAGAAAAGAAAATCAACTTTCACATCCAGGGCAAAATCACTCAACTAGGCTTATGCGTCACATTGATTCTATTTTGCATCACTCTTCAAAACTCAGTAGATAGTGAGAATTCACTCTCAAAAGCACATTGTCTCAAGTTGTTTAGTCCGTGGCTTGTGATCTTCTCAAAAGAAGAGGTTGAAGATCTCCTTCAGATTATCAATGAAGATGTTGAGAGAAGCAGCCCTTCAGATCCTAGGGCTTTGGCCAGTGTAGGAGGAAATGCAGTTTTGCATGCGCACATTGAAGAGAGAAAGAGGTATTGAGATATAAAAACATAAGAAAAGAGAGAAGGTGAGGAAAGGACAGTAAATGAAAAGGCACAGGAAGAGGCGGCTGGAAAAAAAATAAAAGGAAAATATAAATAGAAAGGAACAACTGTTGCACAGAGAGGGGATGGGAAAAGCCGGGGGGGGGCGGAAAGAGAGAGAGAGAGAGAGAGAGAGAGAGAGAGAGAGAGAGAGAGAGAGAGAGAGAGAGAGAGAGAGAGAGAGAGAGAGAGAGAGATTTGACAAGGTATAAAAACATCAATGTTGATAAAATAATGATCTTGTGACAGTAGCTCACACATGCCTTTCTACAAAGAATGTAGCCATCAGCATGGTGTTTTTGTCGAGCAGAGCAAACTTGTCGATAATGGAAAAAACTGATTCAGTTTTATACAAGACACAAATTTGTGAGTCTTGATTTTGTCTAGTTTTGAAACATTTTTTTTCTTTCAATCAGCAAAAGACAATTGCATGAGTACGAATTTCTCATGAAAAAGACAAAAATTTCAAAGACAGTTCTAGAAAGCCTCAGATCAGATCAAGATGAAAAATGCCAAAAAAGAGAAAGAGAACAGTCATTGGAAAGTTTAAGCATCTCACACCTGAACCAAAATATGCCTACTAGAATATGATCCAAATTGATATCAAAGTTGTTGACCTCACAAAAATCAGAGCCATAGAAGATTTTGGAATAGAATGTTTGTTTTTCTCTGAACATTACCATTTTTTTTTGCTTCTTCATTAAAATAAATTTTATATTCTTGTAACACTTTTCTCAATTAAAATCTCCATAACTTTACTTGCTCATTACAATGATGCGATGAGTTATTATTTCCTTGGATAGCGTTGGATAAAACTAAATATTTTAACTTTTATTGCCCAATATTTGTCTTCATCTTTTGAAACCATTTTCATTTTAAATCTTCAGCAACTGTATAATGCTCTTAATTAATGTTATTTTCAAATTGTTTCTTTGCCTTTTTTTTCTTCTTCATTTGTATGAACATCATTTTTTGCCTGTCAAGTTTCCCTATTAATATGTTTTATTCATCAAACCATAGTGGTGTAGCAAAAAAGAATTCTCAGCTTCAGATCACAAGGAATCTGTTAGTTGGTTTTTGTTTCCGTCTTCGCTTTTGCCTTCTTTCCTAGTTTTCCCGAAACTAAGTACTAAGTTGACCCCATGCTCCGCACAGTAAGATTACACAGAGATGATCTTTATTTATATGAATGTTACACTGCTGTAACTGAGCTAACTCTGTAATGCCTTAATGAAATTTCATACTGTAACAAGAACGAGAGGCTTTGGAAAACCACATCAATATAGTGTTACAACTAAGCAAAAGGATAAATGGATATGAAATTTTCTACAAAGGCAGAATACTTTCAAATTACTTATGATCTAAGCTTTGTGAAAGTCATTGTCTGACTATGAAGATATTGAAAGAAATTAAAAATGAAACTTAGAAAAAATATCCGTTTTTTAGAGTACTTGTAGAGAGGCCAAAAATTGTGATAGAAAAACATAGTTCTCACGACTTTTCAATAAGATTGTTGCTCTCACTGCTATGAATGTTACTTTTAGATGATAATCATTATTAAATAAGATACAAAGCGTTAAAAATAGTTTTGCGACTAAACCACACCGCACTGCAGGTACGAGTATCTCACGCCTGACCCATGCTGATTCCTAGACAGGTGTACCCTGGGAATGTTACTTATGACCGCCCCTGCTGCCCAACTAAAATGCACGAAATCTCGTATTTTCGAGCGTTGTGATCAAGCTAGGTCTAAAAATAGTTTTATATATGTTGGAGAGCAGCAAAAAACAAAAAAACTGAATTGCAGTTCAAAGAAGTGAGGTGGTTTTGGGGGCCCTTTTCATTTTAAAATAAAAGTATATGTTCTAAGATTGATGTGTATACTTCGCAAAAACAATGCTCAATTTAACTGAGATATCAAAGAAAAAGAGTCCGAGAACCTATTCCGTAAAATTAAAATGGATCATCTAAGTCTGCAAATTTTTGTCACCAAATATATCTATCGAATTCAACTGTTGCTAAATTTCTAAAAATCTGGCAAAGCACATTTGTCTTCACTTTTCTAAAGACCTAGCCAACCTCTGCTACTTACCTATAAAGTAGAATGTAGGAAAAACTTAGGTCATCAAGTTTTTGGGTTCTCTATGTTAAAAACTGTGTTTTCTTATGACATAAGCCATCCAAAAAGCCATCTGTATTAAGTCGATACAGATAAAGATTAAAGTTGGGTTGGCTTTAATTAAATAAGGTTTGGATAAGAGTTAGTATGTGTGCCATACCATGTGGAGAGACGTAAAAGTGATACTTTTTACCAGTCACACAGCGTGGGAAGCTGGATTATAAGTTAAGGTGTGGTTGCAGTTATTTGGACTACTTTATTCTGTTTAGGAGAAAGCCTATAGATTTATGTCTTTTTCCCTTTATTTTGACTCCTGAGAGTGTGCAGTATGTTCGTGAATTATATATATATATATATATACATAAAATTATATCAAGCCCACCGATATAGCCCGCCATTGCATGTGTGGTTCACTATATTAAGTACCTTTATTGCGCGTCATCGCCCGTATACTTCCACTTTCTAGGTGTCTACTTTCTTTCCTTATAGTTACTGGAAATCTAGCAAACCTTTCTTCCGTTTAGAGGATACTTTAGACTAGATTTAGATCTGAAAACGCGCTTCAAAATTGACAGTTTTTCCGCGATTTTGGTCATTTCATGGCCTAGGTGAATCTAAACTTTGAATTAGGATGAATGATCGCTTGTATTATGTCTGGGATGCCACAGAAAGTTTATTTTGGTTATCTTCATGGTTATCCCCACAATCAGCATGAAAATAATGACCATTGCCCGTTTAAGATCGGGAATCAGATTGTGATAGTGATGGTGAAAAAACTGAAATGGTTGTTGAGTAAGCCTAAAGTGAAGGAGAAGTCTTAGAAAATTATTTTTAAAGAAAATGATATATAAAAATCAATCATTTAGATTCCAACACCAGCATGATTGTGTAACAATTTAGCCTAATAGTTACATGTAATTTAAGATAACCCTGTAATGACTTGTGAAAGTTCTACAGAGACTCTTAACCATTGGCCCATGTTTTTTTTTTAAATATCTCATTTCTTAGTTGTTTTTTAATTTATTAGAAAATGTTTCTATGAAACTCAGTAAATTCATTTCCTTTAAGAACGGTTTTAAGATGTCTTACAAGATTTATGTCTTTTAAGATGCCCAAAGAATCCTATACAGATGTAACGGCGTTCTATCAAGCTGACGAGCTTTAGTAGAATCCGACTTCCAATCAGATGACTCAACCAGTGACCGAGCCCTTAGCTGCTGGTGGAGCAGTCAGTTTGTCTGAGCTCGGAGATCTACCACGGATAAAATCGGTTAATATTATGCTTATCATTCTAGATCTTGACGTCATAACAAATAATGAAAAAGCATCTTTTATTGGTCAGAAGCAATAAATTTCAGGACTACTCTGTAACGAATGAAAATGCATTTCTGTAATAATATTCGGTTATATCATTCAAAAAATCATATATGTTGACGAGCTAAAGCTTACTAGTTTTCGTTAAGGTTCATTATTTGTTTTTGTACAATGACACTTGATGACTGACTCTTCAAGGAAAAACAAAATATGACAGGATGATAAACAGAACTGTAAGAGACTCTACTATTAAGTCTCAAATTCTTCGAAGACCCTATAATGTTCGAACAACACAGTATATCATAGTAAGTCATTGACACTATTGCAGATCTTGGGTCGCACTTGTCTGCTTTGAAAGTGCTTTGGGTGCAGAGACTGGTATCAAGCGGTGTGTGTCTTCTGAGCAATTTACAAATCACAACGCTAGGGGATTCTATTCTTCCCCCTGGAGAACAAGAAATGGGCTCATTTAGACCTGAGGACTTAGACCTAATAGGTTTTAAATTAACATTATCACGCAAAGCAAAAGCCATAGCTCCTGTCAATCCCACATTCGAAGAAAGAAGAGGACAAGGAGGATGAAGAATTAAGAAGAAAGGAAAGTGAGGTGGAAAAGAGGCAGCAGAAGTATTAGGAGGAGGAGGAGCAGAATATTTAATCTATTTGATTAAACTTACTCTTGATCTCTCTTTCAGAAACAGAAGATATTGCTAAAAAACTGTTTTCAAACATAATTTGTAATTTTTCATCAAATTAATGTTATGAGAAGAAATGGAAATTTATGCTCTCTTTCCAAAGCGTTAATCTAAATTCTTCCTTGGTACTGATTATAAGGAAAGTTTGATAGCAATTAAATATAAAAGTGATTTCACTTTTAAAAACTGATAAATCAAGGCAATGAAAAAGACAACAACATTTTTTTTTATTGAAATGCTCATAGCGTACTCAAGGGTATTAAAAACCCTTTAATTAAAAAAAAAAAATTAATTATGAGTGTTGAAGTTTTGTTCTGCCTTTTATTACATCATATTAATGCCTTGAATGGAAACTTTTAACTTAGTGGCTACGAAATAGGCCTTTCCGTATGTAAACCATTTTCCACGAGCGACATCATGAAAATATTTTCATAACCTTGTAACATGAAGAAGAGCAATGGCCTAAGTTGAAATCAATTTTAAATTGATAACAAAAAGATCGCGCTGTGATCCAATTCGATTGTTATTGGCCAAAAAACCCATTGATATATGTGCTTACTATATCGTCTTTGTTTAAAAAATGACTATTTAATAACATTGGCACTTTAGTCACTATCGCATCACTATCTCAGCAATTTAAAGCATCCAACGCGGGATCTGCCGTAACAGCTGCACTTTTTACCGATATAACACGCCGAAGGTGATATAGAAATATATTTAAAAAAATTCTAATTATCTTGTTTCCCTCATATAATAAAAAGTGTAAATTAACTCTGTACTTTATTTCATTTATAAGCACGCTTAATTCACCAACCTTCTTCAATTATTATGTTATTGATATTATGTCATACATCACTCGCGAGAGTTGCTGGCAAGCAATGAATAATCACTCCTTATTTTGTCAACGTCACTTAAGTACTATATGAAAAAAAAAGTACATGTATCAAAAAGATTGACACATCTTGATATTTGAGAAAACATAAACTATTTGATTACGGCAAATCAATGAGGCGTTAAGACATCTCGCTCGATTGTGGAATCCCTTTCTTCATTTCACAAGGCTTATTCAGAATTTTCATTAAAGTTAAAATGTTAATTGTCGTTACTGCTGTTCAATAAATATTTCTAGAAATTAGTGCTCTGTTCTAGGGTCTAAATAGCAAAGACGAAATAATCAAGAACAAAAGGCTAAAAAATTTTCAAGAAAGAAAACAATGTAAATTACATTAAATAGTAAACTAGTCAAATTAAAGATAGAGGTACCTCCCTCATATGTGTGGAAAAAGAAACTTGATTTCGATATGCATTGCACCCAAATAGGCAAAACAACAACAACAACAAAAACAACAACAACAACAACAACAACAACAACAACAACAACAACAACAACAAAACAACAATAAAAAAAAAAACAACCGAAAACGGAGAAACTACGATGTCCTCGATTCACCTTATTCACGGCACCAAAACGCTTCAATTCCAGAACTAATGCTTGGCCAAGAGCAAGAAATATTTTGCGGCAAATGAAACACATAAATTGGTGTTCAGCACCTCTTACACTACCTTGAAAATATTTCAAAGCCTAATGAGAAGAAATTGTATATATATATATATATACACACACACACACACAAGTCAAGCGAAGGTATCCACCTTCATTTCGTCTTAAACTTCCTGTGGTGCTGAAAATGTACCCTAAGTTCTAGACGATGATCGTAGTGGTGAGAAACACCCATATGATCATGTTCAAGAAAGCTAATTAAAGGCATTAAAGAAGTCTATGGATCATTTTCGCTATTGATCTAGTCATTAGCTTAACTATTATAAAAACAAACAAACAAAAAACTCTAGGCTATGTAGATTCGGGGTTTAATCTTTGCGCAATGCATAGAGGCGAAGGTTGTGAATCTGTTCTACATGTTGGGTCTACAGCGTTATCCCTAGAGTCTTCACACTATAATAAACAAAAGCACAAGGGTTTTGCTAACTCGTTGCAACGCACCTGGCTAACCTCTACAAAAAAACAAACAAAACAAAAACAACAACAACAAAACAAAAAAAAAAAAAAAAGAAAAGAAGAGAAAAAAAAAATAACAAACAAACCATCCTCCATAGCAGTAAAATGTTTTGATCGTGTCTGTTACAATACACACTCGTACTCACAATACGTTTTTCTCCCACTCAATCTTGATTTTCTCACCCTTTTATTCCTTTTACATTTGAATAAAAAAAATTCCTGAATGATCTCCGCTTAAAAATTCTAAGATGAGTTTAGTTTGGATAAAAAGTACTTTTGATTTGTTGTGCAGTTCAAGAATTTTGCTGAGATTAATTTTGATTAGTTATTTTTCTTTATTTTCGCTTTAACATGAAGCTCCGAGGACCCAAAGCTTTTAAAAACTGCCTCTACCAGTGCTTACTGCTTAGAGGTGCGCGACCTAGACCTGAAAAAAAAAAAAGATCAGAAGTAAAAGTAAAAAGTCATTTAATAAAAAAAACAAAAAAAACAAACATAAAACAACGGAGGACTTCTGATTGTTGGAAAATAGTTTATGTATCGTCTCTTTGAAATAGCGGTGTGGTCTATATGGTGTGAAAATAGAAATGGATGTACTGCACATTATTTTCCACTCAAAAAGAATAGTAAGCTATTTTTACAAAATCCAAATCTAATTATAGGTTCTCTTAAACATAAAAAATCGCTGATATACATAAAAAAATGGGGGCCTATGAATTCCTTCAATGCAGTGCAGCTTCAGGCATTTTTTAATAACCTTGTTAAAACTGGGAGTTTATGAGATACAAGACAAAGGCCACTACACACAGTACCAGTAATACTAATATAAATTCGCACCAACGATGGTATTTAGGCAGCTTTAAAATTTTTAACAATAGATTATAATCACTTGCAAAAGGAAAAAAAAAAACGAAATTGTGATTATTATAGTCGATACTCATCGTCATAGGACACAATTACTTAAATGGCTCAAGGAGACCGCACTTTTGGACGGTTGACTGCAGTCTCTCTGTGGTCCTTCCGCTGCTCTCTCTTGCAAAAGCCCCGATCATGGCAGTTTCCCTGTTTATATCTATACTCTGATTCGTTAAAAACTCACAATACACTCATATCACAAGAAAAATTCGATGAAAATTCACTCAAAGCTGACTCCTACATTGTTGACTAAAACAAACTCTCTAGTTAACTCTTTCATACAATTAACCCCTTAAGCACTCTAACAAACCTCCTGATATTCGTTTAAAAGTTTCTTTAAATGAATTAGGAAATATAGGAAAGCTGTATTTCCGCATTTTCCGTAAATTCTTTAATATAGTAGTGTATTAATATTAGTCTTCGAAAAGTCTATCTATTTATCGCATTAGACGACTGTTTACGGAAATAGAAATAAAAAAATTGTATTAATAACATTTCTGTTAGCTGATCTAACGAATTTGGCCATTACATTAATAGGTTTATAAAACAAAAAGAGGACACAATATTATCTAATTTGTTAAAATAGACATACGCCAAAATTTAAATGAATGCACTTGGATCATATGTATATTTTTTTTCCCTTTTTCCCACGTCCGCCAAATGAGACCTTTACCGGTACAAATCTAATTACTGCCCTTTAGGATTCGATCTTGATGGCTAATGCTTCGAAAAGACTTTAATTCAAACACATGGTTCAAGGCATTATCAAAAATCTTGATCAGTGTAAGGGATATTTAATGATTCCTACAAACGATGAGCATAATTATGCAACATTTTTTTGCACAATTTCTAAATTCTAGAGATCGATAACAACACTCCAGGCTGAGTCTCACTCTTACAATTTTTCTTTTCGATCTTTCTATGCTGAACTTTTTGCCAATTATTGTCAAGATTTTCCTGCCGATCAATGATTGTGCTTCCTTTCTTAGGCAACAAAATCTGGTATAATGTTAGAGGGAAGGATGTAAAGATCTAAAAATGCCATCTGATCTGCATCGCAACTTTGATTTCATCTCTCTTGGAGAGGTTTTAAACTCATAATGAGGTTTATTAAAATTTTATTAAAATGCCATATGGGTTAACGTGATAGCAAAAAGACGAACGAATAACAAGGAGGAATAAAATAATGAATTGAAAAAGAGATTGGAGTAAAAGGGAAAAAAGCATTTCGTGAGAAAAAAAGGATATAACCTATTAAATGAGAGTTGGAAAGATGAATACAACCTTTCGAATAAGAATTAATAGAAGAAAGACGGCAAGAAAAAAAACCTCCAAGCAACAAAGAATAGAAAAATCAGAAAGATGCAAAATTAAAGATACGACGTAAAGGAAGAAACCCTGAGAGATAATCATGATCGAAAGTGTCAGAAATGAAAAAATTGAAAAGGGATTCAAAGGAACCATTAACTACAATGCCTTTAAAAATTGTGCTATAATTATGTACACAGTAAAGATAGTTTAACTCGATGTTTTTTAATCTACATCGATTGTTTTCCAAATCTTTGATATATAATACATGTACACGATGATAGATGCATATATGTCTGTCTCTCTTTTTTATTTTAAATGTACGCCGAACATGTCCATCATTAACCCCAAATGCTGACTTTCAAGTTTTACATCTTGTTGAAATATGCTATGAAAAGATTGTAACTCAAATGAATGTTTAAGAGATAATGTGAAACTTAAACATTCTAATGTGAATAATGAATTTGACAAAATTTATTTTTCGATGTAAAATTGTGGATATTGTGTAAATCAGACATAAAGCATAAGGGAACTAATAATTTTACAGAAATGAATGAGTTGAAAAAAGCAAATTGTGTAATGAGAGCAAGTGAAAAAAACTAACTTTTTAAAAACTGATTTGAATATTTCAAAAGAAATTGACGTTTGCGTCTTTAGAAACATTTGAAAATTGTTATTTACAAGGTCTCAAAACTAAAATATCGTTATGAATCGGTACTCTTAATACTCAAAATGATCAAGGAGCGAAATTTTTGAAACATAAAAATTAATAGTTCATTTCTTTTTAGAGTTAAATCTTTATAACGTGTGAGAAAAATGTTCTCAATAATCCGAACTTATTGTTCTTCTTTTATTTTATTTTTTTTTTTAAGAAACAATCGCCACAAATTATCTGGACATATACCAGGCGATCCCAAGGAGTAAATTAAGTCTCATGTTTTCAACAGAGTATAAATAAGAAAGCAGTTTCTTAACATTGGACACACTTAAAACGATCTGATCATCGTGCGAAAACTGTAGTACAGGAACTGGAATCTGATCGGATGGACTCCCTGCAAGTATTAAGGTAACTTGGTATAATACTTACTTGGCAGTTAGGGCAACAGCAAAGGGACTTTTGTTTGAATGTATGTAAAAGTTCTTTGTTCTTAATCGCTTTTAATAAAATTTTGTATCAGCCTTCAGAAAGAGAGAAAGAGAGAGAGAGAGAGAGAGAGAGAGAGAGAGAGAGAGAGAGAGAGAGAGAGAGAGAGAGAGAGAGAGAGAGAGAGAGAGAGAGAGAGAGAGAGAGAGAGAGAGAGAGAGAGAGAGAGGGGGGGGTAGGAGTTAGAGATAAATCAAAGTAAAACTTTGACAAAGTAAATACAAATATCCAGAGTAAAACACAGACGAAAAAACGAAACGAAACATAACCAAACCAAACGGACGGATATCAAAACAGGGGATTAACAGAAATCAAGTAAAAATTAGGAATGAGGTTTGACGTGTGCTTTGCTAATTGACACCTAGAGCACAGATTTCCACGCCGCTCTTTTTTTACAAAGCTCAGTGGTATTTACAAGACTAAATATCTAAATATTGCGTAGATCAATAGCCACAAAATATGATTTACTAAAATTGCTGATGTGATGCTACTCTTAAGGCTATAATTTTGTATCCATTCTATAAATGATCGACTCTCTGTCTCAAATAGTAATGCGACAGACATTTTGTTCACTTCGAATTTGTCTCCATCAGACAACGCTAAGCTGATAAACTAAGGTTTCTAACTCACTCACCGATATCGCGCAGATCCCGCGGATCTTCTCACGACCCTCTCCATGAAAAGTACTCTCTTAGCGTTGCTTTGCTCTTACTCTGCTAGCTTGTGAAAGGGAACAGGAATAACTTATATTCTCGACTGTTTAGTCTCATAAAATAAAATTATAGCTGATGAAATATTATTTATAAGGTGAATTTTTAAATTAATTCTTTGTTATTCTTTCGTGCTTCATTGCACATATGAAATATGGCGATCTCTGCAAAAATAATTTTCTGATTAGCTAATTGGGATATATTTTTTAAACTTAGGAATTCATTGGATTTTCTTAAAAAAAAATAAACAAACCAGGAGCAAAATTTCACAAACAAACAACAAACAAAATCACATACCCCAGAAAAAACCCAACAACAATAACAAAAACAAAACCAACGAAAAAAAAAACCACACACACACACAAAAACGCCACCTAAACCAAACCAAACCAAAACAAAACATCACATACAAAACTAGATTAAAGAACCACACTTACTCCTCCCTTGCCCCATCGCCTTTAAAAATAAAGAAAGACCATATAAGAAGTAAAAAAAAATACAAAGCATAATGTCCAGTTTGAAATATTGAAAAAAAATAAAATAAAATTTTCATTTTTTGGTGTACTTCAACATTTTCTGATCATTTTCTGATATTTTAGCCCTTGAAACCGATAAATCTTTCCACTTTCAATTTCTTCTCCCTCCAGACCGTGAAAGGAGCCAATGGGCTAAAGAAATTAAAACAAATAAATCTACCAGCAGCCGTTTTAGATCGAAAACAAAAATATTTTGGTTTAGCAAAATTACTCGTTCTGACTTAAATGAATGAACCTGCTGTAATGTCCAAGTAAAGGGTAATATAATCCTTTTGCTTTATTTTCTTTTATTTTCTTTCTATTATGCAGAATTGTGAAGGGGTTAGAAAAAATGTAATTGAAAATGTTTTCCGACTTTGTAGCATAGGAAATATGAAATATGCGCCTAAATACAAATCTTCATCTAAAACCTATGTGTATAAATTGAGGTTGAGAAAAGAGTTATCAATATGTGAGGGCAGTTTCATATTTCTTCCTGACTACTCTCTATTTTCTTTCCTGTATTCGTTTTTTCTTAACTTGCGTAAAATACAAAAAGCTTACATATTTACGCATCAGTCACCAGGTTGTCAAGGTGACTTAAAATACCACGAAAAAAATCCAGTTAAAAGCATTCTTCAATGAATAGTTGTGAAATCATATGATTTAATTGTGTGGCTTAAGCGTTTTCGCAATCAAATCTTTCTTATTTATATGACAACAAAACCGCAACAGTTGTCGTTATTATGATTACACATTAAATTGAAAGCTTCATCTAATCCCTCGAAAGCAAGATCAAATCCAAATCAAGAATTAATCGCATCAACCAGGAAGTGAACTAATTGAGGTTGTTTTAAATAGGGAACCCGACCCGTTTCGATGATTTGCTCTTTCTGCAGTTTTTGTTGATCAACGATTGCGATGCATCGGATTTGCCATTGCCATAGCTATTTCATACTTGTGATATTGCCCAAATCATTGCGATATTTCACATCAGCAACAGCGCTAGATTAAGCGATGTAGGGTTTTAAGAGAAAACAAACACGTATTTTTATTTTTAAAAATGGTATTCCCAACCAATTGGGGTAAATCATATATAGTTCTGTTATCTCTGACAATAGCTACTTGAAAGAATGTCTGGTTCATTGTGGGTTTGATTTGTTCTGTTAAATTCTTTCCTCGTTTTGACCGTTTCTTTCAAAAGTAAAAAAAATCCCAAAACTACCCAAAATAATCAGACACCCAAGTGAAGTTATAAATAATTTCACCACAGATAGTCCTCTTAAAGCTAGAGTTAAAATCTGGATCGTTTACACCCGCAAGCAAGTCTTTGAAATTGTTTTGTTTGATAAAACTAATGCATCATAAGGTGATCCCAGCGCTCTGTACCAACTAAGCACCGCACTGGGGATGACAGAACTGATAAGAAAAGGCCCAAAACTCACCCACCAACTTGGTGGAGATAAGCCCTGTAATGAATGTTTCTGTGGATATCAGGGGGAACATTCTAATCCACAGCTACCGACGTTCCATTAACACTCTGAATGAAAAATCTGAATTTAGAACAACTGTTCTAGTCTTTACATAATTTAACCCCTTACGCACCCCGATAGAAAAAAAAAAATCATTTGAAACAAGTGGCTTTATTTGTGAGTCGAAGGAACGTGATTTTAAGATAATATTTCTTTTGTTTCGTGAAATAACATGCTAATTTATTGTATTGCTAGAACTCACTCCAATGCCAAATTTCAGCAGCATGTTTTGTAAATTCAAAAGTACGGGTATCACAAGAAAGAGATGGAGACTGAAGCAGTTTTAAATCTTTTATCTTACAACATCTGCATTTTAGCTCTCATATACAGCTCCCAAACCTCTTTTTACATCTTTTTTGTAACCACATAGAAATACCTGCGAATTCTGCACATGGGGGATCTTTGATAGCGATTCGCGATATCATAATCAACGTGACAAGCATATAGCTGCTTGACCTTTGACACTATTCTCGAAACCCCTAAACATATTGAATCTACTTTGTGCAATTGTAAGATATATATATATATAAATATATATATATAAAGAGAAGGAGACAGAGAGAGACACACACAGAGAGCAAGAGCTGCCCAGCCGATCAAACGATCAAAAGAGAGAGCGAGAAAGAGAGAGAGAGAGAGAGAGAGAGAGAGAGAGAGAGAGAGAGAGAGAGAGAGAGAGAGAGAGAGAGAGAGAGAGAGAGAGAGAGAGAGAGAGAGAGAGAGAGAGAGAGAGAGAGAGAAATGGGGGTAGGGGGGGGGGGTGTCCGAAAGAGACGGAATCGTGGGAGAGAAAAGGGCAGAAAGTGGAGAGAACGGAATGGCAACGAAACAAAAGATATAATTATCATATGGAATATTACTTTTGAATAGCTCAAGAAATTTAGCATCTTTTACTTCCTTGTCTTTGAGCACAACAAATGATCCATGTGTATGGATAATAGCCACTAGTATTTAAGAATTAAGAAGTCAATGCGTTCAGATGATCTGTAAATATGAGAGCAGACAAAATCATAGCGTCTCGTATTATCTGAGTTATATCTCTTTAAAAAGTTATAAATTCACCAAGGAAAAGAATGTATCCAAGCATTAACCAATAGCTTCAATAGATATACACATGTATATTTTCAACTGTATTATTTTGAAGAAGTTAATTTGGCCTTTTTTTTAGCCTTGTCAGGAACAAAAATAAGTACTAAAATTAAAGAGTTGTACTAAATAAATAAAAAAATATTGTCGACATCCTCAGGGAAATTACCTCCCACACGGTCAGAGTGAAAATAAAGTGCCGACTTCAATAAGATTACGGCATACTGGGTAATCACCCCTGAAGAGAAAACGAGACTGTTAACTTATAGGAAAGTGGTCAGAAGCAGCAAATGTAAAAAAAACAAAACAAAAAAGCTCAACATTTTTT
Organism: Elysia crispata; assembly: GCA_033675545.1. Taxonomy (NCBI): domain Eukaryota; kingdom Metazoa; phylum Mollusca; class Gastropoda; family Plakobranchidae; genus Elysia; species Elysia crispata. The sequence continues at coordinate 262,519 of JAWDGP010006980.1, forward strand.
TCGGCAAGAAAAAATATAGCTGTTGTGCTCTTGTTGTTTTGTTACTGATAACTTTTGAAAACGATCGAAATATGGCAGAAATGGATGTTGCATTTATTATTATACCACTTATAACGCATGTCGTGTATAAAGCTTTGGTCTAAACTTGAAACTAGTCTAACATTTGGTTAACTAATTTATGAAACGCATCGCCTCTGTAAGGCCTAAGTCTGTTTAGTGACTGACGCGGAGGGGTCCAGCATTTAACAGAGTACCATTAGAAGAACGTCCATTACTGTGAAGATTTATGAAATCTTATAATATTTATTGTCTAAAAAAAGCCACAATCAATGACATTTCTTCACAAATATGCCCCGCTTACGAATTTGAAGAAAGGTAAAAGTGACGAGGTAAAGGTCTCGGTCTGTGATAATGTGTTTCCAGTAAATTGTGTTATGAATTGCCTCCTGCATTTGTTTTATGTTTGAATTTGTGTGCGCACCCTTAAAAACTTGTGCAAAGGCAACAAGAGAATAAATTATTGCTTAGGTGATACTTTCTTATGTTTAAGTCACTATGCTTTAAAAAAGGTGGCTTGCAAAGTATTTATCTACGTTTAAAATTAACTCTTTCATCTTTAGATATAATTAGATTAAAAAAAATACAGATCACTGTATTTATGATCAAGTTAGAACATAGTTTTTTGAACCAAAAGCAACACCGTAATCCAATATCTTACAGTCACCCACTTGTTGTGACACCCACAAGACATCTAATCTAGACTGACATTTTGCCAAGGGCTTAACTGCTAGTCTCTCGCATCTTTTAAATAAGAAAAACTAAACGAACAAAAAAGTTGAGATGGTCGGGCGAGATCTGCACGCCTGACACTTGTGACAAGAACGTGGGACAAACGTGTGCAGCAAGCATGATGTTCCAATTACTCCCTGCAAGAGATCAATCCAGCTGAGGGAAAAGATTCCTGCAAAAAATGAACAGTAAAGAAGTGCTCTTGCCCTGGCCTGTTATATTCAGGTTCAGATAGCAGATTAATCCCCTTTGATCAGATCGTGTTCTGACCTCATCCTTGAACCTCACATTTATTTGTTCATGACAGATGCTTCTTCTGTCTTCAGTTTATCCTATCTACTAGGCTGTCTAATTTTTTGCCATGCATGTTCTTTACATGACAGTCATTCCTTATTTTATGATAAACTGCGCCCTCATGTCCGACTTTTTTTTTAGCCTTTGCCGTATTCTGATGCCTTGACTTTCTTCATATTGTCAAGTTGATATAAAAACTGTGCTTATATTTCCCGCATTTAGAAATGTATTTAGCTCATGGTTCATTAATTATTCCTCCAAAATTTAAATATTGCCTTTAACGTAGAAAGTAACAATTACTCTTACTTATTATTTCGAGTTAACAATAGTCAAACAAACAAAAGTACATTATCTAAATTTCACCGCGTTAGTTCCGCAACAAGAGAAAAACAATTTTTAAGACAATCTACCTTTAAAAAAATCTTCATTTTTTTCATTTTTCCTCCAATGAATACTTAAAGACAGGCGCATTTTACAATTGAGTATTTATTCTAAGAAAGCTGGTAATTTCATGGAAAAGTCTTGATACTCAAAACAAATACATTTATGTAAAATATAAGAAAACGGTAGTGTAATAATCACATAGCTATCTTTCTATTTGGGCCACGTAAATAAACTATTTTGAGGCACCTTCTATCTGTTTTGTGCAGCAATACAGTCTTGAGTGTCCTCATCCATTTTCTTTGCTACAAAATAATATAAGCCCTTAATTAATTAAAAACCACTCATGCTGATTTGGAACATCTCTTATGAAGAAAACTTAAGATTGTTATTTATGAACTATTTCATATAGACTATGAATCAATCTTCTTCTTCTTCTTCTTCTCCTCCTCCTCCTCCTCCTCCTCCTCCTCCTCCTCCTCCTTCTCCTTCTTCTTCTTCTTCTTCTTCTTCTTCTTCTTCTTCTTCTTCTTCTTCTTCTTCTTCTTCTTCTTCTTCTTCTTCTTCTTCTTCTTCTTCTTCTTCTCCTTCTTCTTCTTCTTCTTCTTCTTCTTCTTCTTCTTCTTCTTCTTCTTCTTCTTCTTCTTCTTCTTCTTCTTCTTCTTCTTCTTCTTCTTCTTCTTCTTCTTCTTCTTCTTCTTCTTCTTCTTCTTCTTCTTCTTTTTATATAAATGGGCCCTTAAAACTTTAATGCAATATTCAACAACTTTTGTACTTGATGTTCGTTAAATCAAGTGATTTCTTGATATTTCTATGGTATAATTATGAAAGGAACTATTCATCTAACATGATGTTATTTGAAAAACAAAATAACAGTTTGCTTTTCCGAAACAGACCGTGAAAATATGAGCCTGAAAAGGAGAGAGTACGGTAGATATTTTTAAAATCAAAAGGAATTTTCCCATGATCATATACAGATGTGTTTGTTAACGATTATTGTATTTATTACATATTGATTCATATTGGCAAATGAAAAAAAAATGGTATGAGGGAAAGAAATGTAGACGAGAAGTTTGAGTGAGAAGAAGAAAGAGAGAGTAAAACATTTCCAGGAAAATCTAGGGTGAAAGAGAAAGAGAAAAAGAAAAAGAGAGAGAGAGAGAGAGAGAGGGAGAGAGAGAGAGAGAGAGAGAGAGAGAGAGAGAGAGAGAGAGAGAGAGAGAGAGAGAGAGAGAGAGCGAGAAGATAGTGATGAAGAAGAAGAAGAAGAAGAAGAAGAAGAAGAAGAAGAAGAAGAAGAAGAAGAAGAACAAGAAGAACAAGAACAAGAACAAGAAGAAGAAGAAGAAGAAGAAGAAGAAGAAGAAGAAGAAGAAGAAGAAGAAGAAGAAGAAGAACAAGAAGAACAAGAAGAACAAGAACAAGAACAAGAACAAGAACAAGAACAAGACAAAAGAAAAAGAAAAAGAAGAAGAAGAAGAAGAAGAAGAAGAAGAAGAAGAAGAAGAAGAAGAAGAAGAAGAAGAAGAAGAAGAAGAAGAAGAAGAAGAAGAAGAAGAAGAAGAAGAAGAAGAAGAAGAAGAAGAAGAAGAAGAAGAAGAAGAAGAAGAAGAAGAAGAAGAAGAAGAAGAAGAAGAAGAAGAAGAAGAAGAAGAAGAAGAAGAGAAAGATAGTGAGAGAAAACTTTATATTTCGTACAAACTGTAACATTTTAATACATCAAGCAAACTCATTCCATCTATCTTCTAAAGAAAAAAAGCTACACCCTCTCTATGAGGTTTTATTTTTTTTATTTCTCTTTCTTTCTTCCTCTCAGTATTTTTTTCTGGATGTCCCTCTAGCGCTCTTTGACCAGCGAATTCAAGGTAAATGACCTCTCGGCCAGATCGAAATCACTTGGCAGTGATTGAGCTTGGCCGCTCTCAGCATTTCTCTCAATCAGATGGGCACCGGATAACCATGGCTAAGCCGGGACTATTCAGAATATTATTAATTCTGACGTTAGCGACTTCCAGAACCAGCTTTGGTGAATAAAATATTAGCCTCCGGGCATGTCCCTGAAGAAATTGATGTAAATTGGAATATTTTTTTCCCTTTCATAAACAATGGAAACAAACCATCCTTTTTACACTCTCTTGTCAGTTGGTGATGGTCAAGTCTAAAAAAATGTTGAAAACATTGGTTTACCACTAGTCTTTCTTCTTCTTTGTTTTCTTTGTTGACCAATCCGAAGTGAATTTTGTTTATATTTTCTCTCGCTTTACTTTCAGTATTAGCATGCCTTTTTTTTCACCCGCCGTGAATAACAGATTTCTTTTAAATCAGAAATTCACCAAAACGTTGTTTAGTGAGAAGAAAAAAAGTTAGAAATAAGAGTGATCTTTATTTATTTTTCAAGAAATTATCAATATTATCCTCGTTAAGCTACAAGTAGGTTTGTTATTATAACAATAAAAACATTTAAAACAATTTTATAATAATAATAATGATAATAATAATAATAATAATAATAATAATAATAATAATAATAATAATAATAATAATAATAATAATAATAATAATAATAATAATAATAAAATTCTAAAGAAAAAGAAAAAAAATGAATAAATAAATAAATAAATAAATAACATTCATTTTAATGCCTTCCTCAAAAAAGCTAAATTGCTTCATATGATTGAGAAAACATATTCAAAAAGTCAAAATGGTGGAAAAAAACTAATTGTCATTTTGAAATATGTATCACTTAAATCGCTTCATATGATTGAGAAAACATATTCAAAAAGTCAAAATGGTGGAAAAAAACTAATTGTCATTTTGAAATATGTATCACTTAAATGTGTTGATCTGATCAACAAACATTTTAATATGTTTGAAAAATGAGACAGCTGTATTTAAAAGTCATAATCATACATTAAAGTTTACAAATCCTCAAAAAAGAGCATATGAAACTTTTATTGTATCTGTATTTAACATCGGCAGGAACAGATTAAAAAAAATGATCATATTTATTTTTAAATAAAGGATGAAATTGAGCTAAAAAATGCACTTTAGTCTTCTTACGCAGACAAAGTACAACAAACAAATGGCTTTAAAAAATGATTTAGGAGAGTTATTTTTGAGTGCAACGCTGATGCAAACTGACTTTATTTCACAATATCTACTTCCTATAAAGAGGATTATTATAGATTTATGCGAGAGAGGGTCATTACTTGACATGTCGCATTATATGTCATCAGTAATACATTTTGGGCAATATATATCTCTCCTGTTGCAGCAGTATCATGTCAGAAAAACCACATAGCATGCCGCCTAGCAAATTCTCATTTTGAGAAGTTCGAAACAGTTGGCGCGGGTTTAAGAAAAAACCGGTTATCGTGACATGATCTAATTTATTATGCTCGAGGTTCTACAATTGACCTCCCAGATGATGTTTCCTTAGATGAAAATATCGTGTCCAACTCTCCATGTTCGGGGCGCTGCAATTCCACAAAATATAGCTTCAAAAATTAAAAAAAACCAAGGAATTAAGAAAAAAGAAAAGACAAAAGTACGACTGTAACAAAAGAAAAGTCCCAAGTTACTCTTTTGTGACATTCATTACCAACTGGGGCGTTGACGTCAGTGTCGCTCTTGTGTTTTCCTCCGTGCGAATCAAGAAGAGTTCATCAATTTTTCACGCAGAACTTGAAACCTAGTCCCTTACCGGTTACTTTGTGACAATCCAGTTGTGGTAAAAAGGGTCGCCTCGTCTGATGTTGTTCACTGCTGTAACAGAAATTTCCCTTGAGACACGAGGAAGGAAATAAGAAAAGCATGCGTAAAAAACGAAAAGGCCATTCACAAAATGGTACAAAGATTGATCATCCGTAGAAACGTTTACCAGACCTTTCCTAAAAATAACGTCGCAACAAAAATCCGACTGCAATTAGATAAGATGTAGCAGTGCATGACTAATCGTCCAATTTCTGTCCGTTATTTTGTTTCTGTTAGTTAATCCTGCAATTTCTAACCTCTCCCATCATTTGTCTCTGACTCAAATCGTACAATGTATTGCTTCTCTCAAATTCATATATTCAGAGAGTCTTCCATAACTAAGTTGTGAGCTCAAGATTTGCGATAGCATCTGAAAAAAGGTTTACTAATTTTTTATAGATAAGCCTGCGAATAAAACCATCATATATTTTCTCTCAATACTGAAACGGATCTGGGAAGCATAAAACCATCCACGTGAGTGCATTGTCTAAGTATCTAGTAAAAAAATGTTTTTTTTTCAGTATCATCTGTTTTTCTTTATTTCCGATGTTTAGATTGAATTAGATACTTGATCACATTTTTTTTCTTCGCTATGAATGTCTCTTTTCTTCCAATCAGCTCTTTACTAAACGATCAAGACGGTCTTTCGAGATCCTACATCTAATGCCTTTTTAGAACTGAAAATGCTTTCGACGAATATGTTACTAAAACTGTCCCCATGCGAACTCGTTGTAAGTGCACCAATTATTTTAGTTATGGCTTATGAGGCTTAAATGACTGTAATTTGAATGAGGGCTGTTCAGCTCATTTGGAGATAACTGAAGCTGTCTGCATTGATATATACAAAGCTACTGCCCCCTTCCCTCCCCCCTCCTCCCCCCTCCTCTCTCTCTCTCTCTCTCTCTCTCTCTCTCTCTCTCTCTCTCTCTCTCTCTCTTGATCGTTTGATCGGCTGGGCAGCTCTTGCTCACAACAAAATAGACTTCTTTTGGTAGGGCAAAGATGCAAAGATGAAAAGGAAAAGGGGGACGCTTCTACCTCATCCGCCTAAGGTATGAGCACATATCAGAAAGGGTAAATATATAGGCACGACTGGCACAAATCCTTGTCTATCTATTTTAAGGCAGTGAAGCATCACACTTGTTGGTTATGAGTCTTGGTTGTTGATATAAGTCGGTATTTCTATTGTCTTCTTTGGATCAAGATTACTTAAAAATAAAGATGCTAATATCTTTGGACAAAATGATTTGTATTCTTAGGATCTTTAACTTTAACAATTTATACTCTTTTGTCATCGACCAATTCGCTAGAAAATAAAGTTCAATTTAAAATGCTAATTTGTCATCCTGTTTTGCTATTATTTTGCACATAGAATAGGAAAAAGCGTATAAACTTTAAGGGCCAAAGATGAAACTTAATGCATTTTTTTAAAGATTCAATTCAAACCTTTTCTTCTCAACTCCCTTTTGTTCATTTTTTTTATTCTAATCTTTATTTATTTAAATCATACTATCGTATTCGGTGTTGTGCCACTCTCTCTCTCCCTCTCTCTCTCACTCTCTTCCTGTCTCTATCCCTCTCTACAGAAATCCTAGCAAAGCCCTTCATTGTAACTTTGGAATTAGATATTCTTTTCGTCGAGTTGTTCTCACATCTATCTCTTTGAATGCCACGCCCGAAATTGCCTCAAACTAAACTGTAATCGGGTTTACCTATCCTCACCCTCTCTCTCTCTCTCTCTCTCTCTCTCTCTCTCTCTCTCTCTCTCTCTCTCTCTCTCTCTCTCTCTCTCTCTCTCTCTCTCATACAATTCCTTATCTTGGTAGTCTTCTGCCGCTCCAAGGCGAGGAAAACAGTCACTAAGATATATTTCTTGTGCGTATTAACTCACACAATATTATATATAAGATGTAAGAATTTTTGGCATCGAGTATTGACATAGACTAATACAAATGGAAAACAGGTTTTCCTCTCTAGCCCCTACTCTTAATCTCCGTTCAAATTTGAGAAGAATAGGTCTATTTGTCTGTATAATATTTGTTTCTCCAATCTCTCTCTCCGTGCGACTTGATCAATAATTGTGAAGACTGAAGGCTATACAAATGTTTGCAACTGGTACGGCTTCCATGTTGTGAAGGTTCTACAAACGTTCACCACTAGCACGGCTTCCATGTTGTGAAGGTTCTACAAACGTTCACCACTAGCACGGCTTCCATGTTGTGAAGGTTCTACAAACGTTCACCACTAGCACGGCTTCCATGTTGTGAAAGTTCTACAAATGTTTACCACAACAAAGCTTCCATGTTGTGAAAGTTCTACAAATGTTTACCACAACAAAGCTTCCATTTTGTGAAGGTTCTACAAACGTTTACCACTAGCACAGCTTCCATGTTGTGAAAGTTCTACAAATGTTTACCACAAGCACGGCCTCCATGTTGTGAAGGTTCTACAAATGTTTACCACTAGCACGGCTTCCATGTTGTGAAGGTTCTACAAAATTAATGTTTACCACTAGCAAGGCTTCCATGTTGTGAAGGTTCTACAAAATTAATGTTTACCACTAGCAAGGCTTCCATGTTGTGAAGGTTCAACACCTGTTTACCACTAGCAAGACTTCCATGTTGTGAAGGTTCGACAAATGTTCACCACTAGCATCGGCTATCGGCAAGGGAGACCAAGAATTGAAGAAAACTCTTGTCAATGGGAACTGTCATAGTCATCTGAGACTCTCCAGTTTCTCTTATTTTACGTCCACGCCTAACTAAGCGCATTTGTGTTTGTCTAAGAGGAGAGGGGTCTTCGTTCAAGTTCTAGGTCAGAACATGATATATCTATATATGTATATATATATATACATATATATATATATATATATATATATTATTTTTTTTTTCAAGAATCTGAAGCATAATAAAGTATTATGGGCAGCTTCTTGCAAACTAGACATTAATAATTATATTTTACATAAAGATGTCTCTCCCACCTGTTTATTGAACGTTTAATAATGCTTTCAGCTTAATTATAGTATTTTGCGAAATGAAGAGCTATTTGGACCATGAGTTTGAATTCTTTGCCGACAAGAACTTTGACCATGAAACAAGAATTTTTTAACTGTAATACCTCTTCCTGGTTTTGAGCATAAAGTTTGCTTGTATATATAAAAAAAAAGAAAGAAAAAGAGGGACATACAATTATAAAATTCTCTGAAGCAGTTTAAGAACACTTCATGATCTATATCATTACCATTAAAGTGAGGATATAAAAATTATTTAAGAAATAAAACTATGAAAGTAAGGATTTCTTTAACAGCAATCAAGCTTCTTATTTTAAGAGCTCAAAGGTCTTTTTGGAAATAATTATCGCATTGCTCTGGTGTTCATATCATTCCTCTCCAGCAAAGAAATTTTTGGCGTTTTCTTTAATAGTGCTTTCCTAAGTAAATGTTAAAAGTGTCTTGCAGGACATAATCAAACAAAATACCCCTATAAACTCAGAGAGAAATAGCTTTGAAAAACATCGTCTTACTCCAGATTTCTACAAAATCTTTTACTGTTTGTAACCGGGTGCAAGTTTGTCCTGAGTGAGGTAAGAAAGTTTGTTTGAAGAACTTTTCCTATCGGTTCAACATCAAACCTGGAAGGGCCAGAATTCTAACCGAGGACGTCCAGTTGAGAGACCCAACTGTCTTTCACTAGACCAGGATGCCACAGTTTACCTTTAGTTTCACTTACAAGCTAGGATACTTTTTAATTCTTCATTATGGCCCCTGACTGATCTGAACGGGGTGTAAACCCATTTGGAAAGAATCTTGTTTAAGTGTTCCACATGAACATGTAGTCCAGGAATGTTAATTGAAAAAAAATATCTATCATTATTTCATATCTTAAATGTCACTGATTAACACCTAGGGCTCGGGGCTATCAAGAACTTTGACTTAAGATGTCGTTTTACTTGACCGGTTAAGGGTTAATGGTCAGTTCTGACTTTATCGCCGTGGTCCCGCAAAAGAAATGTTAACGGTCGGATCGTTTGCTTCGAAGTAAGTTGCTATAGCAAATTGCTCTAAGGGAAAACTAGTTATATAGCCCGTTTCATTGTATTTTGTCAAATAGTTGATCTTGTAAAATTACTCAGAGATCTAAATCATTGGGGGCTCGGAACAACAAGTCATAACAGAGTTGTACAGGAAACAAAAGTCAGATGGAATAGACTTTTTTAAAACATATATTGATAAAGTTCTTCATATTTTCATCCGATTTATTTGTTTTTCAATGATGTATTATAGCTAATGCCCTATCAGAATTGTAGAGTTGGTAAAGCGTACATCGGCAGTATAGCTATAAGATATAATGTCGCAAAAGCAGCTGTTTATAAAAATGTTCTACTAAACAAGAGCAATGAGCCGGTGTTTAGTCTTATCAAGGAAAGTAATTCTCTACAGTGGATCAGTTTAAAGTGTTTTTTAAACTCTAAACAAAAAGACAAGTGAAACAGTGAAATCTCATGCATGTAAAATACTACATTTAATTGAAAAAAAAAAACATGTGACAAAAACATGTAGGTTTGTCGCCGATGTCCTTGAAGCCTGTAATAGCTATCCAGTTTTTGTTTCCAGAATTGAAGAAGAAAACCTTCACGCCTTCATTTCACACCATGGCGTATATTCTTAATAGCTCAAGAAGTCGATAACTCCACAGTAAAGTCTATGATAAATCAAGCGAATTATAAAAAGGGAGAAATTCGCTTCATTGAGAACTTCTAGAGCATGCGCTTAAAAATGAAGTGTGTAGAAGCTAACGATGTACACCAGCATTTCGTGAGCCGCATCTATTTACGGTAAAAAATGCAACACAAAAGAAGTGTAAAAGGCGACATTCAAGGAAAAGAAAACACGGAATCTCGGTCAATGAGAGCGGCATCAATTTTCTAAGAAACTGAAAACATGTCAGGCACGATTGTAAAACGGTTGTCACTCAGGCAATAATGAAGGCTCTTATCTTCTTTAAACATGCCGAGCTTGTTAGGGCAGCAGAGAATCTGAAGAGCGAGAGATAAATAGATAGACAGACAGATAGATAGATAAATAGATAGATAGAAAGATAGAGAGATAGATAGATATGTATATACAAAGAGAAATAGAAAAATAAGGAGATAGGTAGATAGAAAAATATCTTTATATTTATAGCATACATAGTATTTATAACATTTATGAAAGGATATTCAAGTAAAGAGCGCAATGGCATATTCAGATGATAAAAGTCATATCTGATCCTATGAAGCACTATTTAAGGAAAATTCATGCAAAACAAAAAAACTTGGATGCTGTGTGAAAATAAGTAAAGTCATCCTTTACCAAGTGATTTCTAGATAATTAGTTTAAACGTTTTGGTTCAGATTGTATTCTCTTAAGAATTTAATGGTCTCAAAGATGTCCTGATCAAGAAAAGAAATGCTCATATGCGAAGAATTTGTCAACAACATAGAACATCAGTTAAGGTCTGAGAGCCTACAAGCAAAAATATCTCAGGTGTTTGTTTTTACGCTTAGTAGATTAATCTATTTCTAGTGGAATGCCATCTAATTTTTGTTTTAACGGATTAGACAAATAAAGACCTAGTTTAAGTGATCTACAAATCTTATATACGCCTAAGCCCAATGTTGCTAAGATTAGATAAACATTGAAGAAAATTGATAAGGTCTAGGATAGCTATATATTTCTAGGTACAATCAATAAAAATAAATAATTTTGAAATTCACTTTCAGTTCTTTCAAGAGGTAAAAATTAGTTTTGTTCTATTATAAAGTAACTTGGTTCACGGATAACCATCTTGATTTTTCGTGACAGTTTCCCATTAATTTTTTTACTACGTATTGGAAATCGTTAAAAAAATGTTGGCCATTACGATTCCCCTATCAATTTTTATTATCTCATGCAAAGCAATGCACTACCATAGAAGAAAATGGGGATACATGATTTTTTAAAGTTTTAAATTGAGACGCTTTCCTTACAGTAATACAGTTACTGTAATATATCGGTACGTATGTTTGGGACCCTAGTGGATATGTACGGCGAGCTTTTCAGCCTATTATAATTGAAACCTTAGTGAGATTACGCACTCCACTTCGAGCTGACTCATTCCTTTGTCTCTTGTGTAAAAAAAAAAAGTTTTACGTGATTATTACGGAGTCCTCCTCCCTTAACGTCTTTTCTCATGTCAAACCTACATGGATTTTGCAAAAACTCTCAGCCTTTCCATTTTGCTTTTATTTTCCAAGCTCTTTCTTTTCCCTCTTTCACAGCATTCATTTTGGTTTTCGCACTCTCTATTTTTGGTTACCTTCAATGGCTATTTTTACACTAATACTTTCCGCATCAGGAAACTGTACCATACAATAGTACCTCTAGCCTCTCAAGCAGTCAGTGCGAGTCTTGCAATCAAAGCCTATACTTACTAGGATAATGGAATAACGGTTCTCTACCTCCTTGCTTGAGGACACTTTCAGAGCTCATCCTGCGGGAGGAAAAATCTCGAGGAGTGCTACATAAATCAGTCACAGCCAGTGTGTAGAAGGAAGGGAAGACCTGTTAACGATGCCATTTAGTGTCCCTTGGGGTTTGGGTTGTACATAATAACTAGAGGTAAGTTCAACTCTTTTATTTTTGGAAACATGTCATTTATTGTTCCAAACTATGTCGTAAGCTGTCGGTCACTCTTTCCGAGACAATAAATGGAGAGAGAGAGAGAGAGAGAGAGAGAGAGAGAGAGAGAGAGAGAGAGAGAGAGAGAGAGAGAGAGAGAGAGAGAGAGAGAGTAAAAGATTCGAAAAGAGAAACAGGTGGACACTATAGAAAATGATCCGACAGAGAAAAAGAGAGGCACAGGGGGAGAGCGAGAGAGAGAGAGAGAGAGAGAGAGAGAGAGAGAGAGAGAGAGAGAGAGAGAGAGAGAGAGAGAGAGAGAGAGAGAGAGAATTAGAAAATTTGAAAAAAAAAACTACCAAATTACAAAACGTTATGACAAAAAAGGAACGTTAGACAACTTAAAAAAACATACACACACATCTGCATTCTCTTGTTTTTACGACAAAACAACACGAATCTCTGAGCCATTTAGATGCAATAGATAAGAATATCATGAGTGTGATTACAGATCTGGTGTATTGTAAGCCTTTAGCTAATCTGGGAATCGTATAAGTGCTGTTCACAGCAGCCTCTACATTCAGAAAAAGAAGAGCAGAGTGTACGTGAGAGAGAAAGAAAGAGAGAGAGAGAGAGAGAGAGAGAGAGAGAGAGAGAGAGAGAGAGAGAGAGAGAGAGAGAGAGAAAGCCAGGGAGAGAAAAACGACGTAACATAAAAGATAATTGGGTTGGAGAGGGTAGGAAAGGATACGTGGAAGATGGAGCGAGAGGGTAAGTTATTTAAATCAACATATACCCCTATTGGTACACTATGCTAAAAAAGTGGCAAAAAGAAACAATTGGAGTACAGGAATACTAGAACCGCAAAAATAAACAAGCCGATCAAGTTAAATTAGACTGCATCGATGGCATTGACTATGTTTGTGATATATCTTTTTGTATCGTTCTGGAATATATATTAGCGAAGCGCTCGTTAAAAATTAAAAAAAAAAATCTTGTGCGGAATTCGATCATTCATCAGATTGTCTTATTTACAAGAGAATTATCAGCGAAAATTTTAGTACGTGCCCATAGATCAGCTTTAATCATATATAAATCTTAGGAATTGTTTCTTTACAAAAGTATTAAGAGGCGGAGAAAATACTTAAAAAAGAGCTAATTGTGAGCTGCAGTATTTGCATTAACTCTGTTCACAAGTTAAATGTATGCAAAGTCTAGTCCGTTTTTCTCTTAACGCCCCGTGAGTTTAAAAGTGAAATAAAATTAATAATTTAAAAGAATCAAGAGTGAAGCACATAGACTCCCCAAAAATTCCCGAATACTTATACCTTATCTAGAATCTACTCCAGGGCAAAATAGTTCAGAATTCGCTTAACAATACTAACAATGAGAAGCTCCAATAGCAGTAGTAGTAGTAGTAGTAGTAGTAGTAGTAGTAGTAGTAGTAGTAGTAGTAGTAGTAGTAGTAGTAGTAGTAGTAGTAGTAGTAGTAGTAGTAGTAGTAGTAGTAGTAGTAGTAGTAATAGTAGTAGTAGTAGTAGTAGTAGTAGTAGTAGTAGTAGCAGTAATAGTAGTAGTAGTAGTAGTAGTAGTAGTAGTAGTAGTAGTAGTAGTATGAGTAGTAGTAGTAGTAGTAGTAGTAGTAGTAGTAGTAGTAGTAGTAGTAGTAGTAGTAGTAGTAGTAGTAGTGGTAGTAATGGTAAAAGTAGCAGTAGTAGTAGTAGTAGTAGTAGTAGTAGTAGTAGTAGTAGTAGTAGTAGTAGTAGTAGTAGTAGTAGTAGTAGTGGTAGTAGTAGTAGTAGTAGTAGTAGTAGTAGTAGTAGTAGTAGTAGTAGTAGTAGTAGTAGTAGTAGTAGTAGTAGTAGTAGTAGTAGTAATATTTTGCTCTTTTTTGGTGTATTTTTTTCGTTTCGAAGAAATGAAAATGACAAAAAATTGCATAAAAATGTATAAAATAGATAAAAAAAAACAACAACAAAAAAACAAACCACCCGGTAATGAGTAAAAGGAACTTTAAAATGCAAAAAATGAGTAAGAAGTCGAAGCTATTTTTTATTATTTTTTATACTTACTTAAAGTTCAAATGAGTTTCGCAAAAAGATGCGTTGGGAGCTTTCTCAAGGTTCGAGAAACACCTCTTGCAAAACCCAATGAGTAAATATGAAGGATAAGCGATGTAAATTCAGATACGCTTATCTTAGTTTTTCCGCACTCGCAATCTATTCATCTAACTCTTGGAATTCACACACATACACTGAACTGTCACTACTCTTAAGAGTGTCTGGAAAAAGCAGCGCAAAAATTTTGCTATGATGGATGCGATGATAGCGGTACATTTTTAAACTCATCCATTTAAATAGACTTTTGTGATGTTTCCTTCAAAGTGTTGAATCCATACTAAACTTGGCAGGATCAATAGAAAGATAGCTTATCATTTAAGCCATATACTCTCCTCCCCCCCCCCCCTCCCTCCCTCTCTCTCTCTCTCTCTCTCTCTCTCTCTCTCTCTCTCTCTCTCTCTCTCTCTCTCTCTTTCTATTGTTCACTCGGCATTTTTCAGGCAGATAAGAAGGCAATGATCTTAATATGAAATATTTTCATGGAAGTTTCAAATGATTCGAAAATAAAAGAACACCCACTGATAGTGTTTGAGGTACGACTAGAATTGAAAACTACCATGAAAGAGGATGCCTTTCCACAATAAAGAAAAACAAACGCCAGGAGATGTTCATTAAAGGACTCTTATCAGGCTTACGAAGAGTAGGGAGAATATTTGAGTAAAGCCGCTTGTCTTTTTATTTTCCAAAAATAATTTACTTCATGTCAAGTGCAAAATTATTGTTACATGTGGTTTTCTTCAAAACTAAATGTAATCTTGTATGTACATCAATAATTAACTCGACCGATGTCCAATTATGTTAGCACATTTGGTCATCAGTAATGTATTGGAGTTTTTCATCACCCTTTTCCATTTAAATAACAAAAAACAAAAAACAAACAAACAAATCACTATGCATTTTTCGATGTTTAGGCTTCATTACCTGAACTAACGAACTTTTTGAAATAAAAGTACCCACACTTTCAAACGAAGAAATCATTATAACCAAGTAAGCTCTTTGCAGATAATCATTGTATAGGGAATAAATAATTTTATCTTTTCACAGATTTTCATTTAATTTGTGGCAAGCTATTTCAGACTTATTGCCTGGTCTGATTAATCTTTTTTTTTTTTTAATTAACGCTGCATAACGATTTTTTGAATACAATTAACGATTTTTTAATACAAATCTTTTTATTATTTTTTTTTTAATTAACGCTGCATAACGGTTTTTTAATACAAATCTTTTTTTTTTTCTAACAATTTCTTTGGATGTCAGGATTGCTCCAAAGAGGCACGAGTTGACAACGCTGCTTAATCGATTCCTTTCACTCGAGGATGAGTTCAAGTACACCAAGGTTACTACGAGTTGACCTTTTCAAGTAGAAACATTTCCCCCGCGAAGGCTGTTAACCCTGAACATTTTGGGATTATGTGATGGTATTGTGAAGGAAAGCTTCAATTGGTAGATTAAACAAATAAAATCCCTTTCTATCATTGATTTTTACATATAGGGTCTTAGAGGCTGAGAACAGTAGGCTATGAGAATGAAAAGCATAGAAAATAGAACATACTCATTGTTTAATAAATCACGGTTGATAAGAGAGCGGTCAGCGCCATATTTTACTAACATCCGAATGGCGGTCCCATCTCCACGTAATTTCTCACTGGAGGGCTTGAAAAGATCCTTACAAATCAATCCAGTTTAAAGATAATCGCTTACAAACTTATATGATTCCTCAGCAGATTGCAAGTAACTAGCACTGGTGGATAGTTTGACCTGGTATCTTGCTGATCAATAATTTTACCCATTAATTTGAATTGAAAATAAATAATAAAAACCCATGAATAACCTGTATCCGTCTGATACTTTATGATGACATCAGAGACTGTGATATACTAGGAGGAGGATTTTGCGAATCTTTCTTTAAATCTTAGTGAAAACGTTGTCTGCTGATTCTTCTACTGCCCATATCTCAATAAAGAAATAGTCTGAGCTCACATCACGCAAGCTCCCAGTAGCAAAAACTCTGGGGACTCCCCTGGTGAAACGTCTCACTTATTTAATGTATAGACTCTGGTGACACTCTAAATAAAATGACGTACCCCGGAAATAGATGTGCAAAACAAGCTTTTCAATTTTACGCACAGAGCTTTGTTTGTGAATGGTCACTGTCTAGGGCTCTGTTAGATACTTAGGGAAGTCAGATAGGTTAATTTAGAATATCGCTACATCAGACTTTGAAAAGTTTTACAAAAAACTTTTTCAAGCGAGGATTGTAAAATGCAATACTACTACTACTACTACTACTACTACTACTACTACTACTACTACTACTACTACTACTACTACTACTACTACTACTACTACTACTACTACTACTCCTCCTCCTCCTCCTCCTCCTCCTCCTCCTACTACTACTACTACTACTACTACTACTACTACTACTACTACTACTACTACTACTACTACTACTACTACTACTACTACTACTACTACTACTACTACTACTACTACTACTACTACTACTACTACTACTACTAGTAATGTAAATAAAGATGGTGATAATGATGATGATGACAATGATGATGATGATGATGATGATGATGATGATGATGATAATGATAATAATAATAATAATTATAATCATGTAAATGATAATCATAATGATAATTAAAAAAAAAAAAAAAATAAAGCAGTCACCTACAAACTTTTATAATTTTTAGTCTTTGTATTCAAAGGCATGTTTGTGTTATTCATGACATTCAAAACATTTCACTGACTTTTTTGTTTTAAGCTCTTTTCCGACAAAATCTACATGATCTCATGTATTATTTCACTGGACAATCAAACAGCCATCCGACAGAACAGCCGTAAATGTTTAATTCTGAAGATGCCCTGAAGAAAAAGGCATTGATCAACCATCCACTTAAAGTGAATTAATATAGAATGGGAGAAGGACGCAGGATCGAGAATTCTACATACAGAACATAGATAAGAGATGCTAAAGCAGGGCCTAGATCTTTTCGATTTTGCATACTATCTCTAACTTTTCTTCCACAGCGTGAGGAAATACATCATATTCAATGATTGATCGGGTTCAAGAGTCCAAAAAAGAAAGAGCAGACTCGTAAAAACTTTTCAAACACAGCTGCTTCCTGCAAGGCTAAACAATCGAGAATGTAGACGATAATAATAATACCTCACAGATGTGTTTTTAGAAAGAGAAGCAGAGATGCCAAGTTGGGGTAGACAGTGCAAGGGCAGCTTTAAAATAGCTACACTTTGAAGCAGCCGAGCTGACAAAATAACCAAGCGTACAGACATTGAGCTTTTAATAACCCATGTCTTTTTGTTTCAAGCTACACTCTGGCTGAATTAATCACGGGCAGGATCCAAGCCTCCATCAACTGATGCCTAAACCTTATAATCTTCATAATCAATAGCTTCAAAATTAGCAACAAAATATTAATGGCTTTCCGCTTTTATGACTGGCTGATACCCGGCTAGCTGCTTGCTTTCGTGCTCTGGATTTACTTTCACAATCTGTCGTATTTCTGTCCCGACTGATTTTGAATTTTTGTAAAAGTTACGTGAGAAACAATCTGATCAACTTGAAAACTCCATTATATTAGATTGAAAGAATAAAAACTTTCGAGAATATACATATATATATATATATATATATATATATATATATATATATATATATATATATTTAGGACAGTCAAATTAACTGCAACTGGGAGAAATGTAAAGGTAGTTAGTTATTCCTCCATTCCATTTTTAATAGTTCGTGACTAGATGCCTTTATGAGTCTTATTATACCAAGACATTGCGATATTGACAGCCTTTATTGAAAAAGAGACTTTCAATTACAGCGTGAAGAATTTTAGGTGATTAATCTACAATACTCTTACATATCCAATCATTGTTCAACGACACTGGCTTTGTATACAAACATTTTTTTTAAAATTCCGGCATCCATAAAAAAAAACAACGTTGTTTATAACAAAGGTGTGTGGATGGGACAGAGTATCATGTCATTACAGGAATGTAAATATCTACATGGAATGTATGCAAGAAGTTATTTTGAAGTACCGTATTATGGCTAATGTACTGAAAATCTGCATGGTCAAAACAGTCGAAATTTTTAAAGTAGTTTCAGCTCGATTAGAAAATATAAGGCCCATAGCAGAAAATTATTATATAAGAATCCCTTTAACTTCAAGAACCATTTTCTAACAACTGTTATTGTTAAAGGACCATGAAGATATTGGAATTTAGCTACAGGTTACACTACATAAGCACAGTTATAAGTCATGCTATGGAAAATTTTACATAATATTTTGACTCTTACTGAAAAAATGGGCATTGCAGCGACTACGAACTGTTCCTGTTATGAAGAAATGGACAAACTTAAACATTTCTTCTTTTTCTGTAAAGTTGTTAACTACCTTTGGATTCACATAAAGACAAAAATAACTGCAATTTGAACTAGATGAAAGAATTCTAATTTTATTCCCAAAGTAGAAAAAAACAGCTCATAAAGTATCAAATTAACAGCATCAACCATGCAATACTTAAGAAAGTCGAATGTATCAAAATACCAGTATGGCGACGCTAGACTTTTACAGGATACGTTTGATATAAAAGCCAAGTACAGTAGACTGTGGGGGATGCATGTTACAAGAGTGACACATTTTTACATTTTCGGATTTTTACAAAAGGCTAAAAATATAATAACAATATAACAGAAATAATGACTCTCTCTGTCTCTGTCTCTGACTCTCTCTGTCTCTGTCTGTCTCTCTCTCTCTCTCTCTCTCTCTCTATCTATCTATCTATCTATCTCTGTCTCTCTCTTTCTCTCTCTCTCTATCTCTGTCTCTCTCTTTCTCTTTCTCCCTTTCTCACCTTTCAATTCGAAAGCTTAAATAATATCAAAATTTCACTGGCCATTTAACATGGTATGAGAGCATACTGATTGGTTTGTCCCTATATTTTCCGGAATCATTAAAATCTCATCTCAAAACGTAATACGAACCAGGATTTGATCGTGATACATAATTTTCAACGGATTTGGAAACAAAAAATTAAAGTGGAAGGATTGCCCTACTTCAGCCTTCGAATTCAAATCGCATATCAGAATAGCTTGAAAACCTATTGCTCAGTTGATCTCAATGTTTATCAGAATCCTGGAAATTCAACTTGGAAGAGAGGTAAGATCCAGGATCTAGCCATCCCTCAATTTCCATCAATGAATAAAAGAAAAAACAACAAAAAACGACGAATAGATGATGTTTGAGTTCATTGACTGTGGTACATGTTTTTCCACATCTTCCATTGTTCACAATATAGGTACCACTATTTTATTGGTAAACAATAGTTACTTCTTTCCTTAGGTTATTGTTATTTTTATCATTGTTTTTGTTAATATTATTATTATTATTATTACTATTATTATTATTATTATTATTATTATTATTATTATTATTATTATTATTATTATTATTATTATTATTATTATTATTATTATTATTATTATTATTATTATTATTATTATCATTATTATTATATTACTATTAACACTATTATTGCTGTCGTTGTTGTAATTGTTGTTGTTGTTGTTGTTGTTAGACTTTTTTTTCTTCTTCTTCTTCTTTCTTTCTTCATTTTCATTTTATATTATCATTATTATTATTATTACTACTACTACTACTACTACTACTACTACTACTACTACTACTACTACTACTACTACTACTACTACTACTACTACTACTACTACTACTACTACTACTATTATTATTATTATTATTATTATTATTATTATTATTATTATTATTATTATTATTATTATTATTATTGTTATTACTAGTACTACTACTACTACTACTACTACTACTACTACTACTACTACTACTACTACTACTACTACTACTACTACTACTACTACTACTACTACTACTACTACTACTACTACTACTACTACTATTATCACTATTATTATTGATGTTGTTGTTGGTGGTGGTGCTGTTGATCTTCTTCTTCTTCTTCTTCTTCTTCTTCTTCATTTTCTTCTTCTTCTTCTTCTTCTTCTTCTTCTTCTTCTTCTTCTTCTTCTTCTTCTTCTTCTTCTTCTTCTTATTATTATTATTATTATTATTATTGTTATTATTAAAATCATTGTTACTATTATTTTTTTTTAAATGTTCCTATTAATTTATTCATTTTCTCCTTTAGAACTCTTTGTGTAACAACTACAAACAATTCCTAAATAACGAAGCATTCTCCAATTCTCTATTCTTTACCTATCTCTTTTCATATCTAGCGACATCACATTAGATGGAAAGGTAAACGATACTTACCAAGTTGAAGTTTGCTGTATATTCTACGGACGCCAAACTCACAGTTTACATTGACTTTCTTATAAACACCATGACATGGCATTGATTTAGCCTTGCCGGAATATGTTGGATGTAATTGAAAATAAGACGATAGTTGATATGTAAATAATGAGTTGCAAATGATATAATACCTCGATATAAGTGAGGTAGTACATAAATGTGCATCTCACAGGACATATTGGTCCACAATGCATCGGTCTGGAAACATCATGACGCTGCATGGGAATTAGCAGAATTCGGCTGTAGCAGTATTAAGTCATAAGATATATTGATATAAGCAAAGGGTGGCCTAAATGTGTAGCCCACAGGACATATTGGACCAGAATTTATTGGTGTGGAAACATCATGACGTTGCATGGGAATCAGCAGAATCTGCTATAGCAGTATAAACTCATAAGATAGAATTTAGCCACAGGCCAAACTCCAGTAATAGAAAAAGCATGACATTGCATCCGGCTCTGAAAATGTAGAGGTCTCCTACCGCTACCAGGTTTCTGGTTATAGCATAGAACTGTTCTGCATGTGAGGCAGCAGTAGGCAAAGTACAGAGAAGAGTGTTGTGTTGATGCCCACTGTATTTGGATTGGACGAGCTTAATCTATCAGATCGATATATCAGGATCAAAGTAAATTAATGATCTAGAAATTTAGATTCAATGATCTAATCTTTCAAATCAATGTATCATCATCATTCACATCAACTACTAATAATGTCATGGTTTATTCAAGATCATCACTGCTGTTAACCGCTGCCGCAAAACAAGCTGAGTCCGGTACCTGAGTCGCGTCATTATGTTATTTCCAACTCCCTGGGTTTGCGGTAAAAAACGTTCAAAAGTCTGCGAAGACTTTCATCCAAAGGAAGCTAAAACATTGACAGTATCTAATTTAACCGCAGTCTTTGTGGCCCCAGCAGCCCGGCTACTGTGTGCGGAGTACTTGACCGTATCAATCTGTGCCTCTGCCAGGAGCTGTCTGAACCATCTACTAATAGTCTCGGGACTAACTGTCTTACGTGGAGAGATTACACTCACCAAATATTTATCAGACTGACGACAATCTTTTGTGCGCGTCAAGTAAAACGTTCCTTCTCTGTGGTGATGTTGTTTTTAAAAGATCGTCTAGCACAAGAGATGCTCCTTAGTACAGACAAAGAAGTTATATAAAGTGATGCGATGGTTTGCACCCGTTGCCCAGTTGTGAGGGCAATAAGCATGGTCGATTTGAGACAGAGTCTGCGCTAAGGCAAATCGATATCATCACCAGTATGGATTTAATGTAATTTAGAACTACCGAAACATCCAAAAATGCTTTTATATTTTAGGTATTTCGGGAAGGGGTCGGGGGTTGGTGAAACTCACCTTTCATAAAGAATTTCAATAGTTGTCTACTTTTTCAGTCAAAAAATTGTCAAGTAAGAGGGACACTGTTGACTTGATTCCACTATAGCTGTATCTGTTATCTATCATATACTGCAGAGAGTACATCAATAACTTTGCGCCCCTGGTCCTGAGTCCCTTTTTCTGAAGTTATGAAATAACTTTTATATTGTTAGTGTGTAGACTTTCCTCAGGATGGCATAATGGTGTACACTTTTTGGTCAACGCCATCCTTGGCTAATCTCTGCCTGAAATGAGACAAGTCATCGTGTGTAGTCTATCAGCTATCGGGTGTCTCTCGGTGGGCCTCCTGGGGTGAATCAAAGAGAGGAGAGTTTAACATGATAGCTGAGCATGGTCTGAAGAGTGGGATGCGATGGATATGAACAAGAATGTGGCAGTTATAAAACTGGCTGCAAAGGCTTTGCAATACCATGAGAACTGCTTTGAGCTCTAAAGCATTGCTGTGCAATTTTTGGTTTTTGTTGAACCAAAATTCCTGACTAGTGTCTCAATTGCCTAGGTGCGCCTCACATTCCAATGTGCAGGAGTCTGTATTCAAGGAAATATGAGGGTTAGGCATGCTCCCTGGTTTTGTGGAACTGATTTCCTCAGGGAGTCACCATCACATTTCAGTCTTACATTCTAGTGTAATGCATTGATCAAAATTATAAAACTGATGTTTTAAGGCTTGTATTCTCATCATTGCCATATCCCTGTGAAATAACTGATCCTAAGGAACTGCTATCAGTGAGCCAATTAGTCTTGCCAGTTGACGGTTTAATGGGCGTCTTATTGATGAGGCTCGCCAGTATGTTCTTTTTCGCTTTGCCCAATGACACCATCATGGCTCTAGAGTCTAATACCAATCTCAAGTGGAACAAATTTTGGCTTGGAATAGGAGAGGATGTGTCTGAAATGTGAATCTGAAAGATTGGATGAGCGATTAGTGTACTGTACGTTCTTTGCATGTATCAAAGGAGGCGCCCTGAAGGTATATATCATCAATGTAAACGTTAAATTGTATGCCCGTAACCTAAAATGATCCAAGACAGGTTTCATGATTTTGATGAAAACCCTTAATGAATCTTTAAAACTTTGCGGTAATGCATGAAAAGTGTATGTGATTTTGTGAAATTCAAACTTTGTGCTGTATTCATGATTAGGATGCGTAAAATAAGCATCCTTTAAATCTAAACTGGTCATGTATCAATTGTTTTGCATCTACTGAAGGACACGTATCAAGAGTTTTCATCTTAAACTGACTAGATAAAACATATTTGTTGGGTTCCTTGACATTAAGAGTTATCCTAAAATTCCTATCGTCAGGTACGTAAGTGTTCTCCCCCCTCAGAAAAAAGAAAAACAGTATGAATAAAGTCTCCAACTTCAGTGCGCATTTCTCAGTGATGACATTCTCTTCTAAATCTATTGTTTATAGAACCTGTCCAAACATTTCGATCTGATGGTGACAATGGACGCGCCCATTCCTTTTAGCCCGAGATTGTGTGAAGAAACTGCCACTAACTTTTATTGGACAGAGGATTTGCTGACCAAGAAATAGTAAAACATGTTACGCAGATAAAACAAATGAACTGAACTTTCTCCATCTCTTTCTGTTGTACTTACAATTAATGGGATAATTAAAGGGGATCACATAGAGATAACAAAGGCAAAAGGGAAAAAGAAATGCACAATAACAACAAAACAAAAGAAAATTAGCATTGATAACAATCAAGAAAACACCCAAAAGATTAGGGAATTTTTTTTCCAGGAAAATGAACAAAGTCATTTGTAAACGCAAACATATATATCCTATTGTTTACCACACACGCACACACACACACACACACAGAGAGAGAGAGAGAGAGAGAGAGAGAGAGAGAGAGAGAGAGAGAGAGAGAGAGAGTGCGTGAAAAGTAAAAAAAGAAACATTTCAAGAAAATGCTTAACGCAAATAAACTTACCCACCAAAATAGAAAATAACTAGTAAATAATATTTTTCTCAGAATAAGTTACCAGAGCTTATGTTTCTAAGGATACTCTGCATAACTGCGATACGATATATTTTTCCCAAAACTATGATAAATAATGACAAAATATCTCACAGTCCCGTCGATAAAACCACTATTATTTTGAATGTGTGTAAACAATACCAAGCTCTCCATCAATACAGGTACAAAAGAGCATACGACTTGATCTATGACAAAAGAAAAAGTATCATTAATGCGGTTGTAAGAGGCACTGTATCAAAACTATATATGCTCAACTGAATAGAACAAGATCTAACAAACCTAGCCACAAGAGCGGATCTCGCATTAACGAAGAAACTCATAAAAGTTTTTATGTTGAGATAGCTGGGCCATTTGATGCACACAATGACAAGTGCATAAAGACAAGAGCTTTCAATCTGAGACAGGAGTTCTTATTAGGGTGATTTTGAGCGGCACCCATTGCAAATCCTTGGTGATCTAAAACTAAAAAAAAAATCACAGGAAATAATTGAAGCATGAAAACCAAAAAAAAAGTTCCTTTCGTGTATGGAAAGATCGGTCCAAAGACAACTTTATGGATCATTATATAGACTTCAAAACTTGAGAGAAAGAAAGAGATTTCATCTGACGATAATTTTGCGAGTACAACGATTCAACCTCTATTTGAATATACTGCATTGTGCTGAAATTCCGATAAGAATAATTCTGGAACATGAAGAGAAGGGAGAAGAAAAAGAAGATGAAGAAGAAGAAGAAGAAGAAGAAGAAGAAGAAGAAGAAGAAGAAGAAGAAGAAGAAGAAGAAGAAGAAGAAGAAGAAGAAGAAGAAGAAGAAGAAGAAGAAGAAGAAGAAGAAGAAAGAGAGAGAGATAAAAAAAAGGAGCGAATGGTTTGAGGATTGTGGGTTGAAAGGTATAACATTTTGTGTTAATTATATATATATATATATATATATATATATATATATATATATATTGAATGCTATATTTATTTAAAGAAAAATGAAAATTAGGAAGATCAATATGTATGTATATGTGGATGAATATTATGTATGCATCCACCTAAAAGTCTTTCTATTTATCTATCTATCTATCTATCTATCTGTCTGTCTGTCTGTCTATATATATCTATATTGTCTTCTTTAATTTTGTTTCTAACTAGGGTATTATTTCTTGGGCAACTTCTGTAAAAAAAAAAAAAAGAATTCTTTATCGCAGCAAAGCGGCTTATAAAAAATATTTCATCGTGGAGAATCGAGCTTACAAGACAGCATTTGCATTTCGAATCTAATTTTGCTTTCCTTTTCAAGCACAGCTAGACTGCTATACAAACGATTTTTTTTTATTTTACAGCTCAAGGCACATCGTTTTGCGATGTTTATGTTTTGCTTGGCCGCATTTCACAATCTTGATTTGAATCTCCTTTAATAAAAACTGATTCGAGTATTTGAGATACTTTAACGAAATAGAATAAGTTGATTGTTCTATCTTCTTTCTGCCATTTGGGCTGAGCATTTAGATTTAATTAATAAGCAATGTTTTTGTCCGTGTAATACAACACAGATCGCCGCTATCCATTATCTTCATTTAAATCTTTTTTAATTTAAAACAGTTTCGAGTAACTGTGATACTTCGACGAAATAGAATAAGTTGATTCTTCCATGTTCTTTCTGCCATTTGGGATGAGCATTTACATTTAATTAATAATCGATGTATTTTCCCTTGTATCAAAACAAAATTCGTGCTGCCTCTTTACGTCACACAGCTGGATAAGGCTAAAGAGATTCGCAGATGTAGAGTAGATGTTGCAGATGTGAACCTCTTGGAGAAAAGTGGCGGTTTAAAATTTAGAACACGCACACGAATTCTCTGAAATGATCCTTTTACATAAAAGTACGTCTATTTTCCTCCCATCAAATACGGTAAAGCTTCGCGATCCATTTCAGTTTTGTCATTGACAAGTAGTCTCCTCAGCGTTTAAAAAAGGATGATTTGTTTTTTTTTGGTGTGGAAAAAAGAGAAGAGAAAGAGGCAGTTCTAGCATTGAATCGAGGTAAGAAACTACAGCTTTTTCTGTCTGGCTGTCTCCCTATCAAGCTGTCAGTGTTTCTATTCATCGGTTTTCTAAACAAAATGTAATAAAGTAAGAGGTGTTTAAAACAACCCAACACATAAATCACTAAACCATTGCTTTTTACAGTAATAAAAAGACATACTCTTCTCTTAGCCACTTAAGAACCAGAATACTATGTAATATCTAAAATGAAAAAGAATTTTACGTAAAGGATAGAGAAAAGCTTACACGAAACAGTGAATCAAAGTACATTTTAATTACTACACCTCTGTTACTCCAGTAAAGAATCAAAATGTTATGAAAAGGAGAAATGATCTTTTTATACCTAACTAGAGCAAATGAAAAGAAGCAAAGCTAATCATTCAGCGCATCAAAGTACATTTAGCTATTTAAGATGTGTTGGAACTCCTGATGTACAGAACACCAATGGTCTCCCTTTGACCTTAGCAATTTTCTTTCCAATCCCTCAACTGTACATTGTGGCATGCAAGGTCCTCTTTTTCTCTTGTCCAGAGGGTCTCATGACAGAGCAGTTCTATGTTGTCAAGTGTGGGTTTTCAAAAGTTCTGTTTCGTTTGATCATTCCCTGGTTCCTACTGATCCAGTTGGTTCCAATTGTTCGTTGATTAAGGTTTGAAATTGTTTCTTTTCTATAATTATTACATGTGTCGCCATTTATGATTTTTATCTCTACCGAAGAATTTTCTTTTTTCCTAGATATATGCAATCCTAACTAGGTCCCCAGAAAAATATTCCCTTCATTTCCAGACCTTTGTTGTGATTCCAGAGACTATCCTGGCTTTCTGTATCCTGTTTCCTTATTTTGATACCTTGCAAATCCAGCTATTTCTTCTGAATTGATCCCTATGTCAAAATATGGGGAGGCTGTACACTCCATGGTTCTTTATCTCCATTCTTCGTAAGATCATAGACATATCAAGTTAATTCCAACAATTGGTCAAATGCTTCAATAACTATACAACCATGAAACTTCTAAGTTTGCACAAGATTTTAAAAATGTATACTGTCTGAATACATAAATACGTATCATATTGCACGCGTTGGTATGAACTATTGATAATATATTTTTTATTATTCCATCCTGGTAGGTCTATTCGATCTAGTTCAAAACTTTTAAATCTATGTTCGAGCTAAAAACGGAGATTGTTCAGCAAAAATTCGACTTGAGGGGTATTTGGGAATTGAACAGATCTAAAATTAAATTTTCAACATACTGTCTAACACTATAAAACCACAGTATACGGATATTCCAAAATGATTTTTCATCGTAGAATTATCCTTGTTTAACTGATATATGTTTAAAACAAATATTTTTAAGTCCCTAGAATTTCGGTAGGACAATCAAAGCAAAGCAATGGCATTTGCATCGGAGGAACCTTCTTTCAAACTTTTAAAAGCGTTGACGCTCCTACCATTCCTCACAGATAGCGCAAATGAGGAAAAAATGTCCTCCTTCTGGTAAATAGAAATTCAAGATAAAAAAAACTAACAACTAAGATAATCTAGTAGATACACTTGGCATTTGCATTTCAAAATCAACATCAACAAAAGTCGTAGATATTCTGTTTTCAGAGTAAAAGTGTTATGCGAACATCCTGAACAACTGTTGTTGAGCCCAACCTTACTAATTCAAAATTAAAGAAACCTCTGTTTCGATGCAAAATTTAGGATCTAGATCACGATCTGGCTTTGAGTCTGGAGTGATCGGAAATAGAGGCATTAAAAAATTAAGACTACTGTTCACGTAGTGGACTTCCAGTTCGTGGGAAGCTGAGGGGAAAAAGTAGGAGAAATGAAGATAAGGCGTGAAAAGTTTTGTGGCGTTGGTGAAAATGTGGTGAGGGTGGAGATTTGGGGCTGAAAAGAAGGGAGTGGTGGAAAGAGAGAGAGAGAGAGAGAGAGAGAGAGAGAGAGAGAGAGAGAGAGAGAGAGAGAGAGAGAGAGAGAGAGAGCGAAAGTGGAAGGCACGAAATATAATTTTTATGCTTAGTTTTAAAAACGCCTTTTCTTCAGTTACAATTTATCATTTTCAATAATAAAAAAGGTTTCATAAATGATCTCTAGCATATAGTTTATAAATATGATATATCATTTCATCTATTTTATTAACAAAAAAACTATCTCTCCCTGTTTTTATTTTCTTCATATGCATTCTTTTTCTAAAAAAATATATCTTTCAATAGTGTACAGGTAAGATTTTGCCAATGAATATATTATTCAACGAATAATTTTTCTTTCATAAAACTAAGATTTTATACTTATCTGATATCCAAGATATTTTCATCCTCTGCATTAGATGTAAAATTTATTTTTGTAAGAATCTTAAATTTAAAATATATTAAGCTTTATCTAATACTGAACTTTATTATTTCCAAACGTCTTGAAATCCTTTAGAAGGAAGGCTTCAAACTTTCTTTTCCTCTTTTGCACAAACTGATCTAGCCCCATTCAAATTCATCGCCCTAGTGATAGGAAATGAGCGTTCAGTACCTGACGTGCCGTGCGCAAACTAACTTTGTTTCCAAAATTTATTCCCGACTGAAACTCACAGACATATATTAAAATTGATTGGCACCATGTGTGAGGATGTTATGTTTATCTGAATCTAGTCACTTTGTATTCTCAACTGCTGGTGCCTTTCAATAGCTGCTGTTACTGATATTAGACAAAGCCATCGATTCTTTGTTGATATTCAAATTACAATTCACTGTAATGAAGCAAAGACGATCTCTTTACTTTCAATCGATAGCGATCATAAATTTGAAATCGTTAAATGTATTTCAGACATGACTCATGTAGTTTACCTTTTAAAAAAAAATCGACGAGAAATTGAAAACGGGTGTTGATAGGAAAAAATATCATTTGATCTTCATTAAAAATTCATGAAACTAACTGATAATTAAAATTTTCAAATCGAGAACACAACATCAACTAAAATTAATACTGGTTAAGGATAGCATTTATGTAGATCGTTGAGTCTTAAATTGAAACTTTTTTTTTATTTACCTCTTATCAATAATTATTTTTATACTAGTTCAACCGACTTTAAGTTAGCTGGATTTAGCGTGTATGTCACATTGACACGCGTTTGGCAGCCAAGTCTGTCTTAAATCCAATCGCTCTGAGCGATTAATTAGAGGAAAAGCTTTGGAAAGTGTTTGATGTTCGTCCGGGTAATATTTTACGCCATCTATTACGAAACTTATCTTTTATCTGTTTCAAACTGGATGGAAAGAAACTTCTGATATTTGGAATGTTATAAATTTTATAGACAGTTTGATGGACAGACAATGAAGCCAATAAATAATACTTGAAGCAGCAAGTATCTGAATAACGATGTTCATCTCCCAGGAATATTCAGAAGATTCACTGCTCACACCCACCACATGGTTTCATATCGGTCTCTCGATTGGCTTATCACTGCATGCAACGTTGCCTCTAAAACCTTTCTCTGAAACAGCGACTAATCCATGCCTCATTGACTTATTTTTAAAATTCATTGTTGTTGATTTTAGGTGGTTGTCAAAGCTAGGACCGTCATGTTGGAAACAAGTTAGGGTAGAAGAAAGGCAGGGACACCCCACATGATATGGTATTGTGATGGTGCAGGTATGATTGGATAATTATGTGTGGTCATGATATATGGTGTAAAATGATAATGTTGTTTACATCAAAACAGGTGCATGGAGGTGGAGAAGAAGGGTTGTGGTGCATTTTTTGTTTACGCCAAAGTGTGGCTGAGAATTTGAGGGGGAAACGGAGAGAGAGAGAGAGAGAGAGAGAGAGAGAGAGAGAGAGAGAGAGAGAGAGAGAGAGAGAGAGAGAGAGAGAGAGAGAGAGTGTATGTGTGAGGGTGGGAGGGGGAGACAAACCAAATATCCATTCTTTTCGCGTTGTGTTTAACAATTCCATTCTTATTTTTATTGATAATAGTAGATATTTGGTTGTGAAATGAAACTTTTATCAATGTCCAAACAGATCTGCATACTTGTACTTTAACTTCAGCTCTCCTCGTCCCCAAATATGAGTGTTTGATAGATGCAATACCGTCTTCAATACCTACGATATAGACACGATCAACAGTGATTCATGTTGGTTTAAGATTTTCACAAAATTTATAAGCAACCAGTATCCATGTAGTTATAAGGATGCAACTGTGAGTACCTTTCACTGCGTCTTTTCACTCCATACAGATTGTATTCTTTATAAGACGATATAAAATTTTTATTAAAAAAATCTAAATCACAGTTCAGTCGGTGCAACGGGAGAAGATCGGCTTAAGTCTCCTGCCCTATAATAGATTGTAAAGGTCCAATGAACCGAATCCACGCTCATGGCCAGGTAACAATTATTCAAGCAAACCGAATCAATAATGAAATTTTCAAAAGCCAGATCGAAGCAAACACATAGACAAACCAAGGAAAAAATTCTGAACCATACACATTCGAGAAACAATTGTATTTTCTTATACAAAGCCGAAAATAAAATATCTTTATTTAAAAAAATAACAGCATATGGAGATTAAGGACTTTTGTGTGGCATGATTTTATAGCAAGTATCAGCTTTAATTTCAAAATTAAAAGACTGAGAATTGGTCACAGAGATAGAAAAGAGAATAATGAGACAGACAGAGAAACACAGCTTAATACACAAAAGCTTAAAGTATAAGAGACATTAAGACAAACTAGTAGACCAAGAAAAGAAGAGTAAAGAGACACAGAAATATATGCACATAAAGGAAGGAAAACAAATTGAGAGACAACAGGCATGAGAGACAAGCAAAGACATAGATGAAATGATGAAGATGGAGAAGAAAAGTGAAAAGACGCACAGAAAGACCATGGACGGATAGTAACACGGAGAGGCGGATAAAGAGATGCAGACAGAGAGAAATAAAATCGAAAAAATGGCAAAATGGTACGATAAATTGATAAACTATCCTGTGTAAACAAACATATGGAAAACTTTCAAAGATCCACACATACACAACTCCTACACGCATGCTAAGCGTGTTTGGGTATATTTTGAATTTTTTGCTTTGAAAGTTGCCACAGTCAATTCAGCTTTTATTTGGCATGTGATGGAAATTAAGGTTAGCAGTCGCCCCGCGGAAACGGGCAACAGTGCTGTTCCCTATTTTTCACGTAATCTGTTAAAGTTCGAGAAGACAAAAACTAGATCTAGTTTCTGGTCTAAGATCGGTATGCATTCAGTGTGTCGATAGTTTAACCAAGACAAACTGGAAGAGCCAAATAATATTCAGTAAGAATTCACTATCATTGGAAAATTAGCCCGTACAAGTAGAATCTGCTTTCCCTTCAAAAGCTGCTGATTTGCAATGCATGTTTATAAAATTTTCAAGTTTGCTTGTTTCTTTTCTTCAGAAATTCCCCCAAGGTTGCTTGATAAATAGCTAACCTCGGTATAGATGTGAAAGTAATGACTTCATTCATCACCTTATCATCATGGTTTGTTTTGTCAGCGGGAATCAACGGCTTTGCCAGCCCATTCTGCCCCGACTTAGAGTCTGTATCTGTCTGTCTGTCTGTAGGTCTCTCTCTCTCTCTCTCTCTCTCTCTCTCTCTCTCTCTCTCTCTCTCTCTCTCTCTCTCTCTCTCTCTCTCATTCTCTGAGTCCTGAACTGAGTTTATATCGCACCATTCATACTATTACCTTCCCACATGTAAATGGCAATAAAACAAATTTTTAAAAAGATCGACTATAATGGCCTTTGAACAGCAAAGTTTTATAAAACTAGATTTTCGTGAGTTAATGCGTCAATCTTGGAGCAGATTGTGCAATCATGATAAATAAAATTACGATTATCTGGAAAGAAAAAAAAATGTGCACCTACAATATACATTTTTTTTCTTTTTCACTTTGCAGTTTCACATATCTTTGCTTTCAATAACATATTATCTAGTCTTGATAACATTATTTGGTCATGAAAAATCGACTACTGTACTGTTTACTAATTTTCTTTTCTTAAGAATTGATCTTTAATTATTATTCTATGTGATATTTTAGTCACTGAAAAAAAAAACAAAAGTAAAATATCAATTACAGAATATCATAGAAATGATGATAATCAATAACGTCAAAAAATGCGCTTTTATCATAGCAAAATTGACGCGGAGTGCTTTAGCCAGAAAGACAACATTCAACATCGTGAAAGAAAGCCTCGACGGATGCAAAAACTAGAGCTAAATAAATATCTTATACTGAACTGCTTTATGTAAAAACCAAGGGCACAAAAAGAACAACAACAATAAATAAATAAAACTAGAAAAAGCAGGATAAATATTTTCAGATGCAAGACGAACCCTGCATCAGTTGTCCTGAATGATCACAAGTAAATACCAAAGAGTCTCTGTGCAGCCTCATAAACTAGAAAACATATAAATGGAAAAGAAAACAACTCTCTTTTAGGAAACTAATGGACTAGACAAACCTCTTAACTTCGTAGTCTAGGCCAATCAATAAACTCGAATATGTGTAAGATTTGAGGACCATTTTGTCGTCTTCCCTTTTCAAAAATGGAAGATCTATCGACGTCGCTCTCAATTTCCTGTTGTCCTTTATTTTTTGCTTCACCTTCAAGAAAACTCATCATTCATAGGTGCACTCGTTCACTTTAACTATAATCAAAGCCCTTCCTAGTTCGCTATTCTCAAGGGACATAATGATCAATAAAGCAGAAAATTTGCCATTATGAACCTTTTGTGTTCTCAATTCATTATCAGGAATATTAGTATGCATTTTCACAGTGACAGCTGCAGAATATATTAATAAAAAACGAACTTTGGATAGCTATCTTTCCTATTTCAAATTTAGGGGCGGGGATGGGGAAAAAATTGAAACATTACTCTCCCTGCCGTTCAAAAAAAACTGAAGGAGAAAGAGAAAAGAAACGAAAGACAGTGTAAGTGTGTCAGACAGTGTGAGATAGACTATGTGAATGTGTAGTGTGTGTGTGTGTGTGTGTGTGAGAGAGAGAGAGAGAGAGAGAGAGAGAGAGAGAGAGAGAGAGACTAGAAATCATTTCGTTACTGATGTTTAAAAACGAAAACTTGATGCTATATTTTTAAACAGAAGAATACCATCGAAGAAATAAGTTAACAACTGAATATTTTAAGAAACCAAGATAGAATCTAGAATATAATTTTGACCTATTTTCTTCCTTTATTAAAGAGACCAAGTTTCTAGTAACAGTTTTAAAATCATCCACTACAAAGTGTACTGGGAGTTCCCATTGTATTAAAGTACCATTTGGATAACTTGAAGAGAAAAATTTATAGTGCTCACTATCATTTTGAAAAAAATTAAATCTCCACTCACCAGTTCCGTTACAGATTACAAATTATACCGAAACACCAAGGGTTCTTGTTCTGAGATATAACAAACAAGATCCTAAAGCCGCATTCTACAAAATTGAGCAGTAATCTTGTAGGACAAATCCATTCCATTTCTAATACTACGTACTTGATTACTTGTAAACAAACTCTTTAAAGCAGCATCTTGTATTGTACGTTATTTTTTCAAGATCGGCTAAAATCTGTACGTTGTGGATGTAGCACCTACATTATAGTGGATGGTGGTAAATTTGGGAAGTATTTTCGAGTGACTTTAGACTAATAGCCCGCCGCATCCCATGGCATAAATGACCAAACCACCAGGTCAAGCTGGTTGGTTTGATTGGGAGGAAAAAACGTGTCGTCAAATGATAGTGATCTTTCTTCCAGAAGCCACTATGTCAATCATAACTTATGCTTTTTCATACTTTCGTCTTGTAAAGAACTCATTTAATTCTACATAAACTAATATGGAAAAAAATTTTGGAGCCCATGTTCTGTACGTTAGGAAGTTATTATTCCATATTATATAAGGAGAACGGTTTTACACAGTCATGTTTTGATTTTAGCACCTGTTTAGAATTAAGAAAGCGCTTTTCCTTCCCTCCATAGATTCCACAGTATCGTGTTTCTCGGGGTTGATGCTGTACAACAGCCAGGAAATATTTTAGAGCTTGATTATGTAGTAATTTATAAAGCATGATTTTTCATTGACAAATTTTGTTATTTGTCGCTATGAAGAAAAAAAAAACGGCATCCAGATATTTTTTCACATATTTTTTCTTTGTACAATTTATCACAGGCTTACTGTTATTTTGTATGAAAAATGTCAGGTGTGTAAATATCATGTTTATTCATTATTTTTTATCAACACAAATTTGTCAAAGATATAAAAAAATTCTTTTTTTTTCCCTTTCACTTCAAACGTTTTTGTGATTATTAGACTGTTATGTAATTGGGCGGTTCCACGAGTGTATCCAACCATTCTAAATCACCTTTGCCAATATTCTGAACATTTTTAGACTTCTAGAGCCATAAAGTTCAATATGTCTGAGAGATAGAACTGATTTCAATCTTAAATCGAGAGAGTGAAATACAAATATGACGAAAGTAGAGCCATACTGATGAGAGTAAGATTTGCTTTTGTTCACGAGCATCTCAATGAACACATCAATACCATTCTGGTGTTATGTTTGTGTGTAACACTTATGTCCTCCAGAGCAACGGAGGGGACACTGCTTACAAGTTCATGCAGTGCTGTGCGACCTGTTCAGATAGAGAACATCAATTTCCACTTACGATAGGTTTGACAGGAGAACCTTCTTTGTGAGTTTTGACTCGAATCTAAAATCTGATGGGTTCAGATCACTTTGATCTCTCTCTCTCTCTCTCTCTCTCTCTCTCTCTCTCTCTCTCTCTCTCTCTCTCTCTCTCTCTCTCTCTCTCTCTCTCTCTCTCTCTCTCTCTCTTCTCCTATCTATCTACTTATCCATCTCTCTGGTTTTCCGCCCTTCTCACTGTTTCTGGTTTTTTTTTCTATTTGCCTGTCTGTCTGTCTCGATCTGTT
This sequence comes from Elysia crispata, assembly GCA_033675545.1. Lineage (NCBI taxonomy): Eukaryota > Metazoa > Mollusca > Gastropoda > Plakobranchidae > Elysia > Elysia crispata. The sequence goes on from JAWDGP010006980.1 coordinate 297,269, forward strand.
TCTCTCTCTGCCATAGAACGGCTTGACATTGGCATCTAAGGGCGTGTAGAGCAGAACGTGCGACAGTTACTAATGATTTTATTCAGTTTCACAGCGTGTTGCAAGGTTGTTTTTAACGAGTTTCGACTTGAGTACTCAAAGCACGTTACAAATGTTCGTCGACAGACCATTACTATTCCAGAAGTCATACAGAAGCAGCTGCTAGAGGCTGACACGGTTTTTATTTTTTTGCTGCCTTTTCTAGCCGGATAATCGTTTGACACCTGAAGTGAGGACATGTGTGAAAAAAAGTCTTTATAAATGAGTCAAATTCCGACTTGGCCGAGTCAAGATTCGAACATAAAATCTCCTGGAAAAGAGATGTGCCTACCACTAAGCTTGTTAAGACGCGCATACTCTTTTTTTTAATCGCAATGATTTTTAGCCTCACGAAGATCACCGCAGCGTTTAAAAATCTACTCAGTTAGTTGAATAGATATCAAATATCTTCAGGCAATCGACATAGAACAGAGGAGACGATGAAGATAACATTCTACCCAAAACCAAGGAGATGAGAAACTAGGGCTTCTGGTATTATCACATCACATACAAAATTAACATGGATGTCCATCGATCTGCAGGAGAATTGTTTAAATAGAAAAAAAATTATATCGTCACATTTATAAATTCAACCCACAAAAATCAGAGAACGAAATATAATAAGTAGAAAAACATATGCCTAATTTAAGTACGTGTTAGTATAGACAAAAAGCTCTGAGAAATTATAGTCACAATTTATGGAGGCCTAATCGATGCTTTTATTTCCATAATGTAGATGATTTTATTGCAAATATAGCCACTCCGTTCAAGCGGTTAAATCACACGCGGGTTATGACGACAGTCAGAAAAATCAGATGAAACAAGCAGCTGAGCTGATCACTTTTTACAGGCTGAGTTATATCTCAATAATGTATTACATTTAGGAGAGATTATGCGGGTATGATCGGGTAAATTATTTATAATCACGAATATCATGAAGATATTAGCTCGTTCTGTTATTTCCTGATCTATTTAATTATCATTTTAACCTTTTAATAGAAGGCCATGAAAAAATGAAAAAAAAAAAGGCTCTCAGGCTTGCCAAAATTTCTGGCTGCCCATTTTTTAAAGAGGTTATAATGAATGTTTCAAAGTATAATGAAATAAATTTGGGTTTTGCAAAATCAAGTACCGGGTACTCATTATGTCGTCATTCTTTAAAGTTATGAAAATGTAAAAAAGCCGAATCGGAAATGGAATCACAACCTCACTAAGCTTATTTTCTATTTAAAAAACATCTGAATATAAAACTATAATAATTTTTGTATTTTGTAAGCGGGAGATAAGCTACAGTTTTATGACTGAAATGTAACTATACAGGACTTCAGTGCATCTAAAGTCAATGGAATGAAACCACAGAATTATACGACTTTGAAAAGGACCCTACACCAGTAAACAATATATCTCATAGAAACTTACAATGAATATCAAACTTAGATTGTTTTCGATTTCGATTTGGGATTTTATTCAGAAGAAATAAATTGAGATTTAAAAAAAAATGGAAAAATCTGAACTTTTGGCAAAATATTTAGAACTTTGTTCCTTGCTTTTTTTTTTCGAAACAAGCTTTACAATTCTCCTGCCATTTGACCTAGAAAAAAAATATTGAGAAAACCTTTATAGCTGTAAGCAAAGACGGCCCAGCAAAAGAAATATCTTTGATTCTTTGCGATAACTTAATATTGGACGAATAACGAAACCTATTATGAAACTCATGTAGCGCTACTCCTAAAATGTTTTATCGCATCCCCCTCTCTTTACGTTTCACATCTCTCTCTCTCTCTCTCTCTCTCTCTCTCTCTCTCTCTCTCTCTCTCTCTCTCTCTCTCTCTCTCTCTCGCTCTCTCTTCCCTCCCTCAATGTTTGAGACGCTTTGTTCTCTCCATCTTGGACTTATTTTTTATCTCTGTCTGTTTCCATTCCCTCTCTCATGTTTGTCTGTTTCTGTCTCTCTATATATTTGTCTTTCTTCTTCCTTATTTTCCCCTATTTTCCTCCAATAATATATTCTATTTCTTACTTTTTCTCCTCCTTCTCCTTCTCCTTCTTCTTCTTTTCCTCCTCCTCCTTCTACTTCTTCTCCTTCTTGAAAACTTTTAGAAAGTAGTACAATAATTCTGACGGAAACAAACTGTGCAAGTAAGTACATATAATTTACATTAATATTGGCTGTCGTTAGTGAAACATAATAGTTATACCACTATAATTCAGAATACATTGTATGTAGGGCATGATCGCGATCTTGGTCGATCCAATTAGCATCAATTTACCTTATGAGAACAGAGAAGCATACCTTAATGAGATCCACATAAAATCAATTAGTTTAAGCTATACTTCCACCATTTTTTCTCACCCTGAATACACCATTGACATAATAAGTACAGAGTCAAAGTAGAAAGTTCACCTGTGACTAATTATACATTTTGTTTCTAATTTACGTGTCAGAGGTAAACGTATACATTCTTTCAGAGTCGCACAGTAATACATTTCATTTATCTGTATGCACAACTAGATTTTAACATAATAATTATAGTGATTTCGGTAAGTTTTACTACGGATGCAAAGCTTCAAATTGTAACATACTTCGTAATGGTTAAGATCTAGATGTTAAACAGCTTTGCTGTGCGAACATGAATTGGAATCACTCAAAACAACTTCCGCACCCGCCTCACACTCATTCTTTAGCGCGATTGTTGGACTAATTAATCATTCAGCCATGGAATAAATCTCTCAAGTATTGAAGACGTTGCTTTAGTCGTTTTTAATAAGGGGACTCTAGTTGACTCCAGGTGAAAAAAAGTTTGGAACCATCTCTGTAATGGGAGAGATGATTTTCCGCAGTGGTTCCCTTTAATTCTGTCTCGAGCGCTAGCGGAGTTTCACAGTTAACAGAGACGGTGTTGCTTCAAGCTGAGTCTGCAGCAACAGACACCTCTCACAGGTAATCAGAATCGGTGTCGTCAGTCGTTGGATCGTCAGGCCGTAAGAGTATGCGATACGTCTCTCTTTTTTATGTGACTAATATCTCTTGAATGGGCCACGATGACCCATCGCTTCAGCAGGATTGATGCCATTCAAAACAAAGGGATCACAAGCAGTCATTTTTTTAGTTTTTGCACTCATATCAACGAGACCACATGCGGTTATTGATATCTTTTAAACCAATACTTCTATTTCTGTGAGTAGGTTTACCGATAACAACTTAATATGCAGAAGTTCTTTTGAAGGCACAATAATAAATAATTTAAAATAATTTAATATCAGTGCCAGCTTTTCTAAAATTTCATACCTATCGAGTACCAAGGTGCGTAGATAGTGACAACATATATTCAAATGATGAAACAAACCAGACTCGGTCTAACTCGTACATGTGCTACATAAACTACAATCCTTACTTTGGGAAAAAAAATGTTCAATCGATGAAATGGCATTAAAACACATGTTTCACATATAATTCACTCATTTCTGTTAAAAAATCTTTTGGATAAATATTTTTCATGGAAATATTCAATGTCTTTTATGCCAGTCTGTCTCTGTATCTGACTGTCTATCTCACTATCTCCCTCCCTTCTTCCAACTCTCTCTCTCTCTCTCTCTCTCTCTCTCTCTCTCTCTCTCTCTCTCTCTCTCTCTCTTTCTCTATCTATCTATCTTTTAATCAAAGAGAAGAACGAGGAGATTGTGATGAAAAATAAGCACAATAAGATCGAAGCACTCTTAGTGCCTCTAATAAAAAAAATTGGAGATAACTAGATTTACACTCATAATTACAGTTTGTAAATATCCCTCAGAGGGCAGTATGGTGAAGAAGTAAATCACATAATTAATATAAATATCAACCTAACGCAAGAAAGGTTAATATTATAAAAGCTCGATTTGGATCGGTAGAAAAGGCTATTTTTACTTCCCCGTGGTTCATTCGCCTTACTTCGTGTACATCAGAAAAATTATATCTTCTGACATTAAACTTTAACAGCCCTCTAAACTGTGAAGCTGTTAGCTGTCAATCTGATAAAAGCGTCGCCGAGTTTATTTCTGACAATTGCACAGCCATTCAAGTAAAAAAAAAATAGGGATGACAGTGCCTTGACATCGAATCAAGTTTCATCATGATACAGTGTCGCTAAGTGATGTACAAATCCATCTGTAAGAGAATCATATAGTCCAGCCAAACCAGTCAGTGAATAACTCAAAGTCTCTAATATGCACAATGGTCAAGACCGATGACTAATTTGCCCAAAAATTGAAGACGCAAATCGGCTGATCACAGACCGAGTTATAAGGGTTAAGAATCATCTATCATAGTAGTCAAAGGCAGAAGGTGCAGTGTTAAGAAGCATGAGCATTGATGAGATAAGACATGGAAATCAGAAGATCTCCGGATATACAGCTCCACAACCTCAGCAAGAACAGCGGATCAAATTTGATTCTGCAATACACAGATCATAAAGGCGGAATGGCTCTTGCGGTGGGTCACCATAAATGATCAAGCATCTCAACAGGTCACACCATAGACTGATCCCCTGTTTCCCAAAGCAAACCCTACGCGCCGGAAAAAGTAGAAATACGGTGAGCTAAGACAGGCAGACTACAGTGCTCTTGTAAAAATAGCTTTCGCACAAAAGCGAGGCCTCAAGAAGCAAAAGATAGCACTTCAAGAACTTTTCTATCTACTCATAAACATAGCAAATGGACAGCACATATAATCATGTTTGTAAGGTGAAAAATAAGTATTTACTACAGAAGGAGACATCAATTCATGGCAAATACGATTGATGACGGTAAGAATTGCCAGGCGTTTTGGACAGATCTTCCGGATTGTGGCAATCATGCCGACGCAACAAGATAAACGAAATTAAGGCGCCGGATTGTGCGATTTCCTCAGCTTCATTAAATTATCAGATTTGAACTAACTGGTCCATAGAAACCCAGAACAGTTTGTGTTTGATGTAGCATGTCTACATCCTGATAATCTCAGCCCTTTTTACATATCAAATTTGAGCCTCCTCCAGAAGAGCCTGAAAGCATGAATATTAAAAAAAAATACCTGGACTTCATCAAAGAGATAGGTGGAAATGACTGCATATACAAGATTGTATCAATTAGACTGGTGCTTCAGGATTCATGGGATCTGAGTAAATTCTCTATAAGTGGAAACAAAAGGCTATTAGATAGTTTGGGCCAATGACACAATAATGTTTGTAAAAAAAAAACAGAAAAAAATTGCTCATAATTAGCATCTGAAAAGCACAGATTAGTAACCCAACCAGCTGCGTTATATTCCTATTAAAAAGAAAAATATAAAAGCTTCCAGGTGGTATTTAGTCATGACCTACTTGTGACCCGCCAGTCTTCAGGGGTCAAGAGTACGGGGCTCAAGACTTGAAGGAGGTTAAGGATTCCTGTAATTAAACCCCCTGATGAGTTTTTTACTACTGGGACCCGTAAAACTTTGGTATGTACAATGACCTATGGGAATAGGCCGGGGTAGATTCGGGGCAGACTGAGTGTGGACATCCGAGATAGACTGAACTCGAGGCCGTGCAAAGTAGCCATTCTTAGAAGCTTCAATATTCTTATCGCTACAAAAGCAAATTGAGAGATGTAATTATGCTACTAAGATCGTTAGAGGAGAGAATAAAGGATGAATAGGTGGCAATTCAACGTTCAATCATGACAAGATAAGCCGTCAAAACTTTACTACTATTAGATTAGCACAACGGAACACAAATAAGAAAAAGGATTCTCATCATTCAAATGCATGTGACAAAAAATTCGCATTAGAAAAAGGGATGAATACTAGAAGAGCCATTATGGCATGTTTTAAAGCTTCGTGGTCATCTAAACGTCGGAAAACTAAGGCTAATGAAATCCTTGAAGTAAAACGAGATAAACGACTTATTTTTGTTTCGGTGGGTGTGTTCTCTGAGCGTTTTTTCTATAGTTGTTAGCCGTATTATTTATCTCACTGCTTAATAAGTATGATAGCTGGAGATAAAGAAAGTTCAGATGGTTTATCTTATCGACACGGCATGCTTTTCTAGTTCTTGGTTGGAAACCCTAACCATGCGCTCAATAAAGACAAGAGTTGTCCAGAGTTTCAGTCTATAATAAATGAACTCTCCAATTGTAACCATCAGATCAATATGCTTGCACATGTATTTTATATTCATTAAATTGAGGCGGTAAAGGAAACTTTAGGACAATGTTACTAACACTATTGGTCACACGAAAAGAGTTTCGCTTCATAATCTTTTATCTACATGTAATATATATATATATATATATATATTTAAAAAAAGTGCAAGTTGACTGTATCTGTTCTGTATAACAAGATATTGTAATGGACACCTTTTTGTTGATTCCATTATCAAACCTTACTGTATGGAGCGTAGAACTAGTACATACCTTGCTATGATTGGTAATATCAAACCTCTCAAGGCTTTTTGTATGTTCATGAAAAAGTGTTTAATGATAAATCGCCTTTTTTTAAGTTTTGAGAATACTTTTGGCCTGATTTAAAAACCATGAAGAAAAGAATTTTGCTCTTCAGTCAAAATTAAGACTGTATATCACTGTGGAAATGTAATTAAAATGTTTAAAAATTAAGTATAAGAAAGTAAATGTTTGTCACAAAAATGTATTCGTTGTAGAATATGACAATCATTATGAGACAGAAATATCTCTTTTCGATAATGACCTGTCTTTGATCTTCGAAACTTAATAATCTAATAGCAGTATCTTATCAGCAGTATTTCCATTACAGCATAAAATTCCGAAGATAGGCTTACATCACTTCACCATTCTACTTTTTACCTCATTTTTTCATACTCCTTGATTGGGAGTTTCAAACTAGCTTTTTTAACTTTCACGAATCATAGAGCTCTAAACGAAGTTGCAAAGTTCTTTACATTCTCAATTCTATTGGTGTATATGCAATTCAACCAATATTGTTATAATATAAAATCCATTTTGAATTGGTTACAATTGAAATTTTTGCTGCGTGTCTTTTAAGGCTTTCTACCTAAGCCTTATAACAGCTGTTCAGTTCTGAAACTTAGTTGTTAGCCACTTTTCTCAGCTAATATTTTTTTTGCTATCCGATGTATTCAAATCCGATTTAGGCTAGCCGTCTGGCGAATGTTTTCTCTTCTTCATTGTCTGGGTGGAAAATGTGGTCTTAACTTAGCGATGTAAAAGAAATTAAACATTTTCACCGTCAGCCAAGTCGAAAAATATTATGCTTTAGAAAGCTTATTTTATTTCCAAACGTAACAGGAAAATGCAATCATGTGACCTTTTGTTTCGTCTACTAACAGCAAATCATCGACGTCTGTCTCAGCCACTATGATTGAGCTCAGTTAACTTTTACTGGTGTCTCAACCAGATGATATTGGTTCAATTATGCTGTAACACTGTCTCAGCCACTATAATTGAGCGCAGTTAACTTTTATTGGTGTCTCATCCAGAGGGTATTGGTCCAATCATATTGTAACACTGTCTCAGCCTCTATGATTGAAGTCAGTTAACTTTTACTGGTGTCTCAACCCGAGGGTATTGGTCCAATCATATTGTAACACTGTCTCAGCCTCTATGATTGAAGTCAGTTAACTTTTACTGGTGTCTCAACCCGAGGGTATTGGTCCAATCATATTGTAACACTGTCTCAGCCTCTATGATGGAACTCAGTAAACTTTTACTGGTGTCTCAACCAGAGGGTATTGGTTCAATCATGTTGTAAAACTGCCTCAGCCACACTATCAATACAGTCACAATGTAACACTGTTTCAACCTAATATTGCCTCAGCGCAGAAGTATAAATATACTCATAGTCAAACTTTCTTATTTACATGATATCAATACAATATTGTTACTCGTATATCTTGTATCAACCACACGGTATCACTAAATCATAATGTAGTGTGGCGTCATGTCATTGCAACCAGATAATAACGCAGTCTCAGCCATTCGATACCATAACATTCATGTTTACTGAAGAAAGATACAATACAATACAACTTTTTCTTTCCCTTTTCTTTTTTTACTTTTGTCACTCTGTAACTGATTCAAACCTATAATATTTATAGAAATGACTTTTTAAAGATGACAATTAATATTAATATTTAAAGCAAAATAGGCATTGATAGCTTGAAGTTTAAATATTGTAAAAATATCTAAATAAATTGACCGCGGAGTTAACGAGATGAAACCTTCAATGCTTTCCATTCTAAATGTTGAACAAATTCAATAGTATTAGAAAAATCCTTTTTGGTCCTTATTATTGAGAAGGCAGAAAGCAAAATAGTGTAAAAGATCGTAGGAAAATATACTCCAAAACTCAATAGCAATGACATGGTAATTAAATAAAGTAATAACATGAGAATAAAAGAATGAATAAATAATCAAAGACTAAAATATACTGTGTTTAAAAAACAAAACAAAACAAGTTGTTTGAAACCTGATTGGACAAAACACACGATGAATATTTAACACAGATAATCAACATAATATTAGAACCTTTTTCAAGTCTATTAAAGTGTTTGACGAGATTATAAAAAAAACGCACAAAAGGAAACGACTCATCTTTTTTTCATATCCATCCTTACCCTCGCCCTTTCCTGCCCCCTCTCCTACTCTCTCCCTGTCCTTGCTTCTACCGACGCATTCAAGGCTCCTCATCACTCAGTTTCCATCGCATCACTCATGTGACTCTTTGCTTGCTACACAGCCTTACATATTGCTTTCTCTTCCATGGCGACACTGGAAAAAATAATGGATCCTCTGAAACAAATAATTATATTTTGCCTTCTATGATATTAGGAAACGTATTTACAGCTCTTTCCTAGAGAACAAAACAAAAGACGAGTTTCGACATTTCCGTAAAATATATTATCGCATGGGACAAGCATTGTTCTAGGAAAAAATGAGGTTGTCCAGAGCTCAGGGCTGTCTGCCCTATAATTACATTTGGAACTTGCCTAAAGGATAAACCCCGAGAGCTGGTGGGCTCACGATTTCACAATAAACATTGGATAACCTTAACTTTCTTCATGGTGAGCTCAAACTAAAAAATATCAACTCGAATAAAGAGGACATGAAAAGGAAAATACAGTTGATAAATGAATGATTCTCTTTCTAATGCTCAAGTTTTTTTCCAGTCTACTTCAACTACCAAACGTCATTCTCACAAGTGTGCTGGCAACTGCAACTTTCCTGCTTTCTCCATGCTTCATCCCTGTCTATCACTCTTTTTTTTGAAACTTTCACCTCTCTCTTTTTGTGTGTGTGTGTTTCTGTCTCGATCCTATTTCTATCTGAACGCGTATTGATTTGCTCCCTTACCTTTTTAAATGAGTTCGTATGTTTTCTACTTTGTTTCTTCTTTATTTCCTCCACCTATCTCTCTCTCTCTCTCTCTCTCTCTCTCTCTCTCTCTCTCTCTCTCTCTTTCTCCCTCTCTCTCCCCCCTCCCTTTCTCTCTCCCCCTCTCTCTCTCTCTCTCTCTCTCTCTCTCTCTCTCTCTCTCTTTCTCCCTCTCTCTCCCCCCTCCCTTTCTCTCTCCCCCTCTCTCTCTCTCCCCCCTCTCTCTCTTCCTCTCTCTCCCCCCCTCTCTCTCTCTGAAAAAGGCGAAGACTGAGAACTTGAGGCCATTATCAGACATTGTTTTCATTTCTAACAAGATAAGAGTAAAAAATACAACTTACGCACATTATTACCAATATACCCATTTTTATCTTGAACAATGATAAAGAAATTGGCAAAAAAAAAAAACCAAAAACAAAACATTGATGACTTGTTCTACGAACTATCAATGCTTTAAACAGGCAACCTCTTTAGCAAGTGTATCTAAAGATCACCAAAGCAGTGTAACGAAAAGAAAAATGGTCTTATTATTATTTTTTTTTAATCTGGTCCGTTGTTAGGGCGTGGTGTGTCTCATTAAGTTGTAGGGCAACGTTTACAAGAATCTTGTTGAGTCTTTTCTTTTTCTAGCAATGAATTCAAATATTTACATGTATACTAAGTTGGTTCAGCAGATTTATATTGAGAAGCGAAGATGGTTATTTCTATTTAATTGTTCTTTATTAATCGCTTTATTGTGACTATCTTTGTTTTGTATATATTTCTCTTTCGCCCTCCCTTCCCCCCCCCTTTCTCTCTCTCTCTCTCTCTCTCTCTCTCTCTCTCTCTCTCTCTCTCTCTCTCTCTCTCTCTCTGCCTGGTCTTGTCTCGGCAAGGCGATGGGTGCCGCATCGAGGCGCAGGTTCGATCCCTGTTCATTCCATCTGTTGTAATGTTTTCACGTCTTTCGTCTTATTTGTCGGTCTCGAGCTAGATCTAGGTTTGTGGTTGATTTTTCTATACTACTTCTCTCTCTCTCTCTCTCTCTCTCTCTCTCTCTCTCTCTCTCTCTCTCTCTCTCGCTTTCTCCCATTTCTTGTTCGTTAGCTTTGAGCCTCTGGATATTTATGTACCTGCAGTGTGTGCTATTTCTGCCATCTTTTTTTATACTTTTCAATGTAGTCCATAATAGTGTGTCCCTGCCTCACAAGCCTCTCAATCTCTCTCTCTCTCTCTCTCTCTCTCTCTCTCTCTCTCTCTCTCTCTCTCTCTCTCTCTCTCTCTCTCTCTCTTTCTCGTGTGCTAACTGACTCTGTGAACAACTCTATCATTGCCTCTCTCTCACACTCTCTTTCTTTCTCTCCTCTGTCTCTCATCCTCTTTTGCTTTCAACTAGTTGTCAATTTCTCACCTGCCTCACCTCCCGCCATCATTATCGCCCGTTACGGCCCTTCTTTCTTTCTTTTTCTCTGTCTTTCTCTCTGTCCCAAATTCTTTGTCTTTCCTCTCTCTCTCTCTCTCTCTCTCTCTCTCTCTCTCTCTCTCTCTCTCTCTCTCTCTCTCTCTCTCTCTCTCTCTCTCTCACTTTTCACATTCCTAATATCTATGTTTCGTTATTTCTCTCTTCTCGCCCCTTTCCTCCATCTCTTCCTTATCTCTTTCGATTTTCTCCATTTTTTAATGCTCCCTATGAAAAGGTTGTTTGTTACTTTTTCCCTTTATCTGGTTGTTTTTCTTTATATACACACTAATCCTAATTCTCATAAATTTTTCCATTTTTTTTCTAATGGTGTTCATTTATCACAATACTCCTCCCTGTTGAATTAAACTTTTAATTTTTTTCAAAACTTTATTTGAGCCCATTTTTTTTTATCTTCCTTCTTCATCATCTGAATAAACCGTTACGTGTTTTTGTTTCTTTTATTTTATTTTTCACTATGATCATAAATTCCTGCCTTTTCTATTTTTGAATCTAGTTTCCATTTATCACATTATCTCTCTCTTTCTCTCACTCCCTCTCACTATCTCTCTCTCTCCCCGATGAGGCTCTTGGTTCAGTTCTACACAAAACGATGGCGACTTGTTTGATATACAGAAATGCTTGAGATCACCTTTGTGAAAGAATCAAACAAGTAAACTCTCGCGCAGTATCTTTGTGTTTGTTTCGGTATGTTTAATTGCCTGTGTCTGTCCATGGCCAACTGGATACAGAGGGTTGTGGTCTGTCTCTCTGTCTCTTTCACCTTCTAACCGCACTTTCCTCTAAAGGTTACCTTTCAGACCTTAAGTCTCCCTCTGTCTGTCTACTTATCTTTATCTGTATTTCTGTCGGTCTCCTGTCCATTCGGAGAAGTTTTTTTTTAAAGACTACCTTTACGCTATTTCTCTCTCTCTCTCTCTCTCTCTTTCTTTTACGCTTTCTTTCTTGTGTCTATTCCAAGTAGTTTTCCCCAAACGCTACCTCTACCACATTTCTCTCTTTCTCTCTTTCTTTCTCTCTCTCTCTCTCACTCTCTCTCTTTCTCTCTCTCCCTCTCTCTTTCTTTCATACTTTCTTTCTTTCTATCCATTTGTCTTTCTATTTGCATCTTTAATTTTCTCCTTTCCTCCTTCCCCTCCCTCCTCTCTCCCCTCACCCCCTTCCGTCGCTGAGAGGTAAGTACCATCCTGATATGATCGGTGGCCTAAAGCGGCAGCTGGCTATAGTCAGCCACAGATTCGCGTCCCATCCCCCTGGTATCCGACCAAAACCAGCGCAGCTTGAGGGCAGCTTGGTTACTTCACACTGTTCCCGACTGGAACTAGATCTAGATCTATTGAGTGAGACTCAGATTGTCTCATCCTTTTCCTCATTTGGTTGACTTGCCTTAGCAAGATACCGCGGTGATTTATACAGGTGCGTAACTGATACATTGAGACATTGTATTTTAAGCCTCACGATGTGCATTATTTTATTTTTGTAACTGAGTTGCGTCCTAAGCCATTTCTTTGCTTTATATAACAGACTTTGAGATGATTCTGTGCTTGTCTGGACTTTATTTCGATCACTATGGCATTTCAAAGTTCACATCCGTCCTTAGACAGTGGAGGCGTTTTAAATCTCATTTAAAGTAAAATTATTACAAAATCGAAGACTCTTCTTATTCCATCTTAAAAATAAAACCTTAAACTTTTGGGGACAAATTAAAAAGAAACAAGCCAAAACTAGGACCAAGAAGGACAGACGAAAACTGATCAGTGCAACATAGAACAGAAATAAAATATGTCTTACATAGGGCTTCAATGGTTGTCTTGGCGACATTTTTTTTTTCGTCAGGAGCCCCTAGTATCTAGATACACTGCTTTAAAGCTTTAATTCAAAAATGCTCTACAAATATTCTTTCCCGTCTCTTTAAGGCTGATCAACCAGTGAACTGTGTGGTGTGAGTAGTCAGAAGCGCAAGTACCATCAAACCTAGATTTAGTGGGTGTTGGAAGCTGTCGCCAACCGGTGTCAATCAGATTAACTAGGATTTAGCCCTGACGTCGGGGGATTTGCGGGTGAGGACGCAGCTGCTGTACTCGGTAGGTACCAGAATTAAGTAGTTTTGAGCCTTTTAGACTTTTCTTTTTTTTTTTTTTAAGATCTTTGAGTTCTGTAATTAGTGAAGATATCTGCCTCAAACGGTACCACCCCAGAGCAAGCCCACTTATGGTCAGAATTATGGAATGAACTAGTTTGGCGGTAAGGTGGTTTTTACGTTTTAAGCCCCACTTGCGTAATGTCTTTTTTTTTTTTTTTTGCTACTCAGGTTGTTGTTTTTTTTTCTGTGCACTTTTCGAAAAGCTGAATCAACCGTTTTTTTTAATATCCTTTATGTTCTTAAAAAAATTTTGTTTCCTACTGTGAAAGGCGAAACTGGTTTTTTTTTAATGCGATCTTGGTGATCATCGCGTAATAGAATTTGAAGGAGTTTAGAAATAATTTTTAGTAGTAGTCAATTTCCAGTAATAGAAGATTGTTCTTTGACTGTTTTCTATCTAAACTTTGGAGGGTCATTTTGATTTTTACAATGTCGATGTGGTAAAGGTGGGTTTTTGTTTTTTGTTTTTTTTTTAATTTTTTTTCCAATGAGCTGCCCGTGCTTTTATTAAACGTCAAATTTGGTAGGAAACATATTTACATAAAATCACATTATATTAAACGCTAACAAGGTACTCCCTAGGTTAAAAAAAGAAGGAGAATATTGTGCTTAGTTTTGACTAGAAAAAAATTCTATTGTCAACTTCAAATAAAAAAACCCTTCCATTCAGATATCTACTTGTTTCATGGGTCACTATCTCTCTTTCTCTCTCTCCCTATCTCTTTCTCTCTCTCTCTCTCTCTCTCTCTCTCTCGTCTATGTTTATCTCGAATTGAATACCTATGTCTGATTCAGTTTTTTAGTCTACATTGGTATATTACTCTATCTCTCTCTCTCTCACTCTCTCTCTCTCTCTCTCTCTCTCTCTCTCTCTCTTCTTTCTCTCTCTCTTTTCCATGTTTATCTCGAATTGAATACCTATGTCTGATTCAGTTTTTTAGTCTATATTGGTATATTACTCTATCTCTCTCTCACTCTCTCTCTATCTCTCTCTCTCTCTCTCTCTCTCTCTCTCTCTGGCTTTTTACCTCTTTATCAATTGAACACCTATGTTTCTATCTCGTTCTTAATCTCTCAAATTCCTCTCCCTTTGGCATTGTCGTTATCTTTAATATCTAAATATAAATGCCTATTGCATTTTTCTTTAGTAACAAGGAACGCTTTTTACGATTCTTCAAAAAATATTGATAACAACACGTCCATATCCTAGATATAAAAAGCAGGTGACAGCTGGAAAACTCTTATTCTAAGTTACAAAGGTTGAATCATTGTAATTATATCATAATCATAACAGTTGGGGGGCACCTAGGAAATAATCACAACGTCAAACAAACACCGAAAACCATTCAAAGCTATTAGAAAACTGGGAAACAATTTAGCTGCCACAACAAGATTAATAGTTTTCAAATAATTTTATGATGTTTGCGAGTCACTTCTTTTAAACTTATTTTGAAATGAATGGAAGAATCAGACTTTTGATGAGTTTTTTTTTCCCTTTGGTTATACAAAGAATGATAGTTCTGCAAAGTAAGACCTATAAAGATTATTTTTCTCTCAATGTTGTTTATATTTACTCAGTAGGTTTTGTTGTCATTTCTTAAGTCATTTAGTTTGGCTTCTCAATCTCAATAGTATAAAATTTGAACAAAATAGTGTTAAAACATGAAGAGATTATAATAAAGCAGGATGTATTAGGAGACACTTCGTTGTGAAATAGGCCATGATTGCTTCTGATAGCAGAAAAACATTGAATGTTATCTCTACTTTAGAAACCAGCTGGATCCAGTTTTTAGATAAGAAACTTTTTATGATTATTATAAACGGAGCTCTTTGAAAATCGTCAAAATCTGAACCCATCTAATAAGCAAATTTTTAGTAAAAACGAAATCCTCTCTACCTTTACCATTTTGTGGTATGACGAAATTTGACGAAAGGTGGATTGATGCTTAACCAACTTTTTTGTCATTTTTAATCATCTGAACCCTCTTGAGCCTTTTGACCTCGTTATTCTTTCATTTATAGATTTATTGTTATCCCATTCATATTGTTATAACATAATTTCCTGTTTTAGCATTGGAACAACAAAAGGCATTTTCCTACTAGCTGCGTCAGAGAGAGATCATATTACTTTTATAGGCGGGTTTAAAAAGCATCATTAATGGCTATAAACCTGAAAGCAGGCGTTTTTTTTTTGTTTTATTTTATGAGGGTTGCATTAAAATCTTGTTTGTGAACAACCCATACAGAATCTGTGCTTGGCAATGGAAACAACCCAACTATTTTTTTAAGAAATGGAGGTAGAGCACACATATCGAACGTATAGCTGAACGTTTAACTCGCAGTTCTACTAACCTAAGCAATTTTATCTTAGGAAATAGGACTTTAACAAGGCAGAGCCACTTGGCAGTCAGCTGTTTGAGCATTCACACTTGGTAATGGGAGAGAACTAGTTTTATGGAGGTAAAAAAGGATTGTGAGAAAAATGATACTTAGATGTGTAAATTTAACACGAATATTTAAGATTTCACAAGTTTTTTTTTTCTGAATCAATTATTTTTTCTCGTGATAATAACACACTAGAGCGCCTCCCGAGTCTACCGTATAATTTTCTTTTATGAATGGGGTTTGTTTGTACCCTTGATTTCTTCAAGTTTAATATGGGCATTGAGAGTTTTTTTCATCCTTTTTCTGGCTACATTTGGGTAAACAAAAACAGCATAAATAGTTGAGAGAGTCCATCAATTAAAAAGAGCAATTAAACAGTATGCTTAACACAATAACCTCATTTTTATATCGTTTTTTTTTTTTTAGTTTAAAGAGAAAAGCACATGTATTTGATATCGGCCTAGGTCAATCGGTCGCATTATCTAAATTGGTTACCTGTTTACACCTCCTCATTTCAACGGCGCATTTATTGTTCATTGTATTTCAGAGATGGATCACAGTTTTATATGAGTCGCATGATGCTTCAATTTTTTGGCTTATTCCGCTGTAAGCACATACGTAGCAGACTGGTAGCTCTAAAGTAATGAAAGCGTATATATTTACAATATTGAGTATAAGGCGTGTAACGTGTTGAAAACGATTTTTAACTCTAGAAGGTTAGTTTTATTGAACGAAAGGTGTCAGACAGCTTTCACTCTCACTCGTTCATTTCGTTTTCAGTTGTGCATAGGGGAAGGAAATAACACCTACGGGAAGAAAAATAACACCCAAAAATAATTGCTTTTACCGGAACCTTGGCGAAACTTTTGATCTCTGACAAAGAGAGAGAGGGGAGGGAGAGAGAGGGAGAGAGAGAGAGAGAGAGAGAGAGAGAGAGAGAGAGAGAGAGAGAGAGAGAGAGAGAGAGAGAGAGAGAGAGAGAGAGAGAGAGAGAGAGAGAGAGAGAGAGAGAGAGAGGTTTAACCAACATCTTTCCAGCATACAGAACAAAGAGTGGGTACTAAACAAAGTCAAACTTGTCAAGGCATTTTGCAGTTTGCCCATAAATATAGCCAATTACCAAAGCCAGATTTAAATCAAAAGCACACCGGAGTAATCCGTTAAGATTGGACACATTTAATGGCAACTCGGTCAGCTTGTTCGTGGCCTCTTACTGTTCATACTTTAAAAACAGGTTAAGATAATTGACAAGCACTTCGCATGTTATCTCGTCCTCTACCACTCTCACAAACAACCATTTGCGTGGTAGTCCTATGCTGGAAAGTAAACAACTGATGGATTTTTAGTTATACGCATTATTCTATGTTAAAATAATGAAGATATGCAACTGGACCATCCCCTTCATTGTTCGGTTGCAAAGGTACTCGCACTATTTCAGCGTATCAGTTTTAATCAAGCTCCATCTTGTGATAAATCTCATCTAAAAAGCTGCTATAGTTTTAAGGGATTTCTATTCGGTGTTTTCTACAGTAAATTTTGCGCTGAGCACATAATACATACACTATGCAATTTTCCTTCACATATATTTATATGTACTACAAATTAATGTTAACCAGCCTACGAAATACTTTGGAGTGCTGCAAAATATACAATTTTCTCTAAAAGTGAAAGGTAGACTCGTCCTTCTTCCTTTTCATAGCGGCAATGATATTAGATTTTGTTGCAGTCGTTGAATAAAATAATTCTCAGGAATGCAAAATACTTGATGAGTCCAATTCACATGAATGAATAGAAAGGAAAGTATCAAAATGTCCACAGCTATGTTTAAATCGTTATGTTTTAATCATTTATACCCTTTTTAAATATGTCTGTTTTTTTCTTCCTCTTACAATTTAGAAGGGGAAAAAAGAGAGCTTCCATATTTATTCTACAATCTGACTTTCTAAAGGATATTATATAGACGAACTTCAAACATTTCTTAACATTCTGTATGAAGAGTCTTTCTTGATAAACGTTTTGTGTGCGACCTCTGTAAAGGCGCCGTGATCTAAAGCTAATGCTAAAGGAAAGGTAATACGGCTTAGTGTTTTCAGTTGTAGAATGCAAAACGAGAGGGAAAAATAATTGCCTTTCGAATGAAGTATTTTGACAAGTAAATAGTAGTAAACACACACAATGCGACGGAACGGTGAAACAGTCAGTCTTTAAAGTACAAGTTACGAATCGTTTCTATGAGCTGCTTTAGTGTAAAATGTTTCAGCGTTCCTTTTTTTAATTTCATGATGTTGGTTGAGACACCTTGTAGCAGAGTGGAATGAAAGAACACGCATTTTTTAAACGCTGAAATCATCAGTTTTCAGTCGGTCCACGTTGCAAAAACATTTGCTTAAAAAATTTCTCCAACTCAGAGGAGTCTGGTATTTCTACAGGCTAATTTTATTTTTTTTCAAAGCTGTCAATTCACAATAACAAAACAATTCATTTTTTAAGGTGGAAAGAGTTAGAATAGATCCAGGCCCTGGCATATTCAACCTTCTTCATATATTCGGTCCAAAAATTGTTGCTACAAGGAGAGTTTAACTTTCATCTCGCATAACCTTTTTTGGGTTGACTTATGCTATATCAAGTAATAGCCGCCAAATATAGAACAAATACGCTGCCAATGTGAGACATCTTTTGTTATTTTCGAACAATTTAGTGAGCTTCTTCTCGAAACAAGTACGGTTTTAGCCGCTTCTATTTTCCGAACTTGATTTGCAAGTGCGCTTCCATGCTTTGCATTTTAACATTGAACAGGCGCATGAAAACAAGCTATGCCAGGGCTCACTTTCTAAGACACGAAAACATCTCGTCGGAAAACACTAGCGTGATTCTCAGCCAAGAGCACTTCTAGAAGAATTTATGATTGTAGATGGCAGTCGTCCAACTGTGTGTCCCTGAAGTACACCTGCTTAATCTATTACAGTACACTTTTACACGCAAATTCAAATTACATAACCCAAAAATAGACATCACCCTCTAATTGTTCTTTTTTTTTTGTAGTTGTTGAAGTTTAAAACGTTCAATTTATGATACACATACCTGCTCTACGTTTTTTTTTGTGCCTACAATTAGCTGATGCATATCTTTAAGACAACGATCGAAATTTTTAAGATCTTTATATTCTTCAATCAATTTTATATTAAGGTAAAGATGGTTTTAGAAATTATATAACAAAGAGGATGATAAATCTATATTGATATTGCTACAATGTTAGGCAATGTTACATAATTATCCCCATTCAGTAAAATTCAATTTGCACTATTTCAAATGCAAATTGGTTTTCAATTGACCTAAGTTTTTTTTTAGGTTTTTTTTTTTTTTACTTTTAACAACCACATGAAAAAAATCCTCATGAATAAACTTTGCATGTATTGCTCAAGTGTAAAAGTTTTAAAGAGGACACTTTCACCACAAGGGCCTTGGCAAAAGAAATTTTTTTAACAATATTTAGACTTTACCAAATGTTTACCCGTTTCAGGTAACAAAAGGAGATTTTTAATTGGCACTTTCCGAATCGTGTAAAAAAATCCGAAATGCTAAATGTTATGTGATTTCAAAAACAAAATACAATTTAAACGAAACTAGTGCAACCCAGGTTTAAAAATATCGCATCCATCCTGAGAGGATGATTATCACGAAGAGGATTCTATACTAACAGTAGGTCATAAATAAAGCATTAGTTAACCTTGATGAATGGTTATCATAAAGGGATGGTTTTTTTAAATACTGAGTCAAAACATAATATACAATATTTAAATATGTAGATTTATCACATTTACATAAATTACTTCTATCTATTAATTTATGTGTCGGCTATATATGATGCTTGTTTATTAGAGTCCTGGACGGTGAATAGGTACTTGAATGCTGTGAAAAGCTCATTTTTATCAGGAAAAATGATAAAATGATATTATTCTTATTATCTTGACACTACATGTTACGAGAGATTTTTTTTGGAAGAATCACATGCTAATATGTTTGGAATCATACGTCTTTATAAACACACACACATACACAAACACTTAGCTCTTCACGAAGAAATAATCTAAACTTTACCCGATTCAAAGTCATGAACTATGTCTAACATGTCTAAAGTAATAGTTGTTGAATATTAATTTTATTCACCTTTTTTGCAGTTAAGTGTTTTCTAAGACTGTTTTTGCGCATTGGTAATGGTGACGGCACTTTTGAACGTCCAAATTTTTCCATAGCAAGATCTTTTATTTATGTGCTTGCAAACCTGAGCTTACCATAATTCTTTGTGTAAAACTGTTACACTTCCCATTCAACTGCAGAATTGAGGTTAATAATTGAAATTGATTCTGTATTCATTTATTTCTTAAACAAATCGTCTTCTGCCGAAGAAGCCAAGAGGCCTTGGTCGAACAATGATTCTAAAATTGTTGATAAAGGTCAAAGGGTGAAACAATCAAAATTGAACAAAATTTTATGTGTTAGAGCTTAAGAAACATTAAGTAGTTAAAGTCTCTTAGTCTTTTTATTTTCAAAATCCTAAATATATTCATAAAAAAAATCTTTAAATATGAGAATGCTCTCATCTAATTACTGTTTTTTTCTTTCGCTTTTTTTTTCCATCATCATCAGCATATTATTATTATTATTATTATTATTATTATTATTATTATTATTATTATTATTATTATTATTATTATTATTATTATTATTATTATTATTATTATTACAAGATGAAAAACCCGTTCTACGAACGGACGCCTGTGTCAATTTATCAGAGCTGGGTGCATGTGTGAATTAAATAGGCGTATAAATGATCCGGATATCTATCCTTTTACTTACATGATCCAGTTATAGTACTCCACCTATCCATCTTTGTCTAAAATCTCAATATCTCGATAATATTATTCTTAACACAAAATCTAGATCTAGAACTTAAATCCTTTTGAATACTAAGCATAAAAGAAAAATCTAGATCTATCTAGATCTAGATCTTAAACTTTTGATTTGAGTCTAATTACTGTAAATATTATAGGCCATAGATTTAGTACATATGTCCAAGCAACGTTTTAAAAATTTCTTTTCTTTGATCTTACTCTGTAACATGAAGATCTTTTCCAAACAGTTTTAGATCTGTTGCCGTCTACATTATAACTATGCGTATTTTTGTTTCATTCTCACCATCTCAGTCAAACTGTGCTTAGAGGAAGTGGTTCGCACATTCACCTTTTTCTTTCATTTAAACATTAACTACATTTTGCCTCTAATTTTCCAATAACATTATTTTGGTGAAAAATAATGTAACCAGTCCAATCGTTAGAGCAATTTACAATGTTTTGCCTATATGGCGTGCCCAGCTGATCTAGAAATACTCATTTTTTTGCCTAGCGCCATTATTATTATTATTATTATTATTATTATTATTATTATTATTATTATTATTATTATTATTATTATTATTATTATTATTATTATTATTATTATTATTATTATTATTATTATTATTATTATTATTATTATTATTATTATTATTATTACTGTTGTTGTTGTTGTTGTTGTTGTTGTTGTTGTTGTTGTTGTTTTTGCTTTGTTATTATTTTTGTATTACACCAGAAAAGGGGGCAAACAAACTACTTATTTATCTTCTTTAAAAACCCTTACGGAACATTTTTACTTACAAATGTTTCTTTTTTACTTTGTAATTTTTTAGTTCAAGTTTTTCCATTGAGGATCCTTGATCTCAAGTCTCACTGCATTTGAAGGAAAGCTGGGGGCATTTTCCTTAAATTTCTACTTTTACATAATCTGAAAATGTGTTTCTATCGTGAGACCATCCATTCGCTGATCAATCTATATCGTTCTTTAAAGACTGTGCTTTCTCCTCGTATTAAGAAGCCTTAGAATATGTCGTGTGGGTTTTTTTTTATTTCTCCATTTGCCAATTTTCGTTAATTTCTTTCATTTTTTTAAAGTAACTACGAAGCTTTTTAGAATTGCACGTAGATTACCATCCTCACACTATAACACTAATGATGACCAATAAACTGGCTCATAAATAATAGTTGATGAAATACAGTTAGTGCGTACAAATAATTCTGGTGGACAAATATGCTTAGTATTATGAATAAAACATTAAATTAAGGTGTAAACAATCACCCAACTTGGACTTATATGGGCAAAGAGTACAACATTCGAAATTACATTTAAACGTTTCGTCTAAAAATTGGCTTCATCAGTATAGACTATTGACACTATAAATATGTGAATGTAATTTCTTTTTTATCGAATAAAACATTATAATCTTCAACGTCATCAAATCTAATTTGCCATTAAAAAAGATGGGAAACAGCATTACATATGGTATCTGATCACATGATTTGTTAAGTGATTTTTATATCCCAAATTGTCGATTTAATTAAAAGATAACGAGTTTTCTTCTATATTTTTCACGTTTTACCGTTCATATAAAATAAGATGGTGAAATTACTCATTTTGCCAGGACAGCAGTTTATCTCGATCGTAACATCTATCACCTCACACAATCTTCAACTGATTTTTTTTTCATTTTAGAGATAGTTTTTATCAGATCAACAGCGATGGTTATGGCAATGCTGGGTTCCATGTTTTTACTGGATTCAAATAAAATATGAGGATAGGTGTTCCGTACAATAAAAAAACTATTGCCATCAAAATTATCAAGGCATTATTAAAATCCTTAGTTTCCTCAGTTTACCAGTTTACGATTGGAAGCGATAATACCGACAACGAAGGACAAGTCACAACGGGCCCAAGCCAAAAATTATCTTTTAAATGTATTATGTGGCATATTCAAACTCATGGACACTATTTCCTCAAAAAATGGCTTTCACCGGCAAGAATTTTCTTTCCTCTCAGTTTGAGAAGCTGGTACACAAGAATTTTACAGTCCACCTTTTACGTTTAACTTTGATTGGATCTCCGATCAAAGAAGTAATTATAATCGATTACTATCTTACAGTTTCAAAAAATATTATTTCAGCACAGTTCATTGACGCATTGGCCTTTTCCCCCGTATTATGCTGGGATTTTTTTCTCTTTCAATGATGGTAAATTCTCAAAAAATATACAATTAATGACAGACATCAACGCTACGATAGATTCGCTCTCACTTAACGTAATTCGCCTTCCTTATTTGTATCGATTTGCCTTACCATTTAGAGTACATTTTACTAGTTTTCATATTCAACAGTTCTTGTGATGTGAGTTTTCCTATTAGCTTCCAACTATGGCCATTTTCATCCGTTAGGTCAAGTTATGAATAAATTTAAAGTTAATGGTATTACTAATAAAATCAACTTCAGCTAGAACTATAAGTTTGTGAGACGAGAATGAGAAATGCATTTTTTACTTATGCAACTTTTGATTCGCGCTTTGGTCCTTTATGTTTAAGCACTACTATCGCGTTATAATTTTTGCCGCAACTCATGGTTTTTGAAAAAAAAAATGTCCAACAGGATTTATTGTAACCCCTTCTGCTTTGAACTTTTGTGGATGTTTCAATTAATAAACGGATTGCATTTTGCGAGCTCACTCGCCAGCACCGCCTCAAGTGTTGCCAATCCGTCGATGGTAATCTGAATGTTTACATATCCAGCAGAAATTTGATACTGTTAATTGAGGTTAATAAAATTGCTTATTTGAAAAGTAAGTTTGTGTTTCCAGAAACTTTCAGGCTAAATGGTATCAATGTTATTAATCTCTAGGCTATTACTAGATGTTTAATATGTTCTATACTACATTTACTCAGTGGCGGAGACCTATTTACTTGAGATTAGAATCTGGCGGTCGTGAGAGATTCTAAACAGGCTCTGCTTGTATAAATTGGATTAGTGGTATTTCATATTTTATACCATTTTGTGCGACGATACAAAGATCTTATATCAGAAATGCTTGGTGCTGTATAATATATTCTGGAGTAGATTTTCCCGACATTGCATAGATTTTAGACTAGTTTTCTGTGGTATCCAAATTCTACGCTAGATCTGCTTGGCACTACATAAAATGGAGACTGCTCGGCGTTATATAGATTGTAGACTAAATGTCATATATATGTTCTAGACTAGGTCCTTCCGCCGGTGCATAGAGTAGACTAGATAGTTTCGATGGTGTCCTTATTCTAGACTAGATCTGCTCGGCACTACATAAATTGAGACGACTTAGTGGTATATAGAATCTAGACTATGTGTGATCACAGGTGTATTATATATATATATATATATATATATATATATATATATATATATATTCTACACTAAGTCTTGTCGCCGTTGCATAGATTGTGAACTAGATGTGCTCGGTGGTGTCTATATTCTAAGCTAGATTTACTGGTGTGTTGCCTGGTACTCTGGTCTTCACGTTGAAATGCTAACTAATATGTCTGGGTGAATGTTAGTACTAGGTGAATATATATGTGTCGCTTTACCTCAACATACAGCTATCTTAGGTTGATGATGATATGATTTCACATCTTTAACCTCTTCTCTGATCCTCATTTATATTTTAATGTCCAGTTAAATGGGCATATATTTTATGTCTTGCAGGTCACAAATTTTCAAGATCTAAGACTCATTTCAATATTAAAAAAGCATTGTTTTCAAATTGACTTTTTTTCACATCGATTTTAAAATATCAATAAGTCTCACTCTGAATGAGCTGAAAGATAAATGTAAATTTGATCATTTCAAATTCATCGAATAAAAATGTTTTGTATTCAGTTAGTTTTACATAATTATTTCTTATATTCTGAACACTGAATTTTACCAAGAGTTATTTTTATTTGATGCATTAACGACGTTTGAAAGTTTATATTGGTGGCATGTCATAAATAATTTCTCCTTCTACTCCTTTTCTCTCTCTCTCTCTTTCTCTTTCTCGCTCTCTCTCAATCTCTCTCTTTGTCTCTCTCTCTGTCTCTCTCTCCCACCCACCCCCCTCTTTCTCTCTCTTTCTCCTATTGAACGTGATGTAATTTACGTCAAAATCAGGCTTTGAGTATTTGTTTGAATTGATATTTGGTTTGTTTTTGTCAACCGACCTACTAATGTGATAGAAAGCAAAAGGTTTGCAAGATTTTTTGTCTAGAATCCCAATTTCAACTGATTGTTTTCTTTGGTCGATTTATGAAGGACCGCTTGTCTAAAAAAATGAATTACGAAGTTGAGATATGGTAGGTCTATAATTATTATTTGAAAATCTGGGTCAGGTCTCTACCTGCTAGGAGTGGAGAATCAAACGATTTTGTCGCTTTTCTCTGAGTAAACATGAAGAGGTTTTACATTCCCTCGAGATAAAAAAAACCCCAACATTTATTGAAGAGGAAAAAGACACAGAGTTATCTTCTCGATATAAAAGAAATCATTACCCCAAGGCCACGATTCCTTTTCTAGCGTCAAGTTGAGTTAAGGTGAGAGCAAGAGAAATCTGGATGCTGAATTTTGTTCGTCGCATTTGAGATCTCTCACATCATTAACTCGGACATTGCGAACACGATTTTGCTTTCCGTTCCTTGGACATCAGAACTATCAAAGGGCAGCACGCAATTCGCTCTAAAAGCTATTAAAAGCGAAAGAAAATGTGCTCAAACAAAACGGTAGAAAGTGCTTTCGTCAAAAACACATAGAAAACAATCTTAAAAGAAAAATTAGAACGATATTTTTTTAGTAACTGCTGCCAATAGCTTGAAGCTTTGAGTTTGGACATGTTCTGATTACTTAAAGTGCTTGAAATCTCGTGGGGGATGCAGTATTTGCTTGTAGGAGCCATAGCTGCTGAAAGGTTCGCTAGACATAGCAAAACAGAACATGAATAATATAATATGCAGGTGTGTGAAATATCTAAAATATACCCTAACCATGACAGTTGCAAGTCCTATGCTATAAGTAGGAAAGGTATCCGAAACAAATTAAAAAAGGACCGTTAAAAGTAAATCTAATTTTTCGCTGTGCAGTTCTGAAATTGCCCGCTGTCTCGAAACAGGATAACTGCTGAGATCAACGACACGATGTTGCTCGTTCGAGCTTTTGGGAGTTTTATAGCGTACAGTATCACAATTGGTTAATTTAAATCACGATTTTTAATACTTAAGCCCTACAAAACGGTAACTACATTAATTGATAATGATTTATTAACACTAACAGTAACCTCGACATAGTCCTGGAATGCAGTTGTAAAGTTTGCTTTTACGAAATAGCTCTCAAGTTCTGTACGTCGTGAGTCTACTTTCTACTTTTAAAATTAGATCCAAATTCATGATTGTAAAAATAATATTGAGTATTAAATCTATTATTTTATCTTGATCTAAAAAATCAAGACAAAGGTCAATTATAATTTTTCAGCAATAATGTTTTCGAGATGTTTTTCTTTCCCTTAATTGAAACTAAAACCTAATCATGTTTCCTTAGAAATATACTTTTATCCTCTGAATTTATTCATCTGCTAATCTATTTCGAGGTTTAAAAATCGAATAATTTATCATCTTATTTTTCACTACCTTAAAATAGGTTTACTCTTAGTAGTTGATTTTACGAAAAAAAAAAAAGCAAAAAGGGAGGACAGCAATATTAACAGAGGGTGTGACAAAACAGAAGGAAAAAATATCTCAAAGTTAACTGGAAGAAAAAGTTGGCACAAAACATATTTGTGTCAATTATCCTTTTCTTTTCCTATAATCTTAAAATAATAAAATCCTTTAATGTTAACATAAAATAATACAATTTGCGCCACGTTCACGAAATAAGCTCGTTAGCTAAAGTTGAAACACTCCGCTGATAGGCAATCTTTTTCATAATAGTGTTAGGATTATAATGTTTACTCAGCCATCTCTAACAAGATCACGTCAGACAAGATGGTTTGGAACGTTGAAGCGAGAGGCCATTCTTTAGAATCGAACATCGGGCCAACGATCCGGAGAAATTTTTGAAACGCTTGCTCAAGAGGGCTTAATACGTTATATTGAATAAAGCAGATTACGCTAGTATCGAAAAAACTGGCAAAAAATTCCCTGTCACTGTTTAGTCAGGCGCAATAATATATGCTAACATCGAGAGTTCAACTGTGGATGCAAATATTGATGAAGTTGTACTTTTGGGCTTTTTGTGCAAGGGTAAAAAGTGCATAAATATGTGACATAGATGATTTGCTGAATTCATGACTTTCCGACACAATCTACTGAGGATAAAGTCACATCTTCTCGTGTCATATCTCGGGATGTTATAAGTTTACCGTAGAGGGTGAATTCATAAGTGAAACTTAATCTAAATCTTTTGATATTGTTTTACAGTTATATTTTGAATTACAATTTAACAAGTGAAATATATATTTTTTTCATTACAAACATGAGCATAAATAGAGGAATTTCAAGGTAAAAAAAATTGTTAAAATTTCTCCTCATAGACTGCACTCTTAAGACTTCACTTGTTCCCATTCCAAGCCTTAAGGCACCAGGGCAAGTTAAATTCTTATTTCAGAGCATAAAAGCGACGCTGCGTCCAGGTGCTGATTACAAACATTCTACAAATACTATGCACTACCTGCGCCAGGTACCCATTATACAAACGATGTGATAATGAAAATGAAGGTAAATTGTTTCCTTAAGACATCTTTTAATACCGAAAAAAACTACGAGTTTTAGTTCTTTAGTCAAATCTTTTTTTTTTTTTTTTGGGTTTTAGATCAAAACCGCAATGACTAGGTCACGAGTCACATGAGCGGAAAAAATATACATCACGTTTTGGTGTTGCCTGGTCGTATAAAGAACGTCAGCCGATGAATTTAGGTCGATTGAAATCCCTTTGTTTTTAAAGAGATATAACCGCTTCGTACCCCGGATCAACTACAATGGTTAGACATTGGACGATCTGCCAATAAAAATGATGATGTGATTTTTATCTTCAGACATCTTTTTCCTGCGCTGGGCTTGAACAAGGAGAAAAGAGAAGAGACCGTGACACTAAAAGCTTTTACAAGATTACTGAAGGGTATCAAGGGATGGCTGTTCAGGCTTGATGGACAGTCTCAATACTGGGATTACAGGGGTTGACCTTGTTAAGATTTTATCTGATTTGCATACTTACTCTAGGCTCATGTTAATGTTAGTACCAAGCTGTCCCCTCCCTGTAAACATTACAATACTAAAGAAGCTTGTTCCAGCTGGGCGATGTTCATAAGAAACAAAGTTTTGGTATAAATATTGTATGGAATCGCTATGCTTATGGTGTTCAATTGATTTTGATATTGACTTTAAACTCGAGGATGTTATCAAAAGAACTCAATGAAACAATGCTCTTTAAAAAATCCGCGATTACGAGAACTTTATCGTTGCACGCAACCGTTAATTCCAACTGTTGCTTTATATCGCTGCTATTTAGCCATTTATTTCAATAATTGTCCACCGACGATCAACGAATACCTAAATTTTTGTAAATACCTTTTTTTTTCGAAACCATCACTCAAGCAATGCAAAAAGCAGCAAGTTTAATTTATCAAATTTTTGTGTGTGCTGAAGTCCCCTTCTCGATTGACATTTCTCTGAGAGATTTACCTGTGAAACAACTGCTAAGCAAGTTCTTCCCCCAGGCTGCCAATCCTTCCTTCTGAATCTCCACGAAACAATTAACCTTCTGGAAGTGTTAAATATTTATAGGACTTGTGGGGTCTCTTTAACTCTGATTAAATGGGGATGAGCCTGATCACAAGATACTGAGAGGCTGTCTCTTACGATCTCTTCCTATTCCATGTGCTGGTATCAGACCATGTTAACGTTGCTCTTGTTTCTCCACCTGAACATATCGATGACATATTCCTACATGTTTTATTACTTCACATCTACGCTTGTCGGTGTTTTTAAAATTAACAACTAAAATTCGGAAAATTAGTTTTCATCATCATCATCATTATTTGCTTGCTTAATGAGGCTGTTATGTTTCTAACAATGCATTCTAACCTTCTTACGTTCCACGTTGCTGTTCGAAGTAAGCAAAACGCATAAGTAGTTTATCAATAAAAGATAAGTTTTTGGATTGTGTATTCACACATGATAATTCTATCACATCACTGTTGCCTTCCTCATCACAGTCAACGTGGATACACTCACATGCACTTTAAGAATTAAACACTTATAATCTGCCCGTCGTAACTTTACTAAACAATAGTAACTGCATGAGAAAATAGGAATTTTGTCTTTTTTTACTTATATTACACGATTTTTGTTCTCATGTCGTTGCAAGCAACAGATAAACTTGTGTGATACGTCGACATCTAAAGTCCGATAACCGCAGAACCTCTGTAAAGATGTTATATTTTTATCCTTTATCAGAATCAAAGGCTACATTTCAAAAAGTGTACTTTAAGAGATAAGCTAAAAATGGATCAAAAGCCATTTAAATTATCTTTCCTGTGGAGGTTTTTCAGTGGAGACTTTAAAGCTGATATTTGGAACTCGTTTTAAAATTCACAATTTCTGTAATTATTAAAGAACCACATTTAGCTAGATTTCATCTCACTTTATTTGATAGTTTTAGAAAAAGCCTGAAAACAGATAAGGAATGTTAGAAGGGTGGGTAGGTGCTTATTAAACATGAAAAAGGTATTATTATTAATAATTTAATTTTTCATCGCAATCACACTATTCCTCACTCAGCTGTTTTCTATGCATATTTTCATCGGGTGTTCACATCTTCGCATTAAAGATAAGATAGATGTATTCAATGTCTAACTGATTTTGCGAGACTGTTTTTACCAAACAATTTTTTTTTCATCTTATTCAAAGTGTTTCTTTATCGCTGCAGGTCTGAAAAAAAATCTGCCTGTTATTCTGTCTTCCTATTGCACCGTACAACGAACTGTCTGGAATAGTCTGTCCGTCTCTCTTATTCTCATTCTCTCTCTCTCTCTCTCTCTCTCTCTCTCTCTCTCTCTCTCTCTCTCTCTCTCTCTCTCTCTCTCTCTCTCTCTCTCTCTTCTTTATATCTTTTTTTATCTAACCACCTTTTCCCCGGCTGAGTACTTTTCCCCCACAGCTCTCCCTCCTCCCTCTCTCTCTCTCTCTCTCTCTCTCTCTCTCTCTCTCTCTCTCCTCCCCCTCTCTTTCTATCCGTCTCTCTCTATCTGTCTCTATCTATCTGTCTTTCTCTTTAACCCTTTTAACAAAAATTGTGGATCGTTAGTGACAGAATACACCAGTCTCTCGAGATGCTTGGAGTGATTCTCTTACCGGACTGTCATCCACGTTTCCTTTCTTTAACGATTTCGCATTTACCGGTCTCCAGTCTCTTTATCTAATAATGCCCACCCGTTTCTCGGTCACCAACGAACATGTCGATTGCTTAAGACTCAAACGTGACTTCGGGAAATAATCAGAGAACCTTATCTTTCTGAAACCTCACAGATATCAGCGGTTTTTTTTTTATCTAAAAATGTCATCACAATCAAGTTCAAGCTACAGTTTTATCTCTGGTAGAATGCAATGATTAGTAAATATGTCGATGTATTAAATGATTGATCTTTCTGACCCACCAAAGCTAGAGAAGTACGGAACAACGTGATAGAAGCATCAAAGTAAAATATTTTTGATCCACAGGTGTTGTGAGGGGAGTCCTATTAGTGCATCCTCGTGACAGAAATATTTTGACCTATGAATAATTCTAAACTGATAACATAATTATTAGAAAAAAAAGTTTAAAAAGCATGATAGACTATCTGCACCAGATAAACATTTGATGAAACATGTCAAAGTAGAAAAAAAAATTAGATATTATCATTTTGGGATCATCATTATTTAGGGCAGACACACCTATCTAGATCTATTTAGACCCACAATAGTATTTCCTCCTAAAAGAGTTAAAAGTCGTGGCCATAGTCCGACAAATAAAGAATATATATATATATATATATATATATATATATATATATATATGTATATATATATATATATGTATATATATAGAGAGAGATATAGATAGTTTGAAGATAAGTTGGAATAATTGTTAAGAGTGCTCAACTGTGGGAGCATTTCATAGATATAGAAGATCTTACCTTAAATTCTCTGCATAATACACTTGTGTTTCAAGCGGAGGACAAAGGTGTCGCCTGTCCTCCGCTTGAAACACAAATGTAGTATGCAGAGAATTTAAGGTAAGATCTTCTATATCTATATAGATATAGATATATATATGTGTGTATATATATAATATATATATATATATATATATATATGAAACATTTTAAAAAATAATGTTATTGATGAATATACATTTTCCCCATTTGCATGCTCTAAGAAGTTAACGGATTTTTATTTTCGAACTTGGTTTTGCGCAGTTCCCAGCAATGAAACTTTTTTTTAATTAAAAGTAATGCCAGTGATTTGAAATGGTTGAGATACTTATCTTAATGCAAACCACAGATTAATTATAATGCAGATTCACAAGTCCAATACAAACACGTCACAAAACCCATGCCGATACCCAATCTTGTCCTCTATATTAGTTTGTCTGATGACGCAAACAGTTGATTCGTTGCTATGGTTAAACCTATACATGAATGTATAAACAAGATCCTTGTCTCCAACGAGAAAATAATGGTAACTTTAAACCTAACTAAAAAGGTCAAATAATGCTAATTTTTATATAATTAATTTCTGACGTAAATTTATTAAAATTAAAGAAGGCAAAATTGATCAAAGATAAGTAAAACAAATATCGCTAGAACCTAGATCTAGGTGAGAGAATCATGTCTTTCTTTTTTTTTCTTTCCTTTAGCCAATTGTTATGCCTAAAGGATAGAAAGCTACTTTAAAAAAAAACCTCTCTCTCTCTCTTCTTTCTTTCTTTAGTCTTTCTGATAAACCACTTTCAAAATATAATAGGTCCTAGATGCCTGTCAATTTGATATGTAAGATGCACTCCTGTGACCTTCATGGATTTGTTCACAAAATTTTCAGTCAAGAAAAAATGGCGCATTTTTGGCATTTTGGACTTAAGCGGCCTCACCCAAGAGGCAACTTGTAATTCTGTTCGTTTAGTATTCTGTAGTTTCCAAATCTTTTGTCCTCTTGAAATGTGAACGAAAATAAATCCAAATTGATTTTAAGTTCTTCTTTCTGTCGAAAACCCACATTCTGGAAGGTTTAAATCAAGATTAAACAAGGATTCTGGAAATTTAGAGATTCTGGTTGAATATGAAGGCGAAACAAATAAAAAATTTAGTTCATTAACTCAGAAAGAAAGTAAAGGTATCTCGACAAACAAGAATAGTTTTTGAGAATGCTCTGCAAAAACTTGAATACAGTAAATGGACAATGAAAACCAGGATTCAAGTTCTCTTTAGCTTAATCATAAGAAAAGACAGAAAAAATAGATAAGGTTTTTTATCTATTATGAATAAAAAATTGTTGTAGACCGTTGTAGACACGTTCAATCATTGTCATTACGTCTTCATCCTATAAAAAGTATTTGCGTACAGATAAAAGTGCAGAGTAGCGCACAGAGTAAGTAAATTAACAATTGGCATCTTTATAAAATGTAGTTTGTTACGGTGATGATGGCTAAGTAAATGTTATCTTTTGCCATGGATTGTACGCCGATATTTAGGTTTGGGCATGTTTTGTTTTGAGATGTCCCAGCAAATTTAATAAGTCATCCCTGTTTTGAAAGCAGCTCAAAACATTTACATTGATAAAAGGTTTACAAACATACGCATATATCAACAAAAAATTCTGTTTCCTTGCAACTAGAAAAGATGGAAGATGTTGACCAAGTTCTAGATTTCAAGATCTGTAAAAGAAAATTTTGTACTAATCAGAAAAAAAAACGAAGTACTTTTAGAATAGATTTTGATTCTCTTGGGTAACTTGATTTTGTGTTGCCTTAAGCTCTTTCAGCCTTTTAAGAATCAGACTTTGGTGTAATCTGAGTGTCCTATAAAATCTAGCTTTTTTCTTGGTTCTAAAAAGTCGCTCAGTACACTGGCAGTCTCTGCGGAGCCCTATACCACTATTCTGACTTTAATTGACCTGTCACAAAAAACATAATTGAAGTGGTCAGCCAAAAACACCAACGGATCAGGTGTGTCCTAGGAGATTAGATCAAATGATGGGAAAGGGGAAGCTATGCCAAACAGTAATATTTTTATGTTTGTTCTGGAAGTTCTTTTTTTACTTGAATTTGAACTGGTCAGAGAGGAACTGCATAAAACTAGGTCATTTCAAGACATTCGTGTAGAATATTTTCAGTCGTTATTATAACATCTTTGATACGAAATAATTATATTTTACTATTATTATTATTATTATTATTATTATTATTATTATTATTATTATTATTATTATTATTATTATTATTATTATTATTATTATTATAATTATTACTATCATTATTATTATTATTATTATTATTATTATTATTATTATTATTATTATTATTATTATTATTATTATAATTATTACTATCATTATTATTATTATTATTATTATTATTATTATTATTATTATTATTATTATTATCGTTACTATAATTATTTATTATTATTATTATTATTACTATCATTATTATTATTATTATTATTATTATTATTATTATTATTATTATTATTACTATCATTATTATTATTATTATTATTTTTATTATTTTTGTTATAACCAGCAGCAGCCGCTAATAGTAGTAGTAGTAGTAGTAGTAGTAGTAGTAGTAGTAGTAGTAGTAGTAGTAGTAGTAGTAGTAGTAGTAGTAGTAGTAGTAGTAGTAGTAGTAGTAGCAGTAGCAGTAGTAGTAGTAGTAGTAGTAGTAGTAGTAGTAGTAGTAGTAGTAGTAGTTGTAATAGTAGTAGTAGTAGTAGTAGTAGTAGTAGTAGTAGTAGTAGTAGTAGTAGTAGTAGTAGTAGTAGTAGTAGTATGGAATCCTCCAAAGATACCTACTTAAATCAAGTTCATATGAATGATTATTAAATTTAAAAAACACGTTGAATAAGGTATTAAAAATATGATCCCTTGATATTTTTAATAAATATTTAACCACCTAAACATCTTCATTCATCTATTTTTTTTCATTGTTTCATATTACACTTAAGTTTTAGGAGATAAAGCTATATGTCTCATTAGAAAAGCACACAAAGTTTACATGCTGATATTTTTAGTGATTGCTTGATGTCACGACGATTTAGACATCCGTGTTGTCCTCAAAATAATAGTAATCATTCACTGCGCTGTCTCAAATCCCGCATGAGATTTAACATTTGTGTTTGCATTGTAAAAATGTATGAGTGAACAAAATGTAAGTATTATTGCTCTTTGCTCTAAGATATAGTTCTCTAGCCTTCATCACAATTTACATATAAAAGGGAGAGTATTTTATTTGAGACATAGGATACACTCGAAAATTCTAATACTTGATGCATTAGATTTTGGTATTCGGTAAATTGAATGAGACTGTGATCTACTAAGGTGCAGAAAAGGTAGTTATAACGGTATATTTAATTTCATATCCTACTATATTATAAAATATATATAGATATATATATATATATATACGAGCCATTTCAAGCATATCAATTCTCTGAAACACTGATTCATTTAGAACACCAGTACCTTAATTGATTTGCTTCTGACTAACATGACAATTTTTTTTCTTTATTTCTAGACTTTTTTTTTTGTAAATCTTTATATGTGCATTCAAATCTTGACCATTTTACTGTCAATAAAACTTTCGAAGTTGATTATAAATATGGCATCGGTTATAATGAAAACTTGACCGATCTGACATTACAATACCTTAAGACAAAACTCGTTCTCCACAGAGAAGTGAAGAAAAACAGAAAGGAAGAAAGAGAGGAAGAGAGAGAGAGAGAGAGATGGAGACAGACAGACAGTCAAATAGACAGATAGACAGACATACAGAAAGACAGAAAGGCAGAGACAGAGAGAGACAAAGAGACAGAGACAGACAGACGTAAAGAGAGCGAGAGAGAGAGATGGAGAGTGAGAGACATAGAGAGTGCGACAAAAAGACAGAGAGGCAGAGACAGAGAGAGACAAAGAGACAGAGACAGACAGACGTAAAGAGAGCGAGAGAGAGAGATGGAGAGTGAGAGACATAGAGAGTGCGACAAACAGACAGAGAGAGTGAGAGGGGAGAAGCGGATGCTGAGCAATGCGTCATTGCTCGGCCAGTAAAAGTTGAATAAATCATAATTAATGTCTGGTATTGCCACTAAGTCGCTGTAAAGCCAAATTAATTGACTTGTTTACCACACAGAGCGTGCGTTTCCTGAAAATTGATACTTTTAAACACGTGATTTCATACTCTCATATTTTTGTCATTTCCACTGAAACTGCTATTTTATATGTTACGTTCTATTCTTTCTTGTTATTTAGCTAAAACTGTAAAAAAAAAAAAAAAAAAAGATTAATTTTACAAAGCGGTAGATACGTGCGAAAATATTACAAAGTGAAGATAAGCCCTAATAATTGATATGCATAATTTGAAGTTTTGGAGTTAGGTCTAAGAATATAAAGATATAAAGAATGCATTACTTTTTCTCATTTTGCTCTCGTAATAAAGGGGCTATAAAGAAGTTATATTATCCATGTCTTTGTTTGACTGATCATTTGATCAAATAGTTTTACACAATTTATGACGCAACACACGGCGATACTGGTACAATTTTGGAAGGCTTGAAAACCCCGGAAAAACAAGAAGTCTGAGTAGACATAGATAAAGAGAAGTGATTGAAAAGAAGACAAGGATAGTAAAACGGTGTTTTTCAACTGTTCACATGATTGTATTAAGCAATAGATGGAAGTATTTGTATACCGCTCCACCCCCCTCCCCCCCCCCCCAAAGTAAAGAGTTCGCAACATATAGGTTTTACTTGAAAAAAAAAACCCTGTAATTATTATAATTTTGCTTAAGATGTGAGAGGTTGAGATGTGAAAACTGGTTTGGTATATATAAAAAAAAATTTTAATTTTTTGCACTCAAAAGAATAACAAAGGTCTAGAATAATAATAATAACAATAATAATAATAATAATAATAATAATAATAATAATAATAATAATAATAATAATAATAATAATAATAATAATAATAATAATAATAATAATAATAATAATAATAATAATAATAATAATAATAATAAAAATATAAGATGCTTAGCAAAGTGTATTTTTATATAGTATGTGTTCTATACATGCAATGGATGAAAGCTCTAACAATTTGATTAGCACATTCAAATACAAGATCTGCAATGCATCTTCTCAATGCATTCACTATCACGCTGATAATTTTTTAATAAAAGATTAATTCGAAATGAATAACACATTCAAATAACCTGAATGTTTAGAAAAAAAAATCGGGTCGAATGAAATAACAGAAAGTTGAATGGCCACGTAAGATAGTCTAGAAATAGAGGGATGATACATAGGCTTATAAATCATAAAGTTATAAGTTTTTTTTTTTTTTTCAATACTAAAGTTGTCACAAATCATATTTACAAATACAAAAAGTACATCATTAATCAGGCTCAGTGCTATTTTACGTACAAAGTATACTGCATCAATGTAGTTTTCTGAAAGTGTCTCAACTTTGTTCGAAGTGGTAACATTTCGTATTGTTCTGAAAAATAGTTCACGTTTTTTTTTTTAAAGATCGCAATGCGATTCTAAAAATTGCTGGAAATTCTAGGATTTTTTAAATGATTGTTAAAAGAAAAAACCCGTCCCATCCGTCTTTGAGGAGATCAAAAGATTTCCTTTAAATGATAGCATTGTCTCGATGTAAAAAAGGAAATGTGGTTGAAGCATGATTAATTTTGGAGCCTGACAGATTTTTTTTTTACTACATTAATTTCGTTTCATCTTTGTCTTATTATTTTTACTCTAAAAAAAGGCAAAAGATTGAGAATAAAGAAAACCAGGTGCTAAATAGCCAAAAATTCTTAGCGTAAAAGAATAACCTGAACACAAGAAAAGTGTGAATAAATACAAAACAGAGAGAAATATAATAATAATAATTATTGTTCCTGCTTACTGTTTGCTTTCTCCAAATGATGAGCTGGTAGAAGCAAGAGAAGAACATAATTGTTTATAGCAAGATAAAAAGCATGCCTTTTTCTACAGATTCAGGTTCCTCACCGTAGTAACATTCAGAGTCTTAATATACTTTACACTCACAGAGAAGATCATACCACAGCACCACACGATGTATTTAACAATGTCTGTGTTCGACCAACTGAACCATCTGGTGCTTTTTAAAAATACATTAAACAAGAGAGATGTCCAGATATTTAATGTTTTCAAATTGTACACCACTTCTATACAGCCGAGCGCTTTAACAAGCATTATTGACCTCGACGTTACCTTGATATGTTTTCCCTACAGGACACTATTGAAGTTGGGTCGAGGCATCGGACAAAATTAATCCCCACAAAAAAATGTATACTGTTACTAGCTACTGCTGCACCTTGGGTATTTAGAAAAGGGATAAAGTAATAAAAGTTACATTTGCTATAATGAAATTCAGCGAATGGGTAATCCAAAGAAGTAATTCATAAATACTGAGTGGAACCTAACGATCTGCCAAGAAGCCAATTTCTCTCATTCTTAAGATCGAACCGTAAGTTTTCTTAACGTTTTCTATCCTGAACGATTCATAATCACCTCGTGCCATAATTCAACTCTGGCTCGATATCAGCTTCCATTCCGTCTTCTCTGTGGGTTCATTATCTACATCTCTAAGGTTATTATACAGGAAATGCTGATGGCGGTCATTCTATCTCGGCCCTGAGATAGAAGCTTGGTAGTCAAGAAGTACAATAAACCAGCTAGAATACAGATAGAGAAAATTGAATTCTTCTCCTTTGGGATCTTGGTCGGTCCAAAAGGAATGGTGGCTATAAACTGTGCTAGCCGATGAAACCAGCCATTAACATTGCTCCTGATTGCATCGTTTAGCACCCCAGAAAGGGCATACAAAGCCGTCTTGGAGCTTTAACTATAGATTTATTAATCCTTTTGGGTACCCGACTTAATTGTGTAAAAAGATTTATGTTAAGAGGACGAAAAGTCGTGCATGTGCAAAATTACAAAGGTAAGTTCGATTTATGCTACAAACGTTGACCTATCCATGTTTTGAATTTGAAACATTTGATTAGATGTGCAAAGTTTACCTCATGAGAACCTTCTGAAACTTTAAATTCAAGTACCATATTAGTCAAGATTTGAAGACATTATGTTTGCTTCCTGAGGTATGCATGGTTATGATTGAGTGGCCTCTAAAGCCTCTGTACTCGCGCCGCAGATGTCCTCTAACTGGGTGGTTACACCCAGCTGATACCAAGCGGAACCGAGGCGTCTTATCGGAAATGAATACAATGGAATTATAGATGTAATGATTACATTGATGGCTATTTGCCTTTAAACCGTGGCAAGGCGGCCAATGATATGTGGGTCTATGTATTCTGGCGCAATAAGGCGGCTTGATAGGAAATGAGCATTTCCGGCGCTCTAGCTAAACTGCATAGTTGCTCTAGCGGTAATCACAGTACTCGGTACTGAGTTTTCCTCTTTCCTTGCGTTGTAAGCTTTAATTATTATTAAATATCAAAAAAAAAAGTGACAGCGAAAGTCAATTAACAGTTCCCTGAGAATGGTAAATCCTGTACTGCAGCAAGGTTTGGAAGTCTTTGAATGATGCATAGGACATTCTTGAATTAATTATCAAAGAATTTTTTTTTCGTCATCATATTTTATGTTTAGTTGCATAACTCTACTCCTTTTGCATGTTCTTAGAGTATCCGGATATCAGAGATGGGTCTAAGAAGGAGAGAGAAATCGAGAAAGAGAAAATGAGAGGGTAAAAGAAAGAAAGAAAATAGTGTTTCTCAAACGGCAGGCTCTGAAGTTTTTAGAGTCACATTAAGAAATATATCATGCATAACTATATCGTGATAAAACTAAAAGTGAGTATGAATTTAAGAGTTGTCAAACAATTTAGAAATAGTTCTGCTGCGTTTGAGCACATCGGATTGAGAAAAGCATGAGTGGTGCTGCCCTCCTTTAAGCTTTTCTTTCTTGACAAAACTGATTTAACAGTATTAATAAAACAAAGATCTATAAACAAACAGATATTCCTGGTTCATGTTTGGGAAACGACGATTCAAATTTAGTTTTTTTTTAAAAAGCTTGTGACCCAAACATTTTTTGTAACTTGTATGCCATGGCATTCGCTCTTTATAGGACATTAAAGAAATTAAAGTTGTTGGGTAATAAAAATAATAATAGTCATAGCATAAATAGTAGTAGTAGTTGAAGTAGTAGTAGTAGTAGAAGTAGTAGTAGTAGTAGTAGTAGAAGTAGTAGTAGTAGTAGTAGTAGTAGTAGTAGTAGTAGTAGTAGTAGTAGTAGTAGTAGTAGTAGTAGTAGTAGTAGTAGTAGTAGTAGTAGTAGTAGTAGTAGTAGTAGTAGAAGTGACATCAGTAGTAGCAGCAGTAATGATAATAATAATAGAAATAACAATAGTAAATATGAATAAAATAAATACATTTAAAAAAAATAATAATAATAATTATAATAATAATAATAATAATAATAATAATAATAATAATAATAATAATAATAATAATAATAATAATGATAATAATAAAAATGATGATGATGATGATTTGTTCTTTCTTTGTTCATTTCTATTTTATAACGTATAGAGTCAGTATGTAAATCTTCTAGAAATGCAATGCACTGTATTAATCTTTGAATCTAACATCTAACAGGTGTATTGAACAGATTTAGTTCTAATGATAGAACATTGTTTACCTCAAGATTGGGTCCTAACCCCATCACCCTTTACAATCCATAGCGTTGATCACAGAGTTACAGAAGGAACGTCGCCTCATTAAATGTTCCGATAGTACGTCATTTCTGCGTCTTTCATCCACTTCAAAGAGAGGTTATCGATCTCTCGTTAATCGGTTTTTATGTTATGTGCAGATAAAATTGCGTAACTGTAAGAGAAAGGAAAAAAAATAATGCATTAACGATTACTGGAAAAGGGGCTACAGTGTTCGAAAAAGCTTTTCCATTTAGGAATGCCCAAGCTGTGGTGTAGAAATTTTAAATCGTCATCTTAAAAGAATAATGATAATAATAATAATAATAATAATAATAATAATAATAATAATAATAATAATAATAATAATAATAATAATAATAATAATAATAATAATAATAATAATAATAATAATAATAATAATAATAATAATAATAATAATAATAATAATAATAATAATGGTAACAACATCAGCAACTGTTTATTTTCATTGCGTTGTTCTCTTAGCTTAAGCCATGAGCAATTCCAACTTCCAAACACGATTACAAAAACATTATTTTCCCTCATCTCAGGAAATCTTATCAACATATTGTAAATAGCTGACGTGAATTTATAAAATGGAGGAATTTTAAAGTACTAAGTCCAAGAGCAGAAAACGATAGGCTTATTCGGGTTGAATAGGTCGCAATTTCATATTTGAAGATATATAGATGAGGCTGAAAAAAAAATGCAAAGGACGATATCAGGACTAAATTTATGTTGTTTCTCGGCAAAGGATGGACGTAAGACAAATTATTTATACTGATTCTGTTTTCGAGAAACTCTTTGTTTCATAACTAAAGAACTTGGAGCGCCGATTATAATTGACAGCCTTTAAATATTGAATTTTCAAAACTTACTGCACTTATTTGATACATTTTTGTTCGCACTTTTTGACATTGAGATAATTTGTGTTAGGACATCTTTTTAAGGAAAATTTTTAATGTGTTAAAGAATATAAAAAAAGTTCCATTAAATCTGTTTGTTCTTGTTCATCAAAGTCGATGTAGCGGCCGCAGTGGAACCTTTGTCCAAGTATAAGACTATGTGATATATATATATATATATATATATATATATATATATATATATATATATATATAGTAGTACAACAATAACAATAACAACAACAACAACAATAATAATAATAATAATAATAATAATAATAATAATAATAATAATAATAATAATAATAATAATAATAATAATAATAATAATGATAATAATAACAACAACAACAACAACAGCAACAACAACAACAACAACAACAAACCAATATCACCATTTGCATTGATAGAATGATTTGGAGCTTTTAATGAGTTCCATAACTCAACGAGTAACTTCTATTATACATTTATTGTGATTTATTTTTCTAGCTTATTTATTTAATCCTGCATTAATTTGTAGCATAATTCATTTCTTGCCGAGTTTAAATGCTGCAAAAATTACGACTTAGAGAATTAGGATTCGATTAAAAAGCCAACTGTGTCAATAATCATTCAATGAGTTCGTTTATCTGATTAGTGGGTTTATACCGGATGTTGTGGACGGACATGTGTCAGATCAAACTGATTCCCAATACTTCAGGCGGGCTGTTGGGCCGCTGCGACTTCCTGCACCACGAAATGCTTGGGTTGGACTAGATTGGAATTGGAAGCTCTTAAGATGTGGAAGTCTTCAGCGAGTCATGCAGTGGACGAGTTAAGACAAACTGTCCTGCGTCCTTACTTTTAATTGCATACAATTTGAGGACACTCACGAAGGCTCCACGAAAGAGGAACGGACTGACTCCATTGCCTCCGCCGAGGAAACTCAACAGTCGTTGTAGTGAGTCTCTAGACATCAGTTCGCCCTTGTCAAACTTGATTGATCAGACTTCAGCGTTGTAATGATTTGACCCTAGATAAACTGACCTTGTTTACTTCTGTATAGCCCAACCACCACTAGCAGTGATCATAGAGCGTAAAACTACGGACTGCGTGAGAGACAACAAACTACTTCATTTTTAAGTAAATATTTTAAATATGCTCTGTAAAATTCGCTGGTGTTGCTGTCAAGAAACAAAACTTCACTAATTTTTTTTAATCAGCTGCCTTCATCAGTCTTTTTAACAGATCTGTAAAAAAAAGGTAAATGCGCTCAAATGAAGCCCTAAAGCCCATAGCATCTATCTATTGAACTCCTTTTTTCTAATTATCATGAATAAGCTTTTGTGATATAATATTCTCTAAAAGTTAGAATCATGTCAAGGTATACCAAGGGATATACCCTGATAATATTTATGATTTTTCTGGATTAATCTCAAATAGGCCACAACAACGCACAAGACTCGCTCACATGCACTAGTTTCTTCAGCTAGGATTAAAAAACAACATAGAAGTAGATACCTTTTGTGCCAAGCAATGGACCAGCGATGAAGTCTAGTCCAATCCCTTATTAAGTGACTCATTGTTATATTAATGCAGTTTCAATTAAAATGCATGTTTAAAATATAGTGCAAATGAGTTCCCAAAGTAATATTTCTTTGCATAGGTAATTATTTACTCTAAACCAAAAGTCTAAATCAATATATATATATATATATATATATATATATATAAACTGAACCATCTCTGCCAACCTTGGACTTTTTATTTCAAAGCACTGCTTTGTATTTCGCTAGGGGATGTTAGTAAAGTTTAAGACATCTTTACAAAAGAGTAATTTTTTCTAACTTGTTATTATCATATACAATGGTTAACGTCTTTAAGACCTTAGAGGGTGTTCTCTTGGAACCAGCAAACGCCATGAAACTGATTCATCTGGCTTCATACACCGTGCCGGCTTTGGAAATCGAGCTTTTTCATTTCATACATAACACGGTTTGTTTTCTTCTTGGACAAAACTTCATTCTACAGATAAGTTCATTAGAACGCAATATTATTTCTTTTGTACGGTGTACTGCCCGTTTTCTGACTTATAACTTGCCTATTTTAGCGAACGTTACCTCTGTTTTGTATAAAGCTGCGTCTACTTGGTTTTGCATTTAGACCAGACAAAATTATAGCAAAGCCATTATTTGGATTTGTATGAAGAAAGGTTCAAAATTCTATTTTTCTTTGTTTTACCTTTTAGAGACTGTTGCTATGATGCTTAAGGAAATTAACGTCTTTTGTTTGTCTCAAGGACATAGAATCTTAGATTTTGTGGACCAGAAAATAAGATCGTGTTCTTAATATATATATATATATAAACAAATGAAAACTACGGCTTCTTTAGCGCTCGGCGCGTTTTTTATGAAAAATTTTAACCACCCCCTCCCATTCAAATATAGGGAAAAAATAAAAGGAAAAATAAAAAATCGTGGGCGTCATTTCAAAAAGAGTTGATTCAATGTTCCCTCATAGAACATCGTTTAAAAGGCTTTCAGTTAGGGACATGGTGATTAACTTTCATTCTTGGTTCTCACGTAAAATCCAAATGAAATTAAAAAAAATAGATTGCTATAAAATGAGGAAAGTAAATCTAAAGAAAAAGATACAGCCATGCAAATTGAAAAAAACCTTTTAACAAGAAATAAAAAGGTTGCTCTGTTATTAAGAGGTTAAAGAACGTATTAATTGAGTTGATCTTAATTAAGCTTGCTAGAGGACCTACAAATTATGTCCGCCGGAGATGTCTAGATCTTATTATGTTTATCAAAAAATTCTATCTCTCTATCTTCCTTCTCTCTTTCACTCTCTCTCTCTCTCTCTCTCTCTCTCTCTCTCTCTCTCTCTCTCTCTCTCTCTCTCTCTCTCTCTCTTTCTCCCTCCAAAATTTTTTTCATCATATCTTTTACATGAACACACGGTAGGACAATAAAGACGTCTAGTCTGTCTGCCTGCCTCAACTTAAGTCCAAGCCCCAGTGTCAGATAATAACTGCTTGACATTATCCTTGTTTTACAGTGGCAATAGTGGTTGAAAGAGGAATTATGCTCCCGTTATTTCTTGGCTACAGCAGACACTTCCCCTCCTCATGAATTCATATGGCTAGACTGCAGACTACTTAGTTATTGTGTGCTCCTGTGGGGACGGGAAACCTTTTTACCTAAGTTTTTTCTCCATTAGGATTGATCGATAAAATGTAGTAT
Source organism: Elysia crispata (assembly GCA_033675545.1). Lineage (NCBI taxonomy): Eukaryota > Metazoa > Mollusca > Gastropoda > Plakobranchidae > Elysia > Elysia crispata. Next base: position 340,713 of record JAWDGP010006980.1, read on the forward strand.
TGGGGTGGGTTTTTCCCTGAATATAGGGATAGAAAATGTTTTATAGTGTGTATTTATGTATACGTCTTTTGTTAGTCATTTTATTTAAAATTCACAGGTATTAAGATAGGGGACAGGATAAGTATAAAAGGCGATTGCCCATAAATGAAGGTCGTTGATGAATTGAAAATGTAATATAAATAAAAGAATTTGTTAGTTACAAAATATGGAAAATCAGAGACATAGATCGACCAGAGATAACAAGACAATCAAGCTGATTAATTCACTTGATGTTCTGGTTTAGGGACTGACTTGATGAGTGACTTACTGAATGTTTGGATATCTGGGAGACTGAATTACTGAGCGACTTATTGGCTGATTGGCTGACTGAGAGACCGAATTACTGAGCGACTTATTGGTTGATTGGCTGACTGAGAGACTAAATTACTAAGCGATTTACTGATTGATTGGCTGACTGAGATACAGGCGTATTTAATGGTTTACAGATTGATTGACGCATTGACTCAATGAGGAATTAAGTTATTGAGTGACTGGCAAGTTGATCGGTTCATCTGTGAAATTTTACGTTAAGAGACTGTTTCAAAAGTTTTCAAAGTCAGAAGTAAAAGGACAGGGAGGGTTCAATGTATTTTCACGGAGGTGTCATTCCTGAGAAAAAAATGTTCAAGGACAAACATAATTGTCAAACCCATTGTGCTTTAATTTTTTTTTTTTTAATTTCGGTACCAGGTTGCTCGGTTATTTTCATTTTCGTTGGATTTCCCGACGGAGACGGTGATTTACTATAGAGTTGATGATACGGCTGGTTACATAGGATCTGATCTCAGAACACGACGGACCAGCCAGGTTTGACTAAAATCAAAGTATTTTTGGATCGAAATTGGAGAGCAGGAACTGAGAATGACAAGCATAGGAGTGTGCATTGGAGAACTGGATTCGGCTCAAATAATGAAAAAAAAATATGATGGGTCCACAACCATATCTTTACTCCTCCACATTTGTATTTTTAAAATCTCGGACATTAAGCATGAGATGTGTGACTTATATTACAGGAAATAAAAAACGTTTGTTCTTATAATATTGTGACCTGCAGTACAATATTTCTTTCTAGAATTTGCAATAGATGTGTAATCTAAGCTATAAGCGTTTAATCATGGCCAAATCAAACAATTTGAACTGTAACTTTTGATTTATAAATTAATGCACTTGTCAAATTTAGGCTCTCAAAACATGCTCTTTGATAATAAGATCATCGGTGCAGAGCATTCGAACTAGGAGGTGTTAAAACCTGCTGCGCCTGCCCCGAAAATTGTCTTCACTGCCGCACACTCTGAATTATTTAAAAGGCGCAAGCAAGCACCAATCAACATCGGCCAAAGTCAGATGAAAGATGCTTCATAGCTAATTAAGTTTTTTTTTTGGTTTTTTTTTTAAATAGAAAAGATTGTTGCGATATCTGAAATCCCTGTTACGCTAGTGTTATTTCATGAAAATCAAATACTAGTACTTTATCATCGATTGACTAACTTCATGAGAGGGATTTTTATGTGTATTAATTTGCCATGTTATGTGACATTATCTACTGTTTGCATAAGACACGCTCGAAAGATGCTATAAGAATTTACTTATGCGTGCAACAAAAATAAAGCAATTGAGAATTAACTTACTCAAATACGGAGAAATCGTTCTATTGATTATTTGCCGAGCTCAATTGAGACCAATCAGAGATCATGTCATCGCTGAAGCTTGGAAATAACCAGTTTCTAGACGTTCACTTTAATCTTCTTAACTTCTCTATGAAAGAGTTTCTATTCAACCTTCGCATTTCTTTAGTTTCAATGTTATCTGGCAGTGACCAACGTGATTTGGAACATTTCAAGGTCGGTAATTATCTATGTGTCCTTGCATAATATGTCACGCAAATATAGAATTATCTGCAGCATTTGTGCGGCAAAACCAGGTGAACTGTTAGCTTTGAGAGGATTTCGAAATGCACATAGTGATGAAAACGAGTATAACATAATTTAGTTAAGGTTTGTGGTATATATATATATATATATATATATATATATATATATATATATATATATATATACCGATTGTCGTGTTATTCTTGCCTCTTTCACATTTTTCTTTATTTTTCTTTGTGCATTTTTCTTAGATTCTTCCCCTATGCTACCCCCTTGTCACCGTTCATCCTCTCTCTCTCTCTCTCTCTCTCTCTCTCTCTCTCTCTCTCTCTCTCTCTCTCTCTCTCTCTCTCTCTCTCTCTCTCTCCCTCTCTTTCTCTCTCTCACTCCCTCTCTCACTTTCTTAGTTTATCCTCTTCCTACTCTGAAGTGAGAAACTACACTCTTTGAAGCACCACAAAATACACTTGCTTGCTTTTGAAGCAATGCTAATTACAGAATACTGAAAATTGCCAAAAATCAGACATCTTTAAATGCTTTATAATATCCAGCTTTAACAGGAAAGGCCCTCAAACCAATAATATCTCAGGGTATAGCGATCTCTCTGTCAATGGATTTTACATAGCCCTAAGGTGTGATGGTTAGGTTTTAAATATCTTCGGGAGATCTAATTTCACGCTCCTTGTATTTTCAGTCATTGGTCCAGCCTGCTGTGGTTGAAAATATGTATAAGGGCTTCGTTGCGTAAGACACATCCAGTGACGCATCAAATAGAAAGCAAACGAAGGAAATCTTGTTTAGTTTGACAATTTAAAGAAAGAAGAAATGTACCATCTCTTCTTGTATGGTTACCCTATTGTGCCTTTTATTTCAACAGCTAAAAAGTACTTTTCCATGATGTAATTTTTCTGTAAACCCTTTGTGCAATACTTAAAATTCTGTTGGACGCTGTCAACGCCGCAGGTTGAAAATAAAAAAAATAAAATTTCTAGAATCAGTAATTTTTCTTAAACTTACGGTCCTTTGAACATTGATCTTTGAAAGTTGTCTGTAAGATAATTAATTTATTTAGTTTTAAAAGTCCCCGAAGATTTAAATCAAATCCTTCACTCGCGCCACATCACTTTCCGTAACATAATAGGAGTGTCTGGCATATACCGTACATGGAGGTATGGAGTTCAAAATAAATATCGAGTTGTGGTTTCAGCAGCTGAATAGGTAAGAAAGGAATGAAGAAGAAGCTAGTCTGATTTCGATTCAATTATTCAGTGACAAAGTGTAAGACTGTGTTACGCTTCCACTATCTAAGTATCGTATTTACAAGGAGGCTGATGAAATTCAGGACTTATGATCTTCAGGTTACTGAAAAGAATATTTTGTTGAAATGCCTATTATCTATTGCTGTAGGTATTTTGGTATCTCATTTTTCAGTCGCAACGATCTCTTTAGTTGAACAACCATGGATCTTCAATTTTGCAGAAAATTTATTTGTAGATCGAATGTTATAGAATGTATTATTTTAAACAACACAATCTGAATAGTTTTCTTTTGCCAATTGAGATTGTTTTCTTCGTCCCTTCAACCTACATCCAACTTTTTAGAACTCATGTTCGATCTAATGGTAGTAAGAAATAAATATGTAAAAATTTACAAAACCTCGTACGCCAAGTCAAAAGTATTAGTTTACGATTGTTGGAAAGTTATTTGTAGTTATTATACTGCCCAAAGGTATCGTTATTCTTTCCCACCCCCCCCCCCCCCCTGCCGGCATGATGTGATAAGCATCCATAATGAAAGAAAACTTAATCTAGCTGTGACAATAGCGTATTTGCATGTTATAATCAACATCGACAAGAAATCCTGTCAGCTGCCCATATATATTTGTGTAGAAATTAATGTTGATTTTTTTGTACTTTTAAGAAAAATATCCCTGTTGGAGACAAAATACAGAATCTAGATCTACATCTAACTATGAGTCCAGATTGAGATTTTAGAAAGAGGATGCTTTCGTGCCATGCTGTCAACGTCACAATTTCAGTGCCGTTACAGTCTAATAAATAAAATGAGAACAACTGTACACTTTGTTGTGAAACCCGTTTTTTTTAAACACACACCAAGGCCGCTAGAGCAAGTTTACATAGGACCGTTCTTGATAGATACTATACACTATACACGTTCAGCTTGCTATATCTATTATTTTACTACCAATTAAGTTACCCTACATGCCACGCAATATTGGTTGTTCTAAAATTTATGGATCCCCAAGTACAAAAATGGAAAACCCCCTGACGATAAATTATTATGTTTATCTACCTCCATGGTTCCGAAGGGCCAATGACTTTGCTAAATTGAAATCGTGCGGCAAAATATCGGCTTGGAGTTGTTTGTTTTGGAAACCAATTATCCTTCAACTTAACAGATTTTACTGCGTTGTCCGATAAAATTAGAATATATCATTTTTATAATTTTTTTTTTAATTTTGATTGTTGAGCTCTCTTATTCAACATCTAATTTTTTAAGTCCACGCTTGATCTGAATTCCGAGTTGAGGTTTCTTTGAAATAAATAAATAATAAATAAAAAATAAATAAATGCAAATAATAACCTACGGTTCGAAAAAAAAGTCACTTAGGATCAAGTTTTAGTATATATACATAAACATACATCGCAATGTTCTCACTTAACAAACTAATAATTTTTTTACTTGTACATTGTATCTAAGTTGGATTTTAGGCTATATAATAAATTGAAATCTGGTCAACTAATAGCACACACACATACAGACTTTTCAATTCTGCTGCACTTCTGAACTAAATCTGAATTTAAATGCCCTTTGGCGTGAAGACTTATCTTCCATCAATTATTAATATGGATAACCAGTATATGAATAAGTCTAGTGATTTTAGACCTGATGAATGGATCTGATCCACCACACCAAGGTTTCTCTGCAATATTCTTAACTTTACAAAACTAGTTTCGGTAAAGAATAACTCTTTTGGCCTTCAATCTTAGAAATTTTACTACATAATTTCTCATCTGAGTCTTTGAGTTGCTAAGAGTGTGAAAATTTATGTCAGTCACTTCAGAAATATTTTGAATATTTAATCTCGATACAACTTTCCAGAGCCACAGCAACCGATACTGAATACGGCTTGTAAATAAGTGGAGATTTCCAACTCAGTTTTCATTACTAAACAAAAACAAAGGTGAAATTTGTGTTTTTGTGATTGATAGAAGGCTTTAATCATGCGTGTTTATCTGGTAAGTTCAGAGGGAAATGAATAAGTTTTCCCTGTAAGCCCAAGCGAACATAAACGATTATATTCATCAATAATCTTTTTCTTGTTTCTTTTCTTGAGCCCTCGTGATCTATTTATCTTTTCCTGCTCAATCATAGACTTTTCATTTTGAGACTAGACCTATTAGCCTATACATCCTTGAGTTTACGTTTCTTGTGAGATGAACTGAAAGGGTTGTATAATGTTTGAAAACAAGAATTCCCTCCTCAAAAAAAAATATCAAAGAAAAAAAATAAGTGACATATTGTTATTAAAAGTAGAAATTAAAAAGTATCATGAAAATTGGAAAGGTAGCCTTTTATGTTATTTACTTTTCAACTTGAAAATAGTTTACGAAATGGAGCTCCGCAATGCTCTGAGTCTAAATTCATCTATGGATCCGGGAATTTTCGGGGATTTTTCAAGGAATAATGATATAAAGAATTATTAGCTGACAAATGTAATCAAAAAGAGCAGTTCAAACTTTTAATTTCATACACAACACGATCGTGATCGGAGAAGAAATCACACAACACAACGAAACTGAAATGGGCGTATCTATTACCTCAGGAATCAACAAAGGTTCTGTTGCCAAGAGTACTGAAAACACGAAATATTGTTCGAATCTCTTCGGTAACATTTACGACTGTTTTCTCTTTGTTATCTTTTCATTCTTTTACTTAACATTTAAAAATTTGCTGTGGTAAATAAATATTCAGCTGCACCTTTATTCGTTTATGACTAAGGTCTCCCCCTTTCAGACATACTTTTTTTCTCGTGTCACTTCAAGGACTATTATTTATGTCATGTAGAGTCTTGAGAGTCTAGGTCTGCTTCAGTCTCTCATTGTAACTTTCTCTATGTCTGTGGATGTTGGGCGCTTTCTCTCCCCCCCCTCTCTCTCTCTCTCTCTCTCTCTCTCTCTCTCTCTCTCTCTCTCTCTCTCTCTCTCTTTCCCTCTCTCCATTCTTTTTCCAATGCACGATTTACTAAATTTACATGACTAATATCTATATTTTAAAAAATTCCGAGGTGAGGTAGATTTTACAGGGACGGTATGCATCTGAATTATATAAAAGAGATCTTTTAATGGATATAAGCTACACTTTTAGTAGTATTTAATATTCTCATACCTCCAATGGCTTTTTTCTTTCTTTTTTTTTTTTTCTTTGGAAAAGCTTTAATGAACTTTGAAATCACCAAACCGATGAAAAGGTTTATCTGGTTTAAAGTAATCAGAAAGTTTTGAGAACAATCAATTCAGAGATTTTATCAAAAAACTTTTGGCTCTTAATTAGGCCAATGCATGCTCTCTTGGCCAAGCAAAACGTCTTCAAGCTTTGAAAAAACGATCAATTGCACTGGTTAGGTAAGATTCTAGATTTAAAATGCGATAGCTGCATCTATTTTCGGGCAGTAGACCAACGATAACAATAGTGTTTTAGTAATTTTCGCGATCTCGCACGCAAAAATACTGTGCAGGTAAACAAAAAGAAGAAGAGTGAAATTGCGAGAAAAATAAACAAGGGCAGAGGATAAATGAGCTGAAGAGTTTGGGGTGGGGGTTGGGGATTTGATTGGAGATAAAAAAAAAAGAAGATAGTTTTAGATACGAATAGACTTTGTTCGAAACTGAGAGAGACATACAGAGCTGGATGGATAAACAGACAGACGGAAAGAGAGAGAGAGAGAGAGAGAGAGAGAGAGAGAGAGAGAGAGAGAGAGAGAGAGAGAGAGAGAGAGAGAGAGAGAGAGAGAGGCAGGCAATGTAGTAGCAGTACACTTTTAATGATTATCAACGCTAGTCAGAATTGCATTGGTTAGAGCCCCTAATGTGTATTCTTTTCCTGTTTAGATGAAAAAAAAATTATTATTCCTCTTATATATCGATTTTATATCAGTTCAATATTATTGTATTGCAGGTAATATTGAAATTGGAGAAGACTCAGGTTCTATTTTTTTTCTTTCAACTGGAGTTTCTTGGTCCCGGTGGTTAATTCTTGATGTGATCGATCTTGTGACGAAATTTGTGATATAAACGTTTGGAAAAATATTGTGAACCCGATTTATTCGAAGAAACATATGGATACGTTATCAATCACAGAAACAAAAATTATTCATCTCTGCATTTTTTTCGCCTGGAGTTTTGGAAAGTTGTGTTGACTTTACAATGCTACTGAACATGGCTCGCTTTCAACTTTTTCTTATCATTCAAAAATTGGTTTGTTTTTTCCTAATGTGATATTGACCTCTGATTGGAGAGTTGGAGAATTCTTATCACCAACACTCTTTCTGTGCCGTGAAAGAGTTTTCTTTGCGTCCGTTTCCAAAGTCTTTTATCGTTTGCTAAGTATATAGTTCGACATCTTCACTGTGTGCCTATGATCTTATTTCATCCCTTTTTTTATATAAATTATATATTGTTCATGGAAGTCTATTTCTTTTTTCTTGCAGTGGCTGTCATTGATGATTTTTGCCGCGGTCGATAAATCTGTCCGTTTTCGTATTTTGGTAAGTTTGCTTTCGTCTATGTCTTATAAGATACACGCACACCTTACTCTGCTCTCTCTCTCTCTCTCTCTCTCTCTCTCTCTCTCTCTCTCTCTCTCTCTCTCTCTCTCTCTCTCTCTCTCTCTCTCTCTCTCTCACTCTCTCTCTCTCTCTCTCTCTCTCTCTCTCTCTCTCTCTCTCTCTCTCTCTCTCTTCACCCCTCTTACTTTTTCTTTTTTGCATTAGTTTTTTTTTTTTTTGGGGGGTAGGGGGGGGTGTAAAATTAATACAGTCTTATTTTACGTACTCGATACTCGGTACTTCTCCCTTTTGGTGTATGTGTCGCTTTGCCTTCATGCTTTCTCTCCCCCTTGCCCTCTACCTCTCACGGAATCCTTGTCCCTTCAGTAGAGACCCTAACCAGCAGCTATCTCCTCTTATACCCAAGCTTAGGCTAATAGTGTTCCCTAGAGGCTGCGATCCATCTTAAGTTACTTATTTCCCTAAATTTTTCCCTTTATCTCCGTGCAAAGAAGTATGACTGAATCCCATACTAATAACAGCCCATCGGATTGAAGGGCTTTGATCTAGGTCAAGAAAACTTTTTTGCATTACTCTTTTATTTATTTATTTATTTTTTTTTTTTTGCTTACAAATAGTCCATAGATTTCAAGAGTAATAAGAGATTACTACCTTTAGATTTCAGTTTAGAAGGGACTTCTCTTTTATACCAATCACAAATATAACTATAAATATATTTCTTTTTCTTCTTTCAAGCTAAAACATGTATCTCTCTTAATTGGACGATCTTGCAATAAAGTCCGAAACGCCCTGAGGTAGTTTATAATGATGGCTCAACATCCGGTCTTGCGCCTTTGATCAGTTTTGAGGAGATTGGTTGCTCTCGTCTGCTACAAAACCTTCCTCTAGATGGTTGTTTGGGATGTAGAGCTTTCGCGTTTTTTTTAAGCGTCTCGAACTGATTGTCCAATTTTAATGTGTGCAAATATGTTAAGAAATTCATTTTTAAGCGCGAAATTTGTATCGAGGCTTTCGGCTTATGTTATATCAATTATTTGGTTTTTCATTATACATTTGAACTAACAGAAAAATAAAAAGAATATTGTTAGTTCTATAAACAGATCTTAATTGTAATCATTTTTGTTCCTAACGTACTTTTCCAACCTTATCCTACCCTTTACCAATTTAAAGACTTGTTTTTGTGGGTGGATAGGAGACAGGAACAGGTAGCTGTTTCAGTAGTTTAGAATTATAGATCATTTAGTGTGCCAGTATTTATTATCCAAACCCTTTGTTTTATGAGTCATTCTTTTTCTGTGTTCAATGTTGACAGCAGAGGCATATTGCACAGTATTGACAGTAAGTTACTGTGATTTTTCAATGGGAAATCCGACCGCATTGAATGCAAACAGATCTGGAGGTGTGTGTGTGTGTGTTCTTTTTTTTTTTTTTTTTGTTAAATTTCCCTATCATTGCGGAGGAAAGAAAAACATTTTAATTCCCCCAGTTTTTAGTACAAAGCTCACACTTGTAATTTATAAGAACAGAACCCTGGGAAAAGTGAGATTAGGAAATATTTTGATTAAACAAATAGAAGGAATGGAAATTCAAGATTCTTTTTAGATCTGTCAGTGCACTTTTTTAAGTCCAAAAATAATATTGTTAGTCTGTTTTCGAGCACTATTTAACAATCCCAAGAGAGGGAAAAAAGAAAATGGGGAGAGAGAGAGAGAGAGAGAGAGAGAGAGAGAGAGAGAGAGAGAGAGAGAGAGAGAGAGAGAGAGAGAGAGAGAGAGAGAGAGAGAGAGAGGAATCATGAGCTTAACGGTCAGCACTACAGACGGAAAAAGCTCATAAATTTCTTCCACTGGCTCGATAACCGCCTGAATAGTGTCAACAGTGCAAGAAAATTCTGGATGATTAGGTATTTGACGGCACAGTACTCTAGGTGGAGCTGACCTCAAAACTTGTTTGTTTTAGACTCAAGAGCTCTTAAAAGTGTCTGAGTTTATGTTTTTATGCCATCTCATCTGAAATTGGAAACACTGCTCTTTTCTTTTATAATGGAGTAACAAGGAAGTTTGGTATATGTTTTGGGAGCAAGGTAGAAGGAGCAACGAAACGAGGGGCTTATGATTTTTATCCTATTTAAGACTCAAAGAGACACATAGAGGACGTTAATTTTGATGTGGAAAATGGATAAAAAAGTGAATGAATCTGTGGACTTTGGTCCGATGAAGACAGAGAGAGAGACAGACAGACAGACAGACAGATAGAGAGAGACAGAGAGAGAAAGAGAGAGAGAGAGAGAGAGAGAGAGAGAGAGAGAGAGAGAGAGAGAGAGAGAGAGAGAGAGAGAGAGAGGCAAAAAGACAAACATTTTGTACCAAAGCTATTCAAACAACGATGGAGGCTGAGGTAGACTGAGCTAGACCTAGAGATATGAAGATACAATTTATAAACAAATATATAAATCTAATAGGAGAAGCAATAAAAAATCAAGTATAAATTCGAAAACGACAAATAGGGCGGAAGACACAAACACAAGAAAGACAAATAATATTATGATAAGCTCAATAGCGTTAATTTACATGATCTCTCTCTATGTAATTACCATTTAAATCTAAAATTTCATATTCGGGGGAAATAATGGTATAGGCCTACTTTATGGGCATTTTTATCAATTCATTCACGCAGTGTAATGGAAAAGTTGCAGGCTATTATTTTTATTTTTATTATTATTATTATTATTATTATTATTATTATTATTATTATTATTATTATTATTATTATTATTATTATTATTATTATTATTATTATTATTATTATTAAAAAAAGCGGGTTGTTCTCATTTTCTGTTAATGCGACTAATATTCTCTTGATCTTTTTTTTCTGTTGCCGTTGTTGCATAAAAAATAAGTATAGTTGTCTGAGGCTTGGCCGCAACGCAGATTTTAAAATAGCTGTCATCGAGGTAAAGACGGGAAATTATAGTCTACATTAGTCTTGAATGATGATATGATATTTATCTTCGATCCTGAAATAATGTTGAACTCGTTTGCGTCGCTTACTTTGATTGGGTGCGTACAGATAAATGTTTGAGTCTTATTCCATGATTTTGGACACAAACTTTTTTGTTTTAAATTTTTACAATTACTCGAGCCTGAATTATGATCACACTCTTAAATTTCAAAAAGAGCGTCTTTATTCTTGCGTGCGCTATTCTATTTTTGCGAGTCCCTGCTGCCAGGCCGGTGTGCGCTCTGGGATTTACCCAATGCCTCATGGATGATGGATTTTTTCAGAGGGGCGAGCTCTCTGATATCAGCTCCGCCCATGTGATTCCCGTGCTCACTGCTTCATGCATTGCTTAAAACTTCGAGATGAGTTCAATCTTAGCTTCTTGCTGTAGTTGAGTGAGTGATAATGTATTTTTCGTCGGCCATAGATTAAAAGAAGCATAAAATTTCGAAGATTCGCTTGAGTGCATATGGAAAATTGAGTTGAAATAAAGGTAAAAAAAAATTCATCTGCCAAAAAAAAAATTCTATAAAGTGTGAAAACAAAGTCTTGGAAGGTTAATAAAATTGAGAGATATGATACAAGAGCATGCCAAATACGACGGTAAAATTAAAAGATAGAAATATAATTACACAGATTCCTTTTTTTTTAATCAAAGTTCTTTTTATGTTGTTTTTTTATGATCTCATCTTGTAAATGTAGATCGGCTCAGATGAGCTACAGGAACTTCCACTCTCATAAAATTTTATGAAATTACTGTATGCTTTGCTTCTCAAAGTTTCGGCAATAAACTCCATAAGGTTATCCCTCCTTTACAAAATAATCGAAAGAAAAAGGTATTTAAGGCACAAATAAAATTAGGAGAGACTGAAAAATCAAGATTACTGTCATTGCCTGTTGAAGCAGCCACAAATCGGTTGACTTCTAATTGCGTCGCAGAGAGAAGCATGGGAAGAACGCACCAAAGTACGAAAAGGTAAAAAGAAAAAAAAAGGATTCTCAAAACGGACAAATCTGTTTTCTTTTGGGAAAGGAAGATAGATTAGATTGTGACTGGGAAAGCCCATTTTAAAGTGCCAGGAATACCATCTATTAAGGTCGAACGGTGCCTCTGTTATGCCCGAAGCCCCATACTTACAGCTCTGCTTCCAGTCAATCATGTCGAGGGAGGTCAGTGCGTGTGGCCTGAATATAAAACTAAACCTGAACACACAATGCGAGAATATCGGGAAAATAGATTTACTCCTTATTCGAGGAATCCGAAAAACATGGATGACTAGCACTAATGGACACATTAAGAAGACGAATTGCACCTGTAGAGATTCTGCTGGGCTTCAGTAACGTTAAGAGATTGGAGGCCACCATTAATCCGATTGTTCCAAATGAGGATAAGGTTCGACAACCGCTATCAGAAGGGTCATTATAACTCACAGATTCCTTCATGAGGTGTTCCTAATTGCTCTTTTCAAACTTTTTTCCAGATTTCCTTGACACTAGTCTACTTTGACACAAAATAAGTGCCACGTTATAAATATAATTATCAGTGAAAGGTTTATTGTTTCATTCAAAACGGCAACTTTTTTTCGTTCTCCTTGGAGAGGACATATTTCTGGGAAAAAACATTTGTTAATATCTTGTAAAATATTGCAACCATTCAAAAACTGTCCAAAAACGTGATTTGTTTCCTTTATCTATTCTTTTGTTTCATGAGACTTTATACGCCATATCTCTTTAGTCGGAAGTAGGAGCCAAATACGACAAATATGATTTGTTCATTATATATGGCTGTTCAGATGGAAATTGGACAAGACAAGGAATAAAAAAGTCAGGAATCTCTGAATATTTAAAGGTGAAAAGTCCATTAAATTTATTACGCTAAGAACCGTTACAATAAACCGGAGCGAATGGAATGCCAGAAAGTAACTGAAACGGGAAACACATCTTAGTGGTTCCATTTACCTACGATATAGATGAGCTTTTCAAGTTCTTAATAATTTGATTGATACAAAGACAATTTTCCTATATTCAAGCAGTGCATAAAGTTGAAGTCTTTTCGGCATTAACTGAGTTAAAATCCAACCACTTATGCCACTACAAAGTTTGTAAATTCTTATTTTGGGCTGCCATGATCTCAGAAACTATATAAACATGGAAACTCTAGTTTTGTAGAACAGTTTAATTATTTTGGTTGTCCGATATGGTACAGCTTACTCTTTCTTTTCAAACTACATTGTTTATTCTCTCATTTGACCAACGCCTGATTTTTAAGAATCCATGCTCGATCTAGGCTTAGAATTTTATTAGTTGCCGACTCGAGGTTTGTGTGGAAAATAAATGTATCATGAATCAAAATGTTCATTTTATATAAACTGCGTGCTATGTCAAGATATGGACTTAAATTTTTTTTAAATAGATCCAGGTTTTGTCTGCTATAAAAGTGTGGTTCCAATATAAGCATTGACACTCGATTGTTTCCTCAGCAAGATGTTAGCTGCATCCATTTAGTATGGTGAGTGAGACAGAAAGAACCAATGGAACAGTCCACTGAAACACTTCCTTTTCTAATATTACAGCAATGACTGACATGTACATGTATATTATAGACCTCGATATACATTTTTAATTATTTTTTTTTTACTTTGACTGGTCATTCTCGCAGTGATATGAAGACAGTCGTGTTGCGAGTTGGAGAAAAGCTGGACGTGATATAAAAGACGAATCAGGCTTGCTTTATCAAGCGTTACTTTTAATGCATCTCTTAAATCTTTTGAAGGCATATTGCCACGGCTTACAGAAAGTACAAGAGGGCATAGGAACTTGCGCTTTTTGGCAATTCGGATATTAGATAAGAAATGTGGTGCTTTAGCAAAACGAAATTGATGAAAAGTACTAATCAAAGGAAATAAGAATTTTGGCTGATTATTTTTTTCAACATATGACAAATTGAGTGTTATTTCGAAAACACATCAATGGAATTACCTTATACAACGCCCTATTAAATTAATTAAGAATGGGTCATTTGTTTACATCTTGACGAAAAATGAGAGCTATTTGGACGATAGGTGTAGTTGTAGTTGGTGATATATGAGCAAAAGACTTTACTTACTCTAATAAAAGTAATTAGTACAGCGGTTTTAATTAAGCATCTCAAACAATTGATGATTTGGAAACAAATATCTAGACTATGTGAGTAGAAAGTTAGTTTTAATAGTACAAATAAGTCCCCCAACTCTCAAAAAAAAATGATACGAGTTTTAAAAGATGTGTTCACTGGTTTCTTCTTGCTACTTTTATCAAATTACACCATTTTGGCATAGATAAACATTTTTTTAACGTTTCAATTAGAACCTTTTTCGGGATTTGTTGATTTAAAAAAAAATAACGATGCAATCTTGTTGTCTATGAGAAATAACGTTTCGTTCTAAGCTCTAGTTTGACTTACAAACATTTTCTCACTGCCATAGAACATTCCAGTAACCCGAAACTTGTTTACCTTCCGCAATTTTTTTTTCTTTAAATCATGTTAGAAGTAGTTTACAAGTTTTTCTGGTAAAATGAATTCGATTTAATATAAATCGCTGAATTTCAATTCCCAGATTCGCCTGCGTACCTTTTCAAAATCATCCATTACAAAAAAAAAAAAATAAAGCGAGTGGAATTCGAAACAAGCTAGTTTTCGGCATACACGTGGTATTGGAATTGATACCTACAGAGAAAATGTTGAGGTCTCAATGCCGTCGGATGTAGCGTATTCAGATTGCTTCATAATTTATTTTTACGTCAACCGTTTGAAATAGACCTATTTTCCCGAAATTTTCCGACAGCATGCGTTATAGCGTAGTTCAAATTTTCTGTTTCTGCACATGAAAACAAAGGCAACTTTCTTTCAGGGTTATTCTTTCGCCTCGTCTTTTAAGCTTTACTATATCTATTAGCCATTTAATTTATGAGTTACGAACCTGATAATCCAGAGAAAGACTCACAATCTTTAACTGCTTTTGTTGTTGTGCCTCTGTTCAACTGTATGTTCTCTGTCTTTGTCTCTGATTCTTTCTGTTTCTGTTTCTACCTGCCTCTGTCTCAGCCTGTTTCCGTCTCTGTTTAGTTGTCTGTTACCTGTTTGTTGTCTATCTGACTGTCTCTGGCTTCACTCTCTCTTTCTCACTCTTTCTCTGCCTGTCTGTCTGTCTGTTTGCCTGTCTGTCTGTGTGTCTCTCAGCCTGTTTCCGTCTCTGTTTAGTTGTCTGTTACCTGTTTGTTGTCTATCTGACTGTCTCTGGCTTCACTCTCTCTTTCTCACTCTTTCTCTGCCTGTCTGTCTGTCTGTTTGCCTGTCTGTCTGTGTGTCTCTGTCTGTCTCTGTCTCTGACTCTCTCTCACTCTCTCTCTCTCTCTCTCTCTCTCTCTCTCTCTCTCTCTCTCTCTCTCTCTCTCTCTTTCTCTCACTCACTCTTTTTTCCCTTTTTCTGTCTTCCAATAAGCAGCAAAAGATATGAAGGCAAAATTAACAAAAGCTTAACTGGGCTTGATTCTTAAAGACTATTATCCTGTTACAGCCATACTAAAGATTATGGAAGAAAGTAAGAATATTGTTTGCAAATAATATCAATGACTTGCATTAAAGAGCAGTTATTTATTTAAAATGGTTGCGTTAACTAGGAAGTACAAAGAGAGTCTCGACTTTTATAGGACAAGGTATGCTGATGACCTACTTCTCTCGAACTCCTGGGATTTTGAAAATATTGTGAGAAGGGTTTTCGGCAATAAACACTTTCCAAGTGACCACTTTAATAGAATGGAAAAGCGTTGTTTACACAAAAACATATAAAAGAGCGGCTAGTTCTCTTTTAAAAACTGAAAAGAGAACAGTCTATTTTGACCGATAAAATAAATTAGATTTAGGCAACCAGGGGTGTAAACCATCCCGTGAAAGACACCACTCTCTGTAGATTAGTGTTCTGTGGTCAAATTGAAACAGTAGTTTTCTGTTCATTTAAGAGTTGCTGAACTGATCGTGAATTCACGGTGTGTGGAGGAACTCTTTCAAACTGGGAGCTTTGACTTTAAAATAGCCAATTTTTATTGTCTCCTTCAATAGCTATTGAGTCGGTTAGAATTAACATTGTTTTGGCAATGTGCCATGTGGGAGGGGGTTTAAAACTTCTACATAAGATGACTTTCCGTTGTTACCCTTTAGGTATGGATAAAATGCTTTTGCACATTTCTATATCCTATTTTTTAGTTTGGCTGGTTTTTTTTTACATTTTACATCACCAACACAATGGTTACAGTGATTCAACCTAGCTAAAATAAGACAGACCTGGGTGTAATTATGTATGAAAATTAGTTAAGTAAATTATGTTATACATGTAGTTTTTTAAGAGCTTAATAATAACGATACAGTCGCAAGTCGGGTCGAAAGACATATTAATAATATTGAAAGTTTCAAACATGACAAGTCAATATGTATTTTTATCTTGCTGGCTGAAATTTGAATGAGGAAATTTCAGATTTTGTTCGTATTTAACACTTAAGTCATAATGCGAGCTTAGAGTGAACAACATGGATTTTGGTGCCCCGCAGTGAAGCCTGATTTGAGAGGATGAACCGGTATTTAAAAGAATTACAGCTGATTTAGTTGGGTCGGGATGCCCAGACCGTTCAAGCCGAGCAGAATTATTTTTGAGAATAAAACACGAGCTCTCGTTTTGATTAAAAAAAAAAAAAAAGAGACTGAAAAATGCATGGAAAAAACTGATTTGACACTAGATTTCGTGGGAACTCTTGCGATAAATCTTTAAAAATGACAGAATTCCATGCTTTCTTTTTTCTAATGATGTATCTGCTTGGAAAAGAAGGATAGTCTTCCATATGCATAAGTGTCGATTTGATGGAAAGACACAATGACAAATAGCAGTGCCGAGCGCATCGTGCATGAAAACATTTGTATTGCGTGATACAAGCAGATTACCCTATGAAGGTCCCTCAACTTAACACATTGATTGGACGAAAAAAGGGCCATGACTTGGGTCAATACGTGCCTTGTTCTATCCATTTTTAACCTTAGCACTGATTTGGCAAGATGGCGTGAATAGAACAAGTTTGGATGAGAGGCTTAGTTTATGATAAATCGAACAAGGTAGTGTCTTCTTCTAACAGATTTCTTTTTTATGCAAATACTTTACATGAGTTTTTCTTACTCTCTCCTTTCCCACCCCCCCCCCCTCCTCTCTCTCTCTCTCTCTCTCTCTCTCTCTCTCTCTATCTATCTATCTATCTCTCTCTCTCCCTCTCTCTCTTTCTCTTTGTGTTCTTTCTCTGTCTATCTATTAAATTCTCTCTGTCAGTAATTTTAACTATTGCAACTACAAAGGCTGTGCAAAAGGAACATTTGTAATGATTGAAAAAGAAAAAAACAAAAAAAACAAAAACCGAATATGCAAATGAAATGAATACTATTATACATCCAAAAGCTATTTAAAAAATGTCAAAAAGATTCTTATTCAGAGGTTTTATTCTTATTCATGTACGGAAAATATGCGCCAATTGAGTTGAAATCCATCTAAAGAAAGGTTGTCTTCTTTTATCTTGCACGTTAAGGACAAATTATAAAAAAAATAATTGCCCTGTAGCCATAGGAAACAATTTCACAGCGATAAAAGCTCAGTGCTGATCCCTGCTTTATGTCAACTGCTCGCTAAGTTTAGTATGGTAGCGTACTTAATGGTCATGCTATTATACACTCATATAGCACATGGGCTACTTTGCTCATATAATGTCTAAATACAGAGAAGTGTATGTCGATACTTAAAATGGGAGCAACAATCGTTCCTATGAAGCTACACTCCTGACAGAAAAAACACAATAATAAAGAAAATTAAAGTTTTTAAAATCTCGTTAGTTCTAGCGATTAAACCACAGGGTTTTTTTTTCTTCAGAAGTTGAACATAGAAGTTCCAAAGATAAAATTTTTATAAAAATTTTACGTTTTAAATTTACATTTGTATAAATAATACTAAAAAAATGTACAGGTAGATATATAGATTAAATCAGCCACTAGACTTACAAAATGTAGATAGATAGGTACTATAGATATAACAGAAGTATGTTCCATTCTGTTTTCACACACTCTCTTACTCTCTCTCTCTCTCTCTCTCTCTCTCTCTCTCTCTCTCTCTCTCTCTCTCTCTCTCTCTCTCTTTCTCATACCAGACACTTGTAACTCATCATTTGTCTTAACGAAATGTAAAAAAAACTAACCAGTTTAATAATCGGCTATAATACATAATCTCTCTCTCTCTCTCTCTCTCTCTCTCTCTCTCTCTCTCTCTCTCTCTCTCTCTCTCTCTCTCTCTCTCTCTCTCTCTTATTTATTTTCTTTCCCTCTCTCTCCGTCTCCGTGGCTGCTATACAACTCTTTTAGAGGACGACAAAACGCTTTTGTTACATCGATTGTCATCCTCCGTTACATAGAATAGGTTGCCCCTTTGTGGGCTGCCCTCACATCGTGGGGTTGTTGATCAACTTCATTCCAGCCTCTTTTATAGTCTCGTTCCATCAAGGGTAAGATTAAATTCGGAATATTCCCTAGCTACATAAGGCAATCGACCATAATTCTACTATGGTCTTGTCGATCGAACGTTGTTCTCTGAAAAGGATAAACTCCCGGTGAGACTACATGTAACTTAGCAAACCCATCTAAATGCAAGGAAGCACTCAATCATGTCCATGGCACTTGTCGATGTGGTCAAATTTGTCACTACTTTTCGGCACCAAAAGCGATTACAGGCCAAAAGCGCAGTATTCATGGAAGGAAAGTCAGGAAAGGTTTTGCCTTTGCCAATTAATACTGAAAAGTGCCACGAAGGCACAAAACCCCAAAGTATGGCTCCAAAACTTTATGTATTTACCGTTTAATTGTAATTTAGCGCGTTTTTGTGTTATTGCAAATGCGTGTGTATGGAGACAGTCAAAAGAAAGAAGAGAGAGAGAGAGAGAGAGAGAGAGAGAGAGAGAGAGAGAGAGAGAGAGAGAGAGAGAGAGAGAGAGATTATGTATCAGAGCCGATTATTAAAGTGATCAGTGTTTTACATTCGTTAAGACAAATGGTGAGCTATGAGTGTCTGGTAAGAGCATCATATTACTGTTTTATTCATAAGAATTTACTGCTTTATTCATTAGGCTGGTGTCTGTGGTTTTCACTTTCGGATATTTTTGGCTTTGATTCTTGAAAACTTTGTAGAGACTTTAAAAAATCATGAATGAAGTTTTTTTTAATGTAGTAACTTAGCACCGTCATTGCGTGTGTAGGCTATCATGGTAAGATCCTTGCCCAAGTTGTTTAAGGGATGACAAAGTTATTTATATGGTTTTCAAGTTCAGTTTATTGAAAGGACATAATGACATTGCTTTAATATATTATATTGATTTTATTTGTGCTATCTTTTAAGTGAGAGTTTGGTTTCAAATATGGAAGCATTTTTGATATTTCTTTTAAAAAATATATATACATTATTTATTTCATATTGCACTTGAGAATTTTTCTACATGAGGCTAAGAGATTTAGAAATACTACTAATTAGTATAACAGAATTACCCCAATAACCTAATTTGAAAGATGTTTTGTGTAAGTTAGGGATCCACTACATTGGAGTTGAGCTGTAAGAATCAAGAGTATTTTCGCTTCTCTTGAGGTCTTCCAAATCTTAAGAATTCTTCACTAGATAATACTTCGGCATTTTAGTTTTTATAGCACAGCAAACAACAGCGCCTGCAATGAAGAACGAAATTCATTTCGAAGGAACTGGCTCCTATATTTAGGTTAAGGGTTTGAAGTCAGAAAACAGGTTTACATAAACTGCCACACGCTCAAAATCAATTAGAATTATATATATATATATATATATATATATATATATATATATATATATATATAAATTTCATGATACAACTGTTATACAGCGTTTTATAAAGTTGCGTACTACTAAACATGACTTCAAACAAGGTAGCATCACTTTTCGTGAAATTGCATTTTCGTTGGGTAACATTGAGAGTCGCGCAAGGTTATGATAATTATTTAGCGATGGCCATCAAAAAATGATAGTATCAAGACAAGGAGAGGGCAAATTTTCAAAATGCAGATGTACTCTAGTCAAAACCCTCCCAAAATTTTATTTACATTAGTTTGATTTGTGCGTTTATCACCGTTCTTAACATCTATATCTGCATGCATTCCAGACTTGTAGAGTTTTGTTTAATATTGTTTTGTTTTTTTTTTAACCTGGTTGATTTATTGTTAGCTTTGCGGGATGGAGTCAGAGGCGTTTCAAGACAAAAAAAAGCGTTTTCCTTAATATGCGATCCTTAAAAAAAAGCTATAGCCAGAATTCAGTCTTTATGAAAAGAACACAATTAAGAAGAATTCCATTGATCGCTCTTACCGAGCTGTATCTCGATACAATAAGTCATCTAGAATTTTTTTTAATGGCAGATTTATTACATTGCTTAGACTGACGAGTATAAAATAAAATATATAAGACTTTCATGAATGATAAATAGTTGTTATTCATACTTGACCGTTTTCTCCTTTCGCTGTCTATATCCGTCAAATCTCTGGTATTAAGGTGCATTTGGGCTCATGGGTTTATTGTTCTGTTAATTGCCTTTGTTTTTTCTGTTTAATTTTTATAAAACTTATAATTTCTCGAGCAGGCTTAGGTGTTATCTGTAGTATTGTTGTCCTTGACATCAATAATGACGTTGTCTGCAGTTTCGACACACATACTGTCGGCGGGTGAGTTTGAGGCCTCATCTTTTTAGTCCTCTCTTATCCGATGGAGGCTTCTTTGATAAGGCAGATAAATAGCCTGAGATTATATTTATATGGCAGGGCTATTTAAAACAATCAAGTAAAAATTATATAGTCAGACACTTCATTTTTTTTTTTTTTTGTTCCAGCATAATTGCAAACAAAATAATGAACATTTTGGATTCAACATTTAAATTATTTTTGCATTCTTCTTATGAGACTCTAACAGAATTAACCATCAAGCGGATTGGAAAGTGGGAAAAATGGGAATCAAACAATAACCATTTGTGTCCAGCTTAGACTATTTTATGTATAACTTTTATTATTCGTATTCTGCTTCTCATTTCTTTACTGAAGAAGTTAAAATAAAACGCGAAAGTTTTTTTTATGTTAAATACAATTGTTTTTACTCAGTTCTTTGTCCTTTAGTTCAAGCTGGTGACTGTTTTATATTATCTTGCAATAATTACCGTTTGTTCGTCTTCGATTTCACATTCTTTCTGTCTCATTGTATTTAACACCATGGTGCTTCTTTAGAGTGATATTTATTGTAAAAATTGAAAGCAAGAAGTGTTTATTTTCAAGTTATATTGGTGCTGCTCTTGGAACTGTAATGAGAAATGCAGTTATCAAAGAAACACTATAATTTTGATGTTTGCTTTTATCAATTTCGATTTTTTTATTATCCCCCCCCCCCACCAAAAAAAAAATGTCTGATATTATTCAGAAGGCAAAAAAAAAAAAAAACATAGAAAGAGACAATATTGTGTGAGTTTGCAGATCTAGGGAAGCTAGTATGACTTATTTATGTTTTTATTTTTTTTAATTTTGTTTTAGACGATCAAGACAAATTAATTGCAAATCAGCCTATATAAAATCTTGATTTTCGTAATCGAGGTGGCCAACTTCAATGATCAAGTCAAGGAATTACAATCCATCACATGATGCGTATACCTATATCTGAGAACAAAGTATGTTTCACTAAAATCAAAAAAGATGCAAAACTTAAAAATTACATTAAATTTAATTGTTCTTTACTTACCCAGCTTGATCACAAAGCAGATAAGGGAATTCCATTCAGGGGCTGGTGTATACATAGTATTAGTATGGTATGTGTTATACTTTCCTCGGAATACTTTTAATTTCTTCAAAGTCCTATCATTTGGCCAGTGTAGAAAAAAAAAGTGGATATGTTGGGTAAATATACACAAGATAGTTAATGCAGGTACCAAGTAATTATTCTATACAATTTTATTTCTGCTTTCATCCTTTTTTTTTTTAGGCATATGAGAGTTAGTCTTAACTATTAGAGCATGCATATTAAACAGGAAAATAGGCTAGACCATTAAAGGTTAAATTAAAACCTTGATTGGAGTGTTATGACTCATGATCTAAAGATTGTGGTCCGTTTGTTGTTGTTTTTTTTAGGACGTTTTGCTGTTACCTTTTCTGGTTTTTTTACATAACTGAACCTTTTTAGAGATTATAAATTAATTGAAATTAAATTTTAGTCTTTCGTGGTCTAAAGTAGTCAAGATTTCATTTTGATTAACTATTTGAAATTAGCTTCGTTTGTACTTACCATAAGCTCCTTTTCAACATTCTTTACAAAATTATAAATTCCTAAAAACGGATGAAGAAATGCACGACTTTATGGATATCTTTGTTATTTGTACTAACATGATAAATAAAATTTTTAAAAAATTGAAATTTTACAAAACAAGCTAATTAATCTCTTCCATGAAGAGAGTCTCTCGAAGTGGATGAATGTGACCTCAAACTTGTGTTAACCTCACGTTACAGATTCTTATAGCACATGAAAGAATACATTGATATTATGGATGACCACCCAGGCGATCTTGTTCGAAAGGGCAAGTTTTCTAACAATTTCACTTACATTTGCATTAGTATTATAGTGCTCTGCTTCATAATATAGCAACTAGTAACTGGGGCAATATAAAATCGAGAATTGTGCGCCTTTCGTTGCCCTTTACACACTAATTCTAAATGGTGCTAGCTCAGCTTCATAGTTCAATGTGATAGATCAGACAATAATAATACAGACATTTGGCTGTTTGACCTTTCTCTAAGATCGTGTCACTACCCACGTTTTTTACTTATTTTTTGTTTTTAACCATGTACGGCAGTTTAATTCACTCATGCACTCTTCTTTTCAGGGTTCCATAGCTACTGTCTCATTCCGGCTTAAGAGGACTCGAGGGAGTCTAGCGGGGAACTATTTCAATAATGATGGATGTTTCTATCGCTTGTAGACCAAAGGCTATGATAATCGTCCCCATTGGCTTTTTGTAAGCGTAAAATAGATGTGGGCATAAAGCCAATGAGTTTCGCAACAAAAGTATACATTTTTTATGCAGAGAGAGTATAAAAATATCTTGTTTCCCTATGTGTATGAAGCATAATAGTTGTATTTCCAAGGCAACCCTGTCTTTACTCACCCAAAAAAGATTACATCGTTTAATAGGGACGCTTCCAATGCCTTTCTAGTCCAGAAAACTGTGGATAATTAAGTGCATCTAATTTTTTTTTTCAAAAGTAAGTCTTACTGCAGCCCAGTACTTTTCTTCATGAAAAAATTAAACAACTGATGTTAAAGAGGAGAGAATGTGAGATCTGCTTAAATCATGAATAATAGAGTGTTCACTGATGCATCAATGGGAATGAAAGATGTATCATTGGTTGAAGACGCGATAATTAATAATAGTAACCCTTTTTCGTCGGGATAAAGGCCAAGGCACAATGTTACCTCCAAATAAGCTTAATAAGTAATCAATGATAATTGCAGCTGGATTTATTTAGATATATTTTTCATGCCTGATAGGATTAGTCTAAAAATGTTCGGCGTTTCTCCAGGTTACTTACCGTCTGACCAGTATTGAAATAATAGAGAAACCTAGAGAACAGGACTTGGACAGACTTACCTTCTAACCAGTATTGAAACAATAGACTAATGTAAATAACAGGACTTGGACAGGCTTACCTTCTAACTAGTATTGAAACAATAGACTAACCTAGAGAACAGGAATTGGACAGACTTATCCTCTAACCAGTATTGAAACAATAGACTAACCTAGAGAACAGGACTTGGACAGACTTATCCTCTGAATTGTATTGAAACAATAGACTAACCTTGAGAGCAGGACTTGGACGGACTTATCCCCCGACTTGTATTGAAACAACAGACTTACCTTGAGACCAGGACTTGTACAGACTTACCTTCATACTAGTATTGAAACAATAGTCTAACCTGGAGAACAGGGCTTGTCTGACTAACTTTCTGACTAGTATTGAAACGATAGACTAACCTGGAGAAAAGGACTTTGAGAGAAGTGTTGGAGATTATGAGGGCATCGTCTACATATTTGAAAATATTTTTATATGAGACTCAAAGCTTTTTTCCGTGAAATGGATTGTAACATGCTATATCACAATTTCTTATGTATTTTCTCGTACGCTGAAGTTACTTGTGGAGTCAAGTAAAAAAAATCAAAGCTTGGTTTGAGAAAAAGCTGCATTTTTATATATTTCAAATTCCATCACGAATGGCATTTTTTGTCGTCCTGCATCACAAGAAATTGAAATATCTTTTTTTCTGACCACATTATGCACCTGTCTGCAGTAGATGTATCCAAG
This sequence comes from Elysia crispata, assembly GCA_033675545.1. NCBI lineage: Eukaryota > Metazoa > Mollusca > Gastropoda > Plakobranchidae > Elysia > Elysia crispata. The sequence continues at coordinate 364,894 of JAWDGP010006980.1, forward strand.
GCTTTTCAGTTAAACAGCAAGGAAACTTAACGAGTTACTTAAATAAAGATTGAATTTTTTTTTTTTTATTTTAAATGGACGATAAGCACTAAATAACAATATAACCATTTACGAATTATCATATTCAGTTTTCATTCGTATTCTGAAATGAGAAGAGCGTTGGGATTAATTTGCCACTTGTAGATAAAGAAGCCTTGAAATGAACCGAAGCAAGGTTGTGAAAAGATAGTACTCAACAGCAAGAAATAAAATATAAACAGAGGCTCTGCTCGTTTTTACAATTCCTTTGTACCGTTAAAAACTGAATGGCTCTCTTCAAATTTTTAAATGACTATTCATTTAGAAATCAGTATAACATTTTTTAAATTTTTTTATCAACATGGATGTAGAGCAAAAAATAATGGAGATAGGTTTTTGTGTTTGTGTGTGTGGAAAAATTTTTTTTCTTTTCTTTTTTTTTTGTGGGTGGGTTGGGGGGGGGGGGGGGGGTATAAAGGTAGATCTTAATAAGTGATATCGTGTTTTGACTATAGCCGCATTGAACTCGACATATGAAAAATTCTAGACGTGCTCATGGAAGAGCATGCATTGCCAGGTAAACATTATTTGTCGACCAAATATGCCCCAGTTTACTCAATGTAAGTATCGGCTAGACAATGTATTTACACAGGTGTCAATATTAGAGGCTGAGAGTTATACAGCAACGTTTCTTACTTGTGTTTAGTCTTTCACTACGGATAAAAAACGTGAGCAAACTTAGTGTAAACATCTTGAACCTGTTCAGTTACATGTTTTTCGAGCAACGCCACATCCAGGGAGTAACAGAGCACCACATGGTCAATAGTTCAGTCGTATAAAGTGTAGACTGAAACGGAGATGTTGATCTTTACAGCACGGTTAGCAATGACGTCACCTCCGGTCGTAAAACCTGCTTCAATGGGAATAAAATCAACAAAAATTTTACCAAGCAAACAAGGAATTAATATTACTTGTACAGTTAGCTTTGTTTTCGTTTATATTTTATGCATTTACAAAAAAATCTAGTATAGTTATCCATTTAGTATCCATCAAGCTTAATAGACCTTAATTTATGGACCTGCTGAACTAAACCTTTTCATCAATAACATGCATTTCTATCGTCCGGCGCAAAAGTAAACGTAATGTAGATTTACTATCTCTTGCTCTGCTAGTCGGCATAAAAAATATTTTAAACGTTAAAATGTCAAGGACAAAAAGAATGCTTAAATGCAACTGACTTTTATTGCTAAAATTATGATTACAAGTTAGAGCAAGAAGTCTAGTTTTTCTCTCTTTATCTAAAAATAATGATACTTTGTAATAAAAAATGCAACATACATGCAACTGTTAGCTACGCTAAATTTGATAATTTTTTTTTAAATCGAATTTATGTGCAGCCAGGTGCACAAAAGGATATTGTTTTAATTTATTTCATCTGACAATAAAAAACGGATAGACATTCATACTGACATAACCTTCGATTTTAATACTGTAAGAAAATTAATATACTTATTAGCAAAAGAAATGGTTTAATCTACTTTTTCTCTATGATTGAAACACGGTCTTCAGTTCATATAATTGCTTTGTCGTGATATGCGAAAGCTTTTGGCATCAATAAGTTAAAAACAGAAAACAGAAATAATCATTGCAGCCAGGGTTTGATGCTGTTACTTACTTGTTGAAAAATGTCGCAGTGACTGCTGTCACTGGCCATCATCCTCATAGAGGCCGACAGGTTATTTGCATACTCGTCATATATTACCAATATCCTGTTTATCATCATTACTAGCATCATTCTGCTGTTCATCTCCACCACAATTATCTTCAAACTCGACGCTTTCGTAATAGACGTTAAGGCCTTGTGTGAATTTCTCTTTCCTCTGATGAGGAATTCAATCTGCTTGATTTCCTAAAATGGCCTGTGATATTATCAATCAAACAATTAAACGTTAATGTGACTTATCTTGTGATATAACTTTAAAGCTTCAGTATCAGATCATTACGGTAGATTCGGTCCGTTGAAAACATACTCTGATAGGGAGCGTTAGGCAGTTTAGAGCTAGTCTTTCACCTTGATGATCCGCTGTCATATCGTACAAAGTAATGCGGGTTCATGAATGGCTTGAGAAAAACTGCATTGATATGAAACATCAACTTCAGTTAAATCTAATATTGAAAAGACTTGATGATATTATGATCCTCACAGTAGGTAACATGCATATTTTTTGTATGGTACATATTGTTGAGTTAAATACTTGGAATTAGAAGATTTATATTTGGCTGGTTTTGCCAAAGCAAATTTTTTGAGTAAAAGCAGACAAATGGATTTATTTTGTTTATCATTACCAAAAGAGCAAGAAAATTCGATTAATTTCTTAATGCTTTTTTATGTGAAGGACTTGCTTTCAAAATATTTTTGCTATTGATTAAATCTTGCACCCTACAAGTCTAAAATCTGATTCATTAATAACATCATGCTGTCAAATCTCAATCTAGAAAAGTAAACAGCTGAATTTACATATTTTTTTTTTTTTTAAAAAGAAAGAAAAACACACACAATGGAGAGATTCCTCGACGTTGGCATTTTTTGTCAAAACGATATTGAATAAAAATAAAATATTTTTCTTACAATCATTTACGGTAATTAAGTGTTTGTAGTCATAAAGATGCATTCAAATTTCAGAATTTTTCATCCCGTCATTAAGGCCTATAATTATATTATATTATTCCAGACGGTATTAGAATTGCCGCCGCCTACACCGTTGGGTTACGGTATTTCAGTTCCATTCCTGCCATTTCTACCTAGCTGTCCTTACAGGAAGTAGTTCGCACATTCATCTTTTTTAGTAAATAATAATCACAGTTTTCCCTTTAGTTTTGCGAAAACACTAATTGCGTGAAAAATAGTATGACCACTCCAAACGTTATGACGATTTACAACTTTATGCCAAATTTGACGTGCCTAGGTGGTCTAGAAATTCTCGATTAGAGGGTCCTCAATTTTTGGCCGGGTTCCATTAGTTGTATATGCCGTTTCATTGCACAAAACTATTGTTCATGATAAAACTTTTATTATCTGTGTTAACACAGTCTAAATAATCAATTGCCTTCGCAACTCGCACCTGTGGATTTTAGTAGGTTACATCGAGTGCAAATTAACAAAGTTCGACTATCACAGTTTTAGAGGACTATAGATAATCTATTTATAAACATGTTTTAACAAATTTCGCGATTCTATCGCCCCACATGCCACAAAAGTGCAACATGCTTTAGGTAAAATGCGCCGTCTATTTCTTCGTTAATATATCACAGCATTTGGTCAAGCTGTAACATTTTGTAAATGACGACATTCATTTTAATACATAGATGTACTTTCTCATGCGGTAGGTGTAATCTGGGTTAATTTTCATAGCGAAAGCGGACAGATTTATTGTACCTACAAATCTTGATAGCTAAAAGCAGATGAAGCATGCCTGTTAAGGCTATAGTATTTTCATATTGACGGGTTTTGTGAAGTATTAGCCATCGACCGTGTGGAGTCAAAAGTGGATATTTTCTTTGCCATAACAGTTTTATGAACCAAACTTGAAACGGTCTAGTCGATACATTTCGCTCGTACTAATGTTTGTTTAGGAAGGATCGTATTATTATAGTACCATCTACTTCGATCCACGCTACTGTAAAACGTTTAGCATGGATTATGCGCTTAGTTTTCACGCAGAATATGAATCGAAGTGTTATTTTGTAATATACTCTTTTTATTCCGTTTACTTAGATATAATATGAAATTCATTGAGGAACATGGTTAAAGACTATCGCCAGATTTCAAATTTTACATACTATGGCCTAGTTTCAATTTATATTGTTTTTTAATGAATGAAAAGAAACACAGTCACGCTGACAGTGAGTCTACTCTCATAGTTATACAAGTAAAGGTAGTAGTTGTAGTTCTAAAATAGTTTCATGTCCTTCAAGTTAAGGTTATTAAATACTGGGTCAACACATACTGAAATTCTTCCCTGCAGTAGGAGTGATGTTCAATTTGCGAAAGACCTATCAAAGCTGAGGCAGAATTTTTCATCAAGGTAAGGAAAAAAAATCGAGAGGTTATGTCCATCAAAAGTTCCAATTTGTCTCTTTGACCTCCTCTAGGTAAAATAAGGAGGTGTAAAGATTTCGCCCTATGTGGGATTTACAGAATCCAAGAAATGTAAAATGAAAGAAAATTGAGTAAATGGAGGCGATAAATGGAAAAGTAATTAAATTTTAACTTTGCTGCTTTTAAAGGTGCAATCGAGATTTCAATAAATTTTTAATGCAATGATAGAACAAAAATTATATGAAATTTTATTGTGACATGTATGATCTTTCAAAAAAAGACTGCTTGAAAATGTTTCTGACTAGAAAGTAAGACATTTTTGTTTTGGCAAATTAATACAAGTAAAGAACGAAATTTTAGTACATTGCTAAAATATGCAAAAATAGTGGTTTTGCCCCGCAATGTTGAGAATGTAGGAACATTGTAGTTGGGCATGGACACTGACATGAAGTTGTGTATCTTTTGTTTTTAAAGCACTTATCCATTTTTCAAGAAACATACATGTCTGAAAAGCAAAAGATGTCCTAAAGTGGCCTTCATTAAATTACTCTATGCTTTGCTTAGGTCCTTCATTTTAACATTTTCCTTGCTATGTGATAAGAAAAGATTCAGAATGAAATGCTAGTTCGTCCATTCAAGCTGTTTCATTTGTTGTTTACCGACAAATGCTTAGTTTTAAACACTGCGTTATTGGAATTTGAGTTTTTGCACCGAAGAGAGAAACAGGATTGTTTATTTGAGATGTTTCGTCGGTGGAACGGTTGACCTCTTTATCAGCTCTTTCTTCAAAAAGTAAAGGTTTAAAAAAAAATAAAAAAAAATAGGATATCGAGCTGAGGTTATGCATCTACCTCGGTACAAGATACTTTCATTACCTCTTTGAGAGAGGTCAGGCTATATTTAAGTTGAATTCTATTACATAAACCTTGGATTCGTTGTGAAGCATTTCACACTCGAAAATAAGGCAGTTCTATTGATGAAACGATGATATGATAATCGCTCCTAACGTTCGCATAGATTAGATGATAGCCATGGCTACCGGGAACTAAGGTTATTAATTGTCCTGGATTATTCGGAAAAGCCGATAGTAAGTATCGCACAATGTGTTTTTATTTTTGCAGAGTCGCTTTTTGTTGCTTTTTTTTTTAAGTAAGCAAATTATTAGAAAAATGGCAATATTTTGAAATAAACAAAGCAAGGCATCTAAATGAATTTCAAAGCACAGTTGATGTAAGATGGAAATGCTAATGTTTTAAGAGGTTTTTTTTTATTTACAAATTCTTTCAGACATTTTTTCGTAAAAGGCGATTTTTCATGGAACCGCTTTTACTTTAAAATCCATAAGAGTATTTACCCTAGAAAATAAAGAGGAAGCTTAACTATTAAAGCTTTGCGTATGATCACAAAAGTCCGCAATTTCGAAACCCGCAATGTTTTTGTCCAGTAAATTAAAAATTACGTCGCCTGAGTCCATACTCAAGGCTTATTGAACGTCTCTCACGGCGTGAGCCACTGTTTTCCAAAGACAGTAGTTTTTTACGCTACTGACGTTATCTTTCCGCCCAGTTACCTCCCAGACAGAACAGCGCGCTCTTGGGCAATCAAACCGCATTTTATCTCTTTTTTTTTTTTTTTACCATTTATGAGAGCTCATGCATCATAAAAAAACATAATTCAGAGAAACATTCAGTGATAATATTTCATCACAGAGGCATGTTGTGGTATGTTTTACACAATATTTCTGAATTTGTTAATAATTTGCAGCTCCACCAGGGGTATATTCTACAAGTCGTAAAGGAGGCTTGTCTATACACTTAGTTGATGGAAATATTTACGACTGTTTAAAGGGCATGAATAGGTTCTTTTATCAGATCATTGAAAGTTGTAGCGGTAGGTTGACGTTAGTTACATGAGATTCATATTGCCAATCTTTAACAGAGAGGTTTCTAGTCTCAGTGACGCCAAATTATCTTTCCAGGATTTAAATTGACAATTGAGGCTGTAGCTCTGTCTACCATCAAACAGTGATCTAAATCCGACCGGCTGTCAAGCCGAGAAGTTAATGAAGAAGGAAAAAATCAGTTCAAAAAGGAAAATGAAAATGAAACCAAGCAGTCGCATACAACAGGCCAAATCTATCTTAATATAATTTAAAAAATTGAAAAGGATATTTTCTCAGCATTCATCATCAGTGGCTCCTGGTTTTTTTTTTTTTGTTGTTTTTTTTTTTTTTGTTTTCTTTTATATCCACGCGGCATACACAGTCAAGCTTTTATTTTTACCCGGTAGGGTTTGATATTCAGGATCTCCTCGTCACAATGCGCTGATAAAGTCTGCAGTTTATTATAATTTCTTTGTTTATATTCACGTTGCTCCAGTTTGTTTATATTCACGTTGCTCCAATCACTATGCCCTTACGAGTATGCAGTTTAATAGTGTTTGTTTTTTATATTCAGGATGCTCCAATCACTATGCACTTACGTGACTCTAGTTTAGTAGGGTTTGGGTTTTTTTATCTTCAGGGTATTCCAATCATTATGCACTTACGGACTATAGTTGAGTAGGGTTTGTTTTTGATATTCAGTGTGTTTCCATCACAACTCACTTAAAAGTTTTTTGTTGTTTTTTTTTAAAGTTTTGATTTGCGTATTTAGGGTATTCCCAGTACTATGTGCAAATAAATGCCATTGAGTCTGCACAAACAAGTCTACAAGCCAAGAATGGATATTAATAAAGAGTGGGTTATATGACTCACTAGTTGTTAGTTTTTGTTTCTTATTGTTTCTTTTTTTCCCTCAAATTTAGGAGGAATGGTAAATTGGTTGTTATATCAGGAATGGTTTCAACAGTTTGGGGCACAGTAGAAATATTAAACACTTTGAAAAGGTATACTTTTGAAGCCGACTTTATAGCATATGAAATAGCTATGACTACTTGCCTGCCCGCAATGGATGTTAATGTGAGAAAACTTAATTTAAAGGATTAACATCCATAAAATTACATGAATGAAGAGTATCGTATTGTGTTGTTCTCTTTTAAAAAAAATTCAACGTCCTCATATTTTCTCATAATCTGTTTACAGGAAAACTCCAGTGCTGCTGATTGCTAAAATAAAATGCATAAGTTATGTCCTTAACTTTATTTTCTATACAGCCTAATGGTCTGAAGCACATAAATGTTTTTTGATTTGCTGAGTAAAGTCATTGATTGGTCGAGTTAATCAATCTTGTCATGACTTTGCCACAAAGTTTTTGTTTCAGATTCGAAGAAATTAAACGAGAAAAAGGGTTCAGGAGAGAGACAGAGAGAGAGAGAGAGAGAGAGAGAGAGAGAGAGAGAGAGAGAGAGAGACAGAGACAGACAGACAGACAGACAGACAGACAGAAGAGAGACAGACAGAAAGAGAAAAATAAAGAAAGAGAGGGAGAGAGAGAGAGAAGGAGAGCGAGATAGAGAATGACAGAAAGACAGAAAAATATACACATACATAGATAAGTGAAATAGATAAAGAGAATAAGACAGAGAGATATACTGTCAGACATGTATTATGAAGAGCAGGTGTGTTCAAGAAAACGAAAGATATCTATGAAAAGGGGCTCAGCAAAGAATCAGGCGAAAAGAACAAGAAGAGTTTAATATCGCAGACGATTTATTAACTAAAAGATACAGCTTCCACATGCTTGACTGGATTATTGAAGAAGTGTTTCTTTCATTTGAGAGATGTCACTTCCCATTGTATTTAATGAAAAGATTACCCTTTAAAGGTCAAGTTTCAAATCATATTCACATAGTGTTTCTTTCAGTCTGTACCAAAATAATGTTTTACCATTTAGTAGTAGTAGTAGTAGTAGTAGTAGTAGTAGTAGTAGTAGTAGTAGTAGTAGTAGTAGTAGTAGTAGTAGTAGTAGTAGTAGTAGTAGTAGTAGTAGTAGTAGTAGTAGTAGTAGTAGTAGTAGTAGTAGTAGTAGTAGTAGTAGTAGTAGTAGTAGTAGTAGTAGTAGTAGTAGTAGTATGGATATCATTATAATACAGCATCCGCCAAAAGTAAAATCAATGTTTGCTATATTTGAAAAACGGTGATATTGGTATATTTCATGTCTGCTTGCAGGTAAAGCTTACATAGCCGTAAACAAAGAGAAACATAAAATTTCCAATATACAAAGCGTATATGAGTTGCCCCGATGAGTTGCTTTGAGTTTCATGTTTCACTGTTTGAATTTTATCAAGTTTTAATTGAAAAGGCACAAAAGTTATTTTCATTCTTTAACGTTCAGTGTATTTTTGAACGCATTTCTTAGAAAAGAGCTAAATTTTGGAGAGCTATAAACATAAGATGACTAGATCTAAACCTTTACCAAGTTCTTACATCCCTTGTACTACCCACTTTGTGGAAGCTGCTTGGAAAAAGCTCCTCTCTCTCATGCCTTTTATTCCAAAAAAGCTCTCTTGAACAGCCTCTTCAGGTTTCTCGTATAGAAAAATAGACAACGACGGTAAAATGGAATGCAAATAGCAATCAGGGCATGGTGAATGTATTAGCATTTTTAAAAAAAACGTACTCGAAGATAGACAAAGAAAGAAGGAGCACAGTGTGTTTTCGAATTTTGGATTACCGGTTTAATGGGGAATTCTGCTTGAGTTGAGCTTCCGCAAGATAAACCTGTCGGAATGCAAATTAACTCGTTAAGATGGGTTTATACTGTACCCCAGGGAAGGAGAGAATACAACGGGCATGTAGATCTAGCTACAGAAGAAAACAATGTTTAAGGGACAATGGTAAAGGATGTAGGGAGAAAGGTAAGCGAAGAAGCTAAGCGAAAACGAAGTATGAGAAAGACAGATATATTTGGGATGTTAAAGAGGCTGCTAAATGAGTGCACGAATGAGAAAACTGGAAGAGTAACAGAAAAAAAGGGCAGAGTTGGGGTCCAGTGACTGGGATGCAAAGGAAGGCACAGAGATATGCCGAAAAATTGTCGAAAAGGGGAAAAGTTTGAAATTTGCGTTGTTTTTTATTTCTTTTAAATCAGGTTTGATTTTACGATTATATTGGCAGAACTGAAAGTCATGCAGTGAAAGAATTTCGTGGTTCTCGCATTGTAACATGAACTTCATACACAGTAATGCCGGTTACTGGGAGTAGTATTTAAATAGAAAGATCAACCATAGATTGAAAAAAAAAAAATCAGCCGGGCACACAGCCAGGCAGAAAAGAGGATGTCAACAGACTACCTATAGAAAGAAAATCGTCAAGAGAATAGTGGTAAAAGAAATAAATCTAGCCACGGAAGGCAAATTTGTATCTAATGCTTTTAAAATAACTAGGTTTTCAAACAATGAAAAATTCATTTATGCAGCGTAAGCACATGAATTTGAAAAGAGAAACATGTCCTTAATTTGGTCTTCTGTTTACGACTATATTCTTCTTTTTTTTTTTCTTTTTTTTTCTTCTTCTTCTTCTTCTTCTTCTTCTTCTTCTTCTTCTTCTTCTTCTTCTTCTTCTTCTTCTTCTTCTTCTTCTTCTTCTTCTTCTTCTTCTTCTTCTTCTTCTTCTTCTTCTTCTTCTTCTTCTTCTTCTTCTTCTTCTTCTTCTTCTTCTTCTTCTTCTTCTTCTTCTTCTTCTTCTTCTTCTTCTTCTTCTTCTTCTTCTTCTTCTTCTTCTTCTTCTTCTTCTTCTTCTTCTTCTTCTTCTTCTTCTTCTTCTTCTTCTTCTTCTTCTTCTTCTTCTTCTTCTTCCTCTTCTAATTTCTTCTTCTTTTTTCTTGTCTTTTATTTTCTACTTTTTTTTTAGTCCTTTTTTCCAACTTTTTTTTAGTAACTCAATAATAATTACCACGGATGAAGATAATATTTCAATTCAACTGAAGTTTAACAGCAGTTTTATTTCCAACTATTTTCAATGAACGGAAATTGGATTATCATTGATGCTTCTGTAGTTCTTCCATAATTTTGTTTCTTAGAGATTGGGAGCAATAGAAATAGTTTATCTGTCTTGCGCACATTGATAGCCAATGCGGTCTGTCTCAAATGTCTCAAATGCCCTGTCTGGAACAGACATCGGCGATCATGATTCTCCACCTGTCCCTATCTTCCGTCATCCGCAGTAAGGCTATGTTGTCTTTGTTGTTTCCTGTCACAAAAGAGCTCAAGCTATCAAGAAATGTAATCCTTTGTCTACCTCTGCTTCTTGTACCTTCTATCTTGCCTGTAAGAGATAATGCGGTACTAATTGATAAAAATATTTCTTTTTTTTTATTATTCACAATGAGAGGATTTTTAGATTCTTTGCAAAAATCAAAAGTGATAAAACTAATTTTAATGGTAATGATGACTGCGCTAAATTTTAGTGGCAGTGTTTGTTGCTATTGTGTAGGAACCTGCATCCACTTCAAAAAGCTTTTCTTTTAATGCGGCCACATAACTATGCTTTTAGCAGAGCAGTGCAAAAGCTTATCTTTTCTCACTTCGTTTAGACGTAAAGGCGAAAATGTATGTCTGCGTTTAGAAGTGAAAAGTGTTGATTTGAGAAGTATAATCTAAGTTTCCTGTTTACAATGGCAAAAGTGGATAACTGTTACACAATGACGAAATGTCGCGTATTAACTGTGGATGATGTAGTACGCTATGTCGATCAATACATATTTATATGGAAACAACGGAATTTTGGAAATTTAAAAAAAAAAAATTTGAATCTCATCGATGGAAAATAAATTATGAGTTTTAAATGAATCTCTTGTAAAAAGATTACTCATAAACAAAATTCAAAAAACGCCAAGCAAATGTATTTCAGCCGTGTGTTGAGATTATAGAAACTGGATCATCCTAGAATGGTGGATTAAAAACGCAGCAACGACGAAAAGATGTTTGGCTGATTGAGAGAGGCTTAACCCAGAAAATGTGGTAGAAGCATAGGGTGAAAGAGGGGGTGGAAAAAATTGTATTCTATTTGGCTTACTTTTGTTTCGCGACGTAAGTGTTTCATGTGATGGTGTCAACAATTCTAGCTCTCCTTGTTCCGCATGACACTATACACGATATGTGTGTGTGTCTGTCTGTCGGTCTGTCTGTCTGTCTACTTCTATACAAAATGGTTTAGTTTTCGATAGAAAAATTTTCAACTTTTATTATTTTATTTTTTTCGTGGCTTGGTGTTTTTAACTTTTTTGGTTCAAGTTCTAAGATTACATCTCTTAATAGGATAATAATGACATGAGGAAACGCTCGAGATTCAGGGTGGAAATTCTTTTTCTTTTTTCCTTTCTTTTTTTTCTTTTTCATGTAACCGACATAAAAAGGCCTTATTGAGACAGGATTCTCTACACTGAAAGTGATCTACCTAGGAAGAGTTAGGAACATCAGAAAAGGATTGGACAAGTATTAACTCTAATAAACAAGATCGAGAACTAGACAGCTTTTTTACACATACGAAAGAACTACAGACTAATGTAACTAACTGCGTTAGTCACAGGCGGTCAAGAAACAGCATTATTAGGGCTTAGCGAGATTTTTAACAAGATGTCAGATAATTTAGTTTGATCCTTTCCCATTTGGGTTTTTCGGCAGGCTTGGTTAGGAAATGGCCAACGCGCACAGATGATAGGCTTAGTGGTAGATGGCTTGAAACGTCAACATCCAAATTAGGAGACTTTTGTAAAGGATTTAAAAATAAACAAAAACTGTAGAGCCCGTGTAATTTGAGAAATGAAGCAATGCAAATGTCATTTTTTACTTATACAATAATGTGTGCATTTAGTTTTTCTTCGGTGAAACTAGCTTTAAAGTTGATCTTCACGCCCTCCTGCTCGCATTGTTCTTTTCTCCCATGAAACTTAAATATCATGTAGGGATTTAATAGCTCATGTTTTATCCGTTAAATCTCTTCCTAATTAATCAAAAACGTGGCTAGAGATGTAAGCAAAAATATGAATCGCGATGCAAATTTCTTTTTGTTCTGTTTTAATACGAAAAAGGCTGGGTTTTTTTTGTTTGTTTGTTTTTCATTATTCTAAGTATAGATAATGACACTCAGAAATGTTTACCGCCTCAGGAGCCTGAATGTCATCCTTTTTTTTGTAAGGTGAAATGGCGCTTGAATTTCTGTTTATATCGCATTACTGTCCATTTATTTTTAAGGTTGATCGAGAGGTTTTTTTGTTTGTTTGTTTATTTTGCTTTTTAATATAGATAAAAGAGAAACATCTTTTAAAACATTGGTTTCTTTCTTTTTCTTATCCTTCTCGGTATCGTTTTCTTTCTCGCTCCCTTTCTCTTTCCCTTCGTATAACATAAAATATATTTATAGATACGTGTGTGTGTGTACGTATTCTCTATCTCTAAATTTTCTTCTCCCAAACAAGTCTGTCTTTTGTTTCTCTTTATCATTCTATCTGTTCCCTCCTGTCTCGCCTAAAACACCCTTTCACTCTCTCTTTTTCTCTCTCCTTCTCTCTCTCTCTCTCTCTCTCTCTCTCTCTCTCTCTCTCTCTCTCTCTCTCTCTTTCTGGTCTCTTTCTAAGCGGCATATAGATTTATTTCTTTTAAATATCTAAAAGCATCCATCAGAAATTATAAGGATACCATTTATTGCTTGTATATTTTGTTAAGAGGTTTTAGTTGTGTTATGTTGTTGTTTTTCAAATCATAAAACAAGTTGAATGTAAAAATAAATAATCTTAGACTTTCACTAAGTTTCATAACTTAATGACCACTCCAAACTTCGCCTTTCTGTTCAGCTAAAAATTAATACGATCTGTTCAATTAACTGGTGTTAATGTTTCAACTGTTGGGGAAAACACAATGATGGTGTTTCGAATAATCCCACACCATTATCCGGTCAAAGTTTGATATCCAGATAGTCTGAAACATTAGTCGTCTCTGAACGGTAGTTATTTGAATGTAGGAGACATAATTAGCTAGAACATAAGTTATCTTTTGTTTACTTTTTACAGCCATATTCAGTCAGGAGCGCGATCACAGTACCCAGGTATCTGATCATACTGGAGAGTTATTTATCACTACCGACAATAGTGTATCATCCTTCAGAAAAGAATGAGTGCACATTTCGAATGTTTACTTAGCAGTGACATATCTCATCACCGCTGCATTTATTTTCTTGCATAGGCTTTTCTCTCATTTTCATCCTCTCCTTCCCCCCCCCCTCTCGGCCCCTTCTCTCTCTCTCTCTCTCTCTCTCTCTCTCTCTCTCTCTCTCTCTCTCTCTCTCTCTCTCTCTTTCTCTCTCTCTCTATCTATCTATCTATCTATCTATCTATCTACCTATCTATTTATCTATCTATCTATCTATCTATCTCTCTTGCCTTTTCTATCTTATCCATTCGACGTGCTTGTAATCGCTCCAGCTCTAAACGATTTGGTTTTATTCTGCGCTCTAATATAAACATTTTCATTGCTGCATGATCTTTTTACTTTCTTTCTTTCCTCTTACTTCCATCCGTTTCGACTACCTAATATTACATCAAAACTTTTTGTATTTGATCTTCTATTTTGCTTGCTCTTTCATCGAATTTTTTTTCTATCTTCGCTCTCCCTCTCTAGCTCTTTGTCTCAGAGTCTCTCTGTGTGTCCAGCTGTGATCCATTTTCCTCTATCCTGCGGGCTTTACTTAAAAATAGAAAAAAGGGTCTTTCCGTCGAGATTTACCGGTTCAACAAGTCTAAATTTAGACTTTTTTCCCCTCCTTTTTATCTCAATTCGGCCAAGGTCTCCCAAATTACCACTATAGAGAGTGGGTGTTGAGGGTAAGTGGAAATTGTTATTGTTCTTGTGGTTATGAAAGAAAAATACCTTTGGGAAATTGCTATCGGAACCCAGACTGTTTTTTTTTCTATTTGTGGAATACTATTAACAGCGAAGCCTAAACTGACACAGATTTAACTGAATTTTGCTATCGTTCTTCAGTAGAACCAGTCGAATAAGTCTATTTTGGTAGCTCCTCGCCATCCTGACCTAATAGTTTACCTCGAGGTTTGTCAACTTAGAGGTAAATACCATAACTGCACTTTAAGTTTTATTTTAAAAAAAATACTTTCACCATTCTCACCAAGAACTGAATATCGGAGTTTATCAGTGGAGTAGAAGTGGCAAAGGTGAATTCTATTGAGTTGCGCATAGTCAGTCTCATTCAGATATATACACGTGGGCCTACTTTTGGTGCATCAGGTATGGATAACAAATAAAAAAAAATGCACATGCCTTACTCAACACTGGTTTCATCAAGCTCTATACCTTCGTTTTAAGTAGGAAATAAACGCGAAAAGTGCAGCTGCACTTAAAATTGCTCATTAGTGCTCTCAACAAGCATTACTCTTTCTGTTTTAACAGGTAAATAGAGGTGGTAAGTGCCCGTGTTTTTTTCTGTTTGTTCATGAGAAATCTTACCAAACACTGAACGCTAGACTTCGGATCAAAGGTTGAACAAGACCGCATTGAGCTTAGGGCTCTATAGTCTCAGTAGTAAAACATGATACAAGACTATTGATCAAATTTTAAGAATATTTGAAACGTTTTCGCTGGAAGAATATTCTTTTTCATTAAATCATATAATTGAAATATAATTACTATGTTGCGTTTTGTAATCTTCTTGTAATCTGCCTTTCGCCAAATGTCAAACCCCTCTTTACGGACAGCTTTTATTTCTGTGAATTTGTAAGCTAACTCATAATATTCTTGTCATCTGTTTTTAAGAGTACTTACGTCTCATAGTAATAGTGTGTTTCCCCTATGAGGTATTTGCTTTTGTCTCCTTAGTATTGATATATCTGTTTAAATTTGCACATTTAGACATTGATGTATATTAAGTTTGCACCCAGTCCTGTAACTTCTGTCTCATCATTATTATTATTATTATTTATTCACTTAAATTGTATTTTTTTTTTTTGCATGAATGTTAGTATCAATGTCTAAGGGTAAATAAAGATACTAAAAACACATTCACCAAAACTGCAAAAGAATTTTTTTTAAATTTCAATTTCTCTCTCTCTTTCGTCCTTACAGGCTCCATAGACAGCACTCAACTAGAGACGCTTTGCATCAGATTTTGATGAACAAGGGAGGTCAAGAAAAGTTCTTCCCTAAGAGCGGGTTTTTTACATGATAATTGATTATGTGATTAGCGCCCCAAAGGGGTTCGTTTTTCTAGTATTTCATTCGAAGGCTACTTGCGCTGATGTCATGATCACGTGATAAGGACTTCTTGTGTGACATTCATCTCGATGTGTCATCAGAGAAGGATCTACTTGACGGGCAAACCTGTATAATTAAAAATCCGTCTTGTAATATAGTATGAGAACACGATGTCATGCCATTTCTATGGTCTTTTTACTGGAAACTTCAAATCTGGCTACGACAGACACTTTACACAACCCAAATGTTTTCATCCATTCAGATGTAGTACAAGTTTATTTTTTCGTCGTAGATATAAAGTAAACTCAACGTGCGCTTCAGCTTTTAAAGGTTGTGAATAACTGTGTGACTAAGCATAATCAGTCTTGAAGCAAAGCACAGGCGCACATATCGTATTAGAGGTTTCTTAGATATGGTTTAAAATCATATTCAGATTTATCCAGTTTGAAAAAAATGATTACACCGAAAAAGATAGATGTAATGTTTATCTTAGCTTTTGAACGGTTTTTACATATTGCAACAAACAAATTGAGCAATTTTTGTAAAATTATGTGATTTCTATCACTCTTACATAGCATCATTGGTAGATCTTAGCCTTATCTGGCAGCCAGAGTATTTAAAATCTTAGAAACAAATTGATCGAATGAGCGACAGATACTTTAAAGTATCCGATTTACCTCACACGCCCAGCTTACATTCGGAGTAACTTTCAGCGACCAGTCAGTGGCAACATAGCAACACATGGATTCTGAGGTGAACTTGACCCTGGCGCTGCAGGGTGCCACACCAACTTCTCCAAGTCTCATCATGCAGTGCGTCAGCAAGATGGACTATCTGAACACAAGCTACAGCAACTCATCAACTTCCAGCATTCCACCGTGCGCCTCCACAGAGAACGAGAGCGCCAGAATTTCTGTGTATTATTCCTTCCTGTTCCGCGCCGTCGCCGTCGCCCTCTCTGCGGTTATCTTTTTGTTCGGCACTGTTGGGAACACGTTGGTGATCCTGGTTATCACAAGGACCCGCAGCATGCACACGCCGACCAACTGTTACCTGCTCTCGGTGGCCGTGGCGGACTCCCTGGTGCTCCTCTCGGGCACACTGCCTGCCATCCCAGAGCCATTCTTTAGGATAGAGGACTGGCCATATGGACGCGCTCTCTGCTCAGTGCTCATATTTTTGCAGTATCTGGGAGTAGACTGCTCAGCTCTGTCCATCGCTGCCTTCACTGTGGAGCGCTACATTGCCATATGCCACCCAATGCGAGCCCAGACAATGTGCACGGTTAGCCGCGCCAAACACATCATAGCTGGCCTGTGGATCTTTACCATCATATATTGTGCACCTTGGTTAGGCCTAACAGGTTAGTGGTTTTGTTTTTCTTCCTTTTTTTGAAAAAGTTTAAAAAGGAAGCTAATGAGGTGAGTTAAAAAAAGAAGCTAACAAGGTGAATAGGTGTCAGGAACAAGAAAAGAGACGAAAGTAAAATCGTAAGACTGCGATCGGATTTTGCATAAAACAGTAGTACGACTTTGTCACTATAAAGGCCTTCTATGTTATTTTCCTCCAAAGAACGATACACCACTTTAAGACTCTCGTAACTTTCGCACTAATTGTGCGGAAGTAGTAAAGTCTGACCATCTTTTCCCCTATTATATATAGCATCGATTTTTCTACTTTTATCGCTGTTAGTTTCTATTCAATGATGTGAATTTCTGGTCTGGAATCTGAACTATGAAGCAATCCTACAGAGAATTAGGCATTATTATCGTTTAAAAATTTTGGGCATTTAAGTGGTTTGATCCTGTCCCCCGCAGTATCTAAGACATAATAATTGTAGAGTTTCATCTGTAACAGAAATGCGAGGAACGTTTCGCAATGCGCAATAAATTTTTAAAAGAATTTCCATAGTTTAAATAATTATCTTACTTTTGCTGATTTGAGTGAAAATTGATGCATCCAATATTTTAATTTTGTTTTGTTGCCAAGTCCACAGATGATACCTGGTTATAGTTGAAGTATAAGTACTTAAATTTCATAAGTGTAGGTAAATATAGTTGAAGTATAAGTATACACGAATGTTGGGAAAGAGTATTTATATTATTTGTTTATTCTTTTAAGTAGCAAATCTGTAGTCGTCACCATCTCTAACAAATTTTCAAACTTCTGCCCAACGTTTATAACGTGACTATAAAAAGTCTTTTATAATATGAAAAAGTATAGTGAAACTAAAATGTAGCTATGCCAATAGCATGGTACAAATGTTTAATGACCATTAGATCTTGCAATATATATACATATCAAACCTAGCCTAGGAGCAAGTTCTAAGTATTAGAAAACTGCACGGTATTTGTATTAAGCAAGAGCTCGATACAAATGTAGTGTCGATAGGTCCAGCCATCTCCATAACCCCATAACTTCTCGAGAATCACAAACGGATAAAAACCGTTACTAGTCAAGGGACATTGGTAGATGAGTGCAGAGGGGCTGGTGCACCAAGATGCCTGACAAGGGCAGCGAACAGATGACTCACGTATTCAGCAGCTTAGGGATGCAGAGCTAGTAGACGAGACAGCTCCTGCGGCTCCAAGACACAAGAGCCCATTATGATATGGCAGCGACAGATAGGGGGGGTAGCACTGACTTCAGGGTTGCTCCGACACTGGAAGCCGCAACAAACAGACAGGTGTCAGGCGCACATCGACCCAGACAAAAGGTCACCTAAGACGATCAAAATGACGATATGTCGTTATAAGAGATCTGAATGTAGGCGTCAGCCAAACCGGTTACACAAAAAGTAACACAGTAATGAAATGTAAGACTTAACTCAATTTACAATATTTTTTAGTGAAAGGGCTGAGCTGGCAGCAATTTAAAACAAAAATTAAAAAAATAACGCCCATTCGTCGGATCAGATATTACTTTAACATAAAAAAAGTGAAATAACGACCAGACTGGAAAAAGTTATTATGATCAAATGTCCATAGACTCGATAAAGAATTTAGTGCGTTTCTCTCAAAACTATTCCTGTCCTATTACTGTCCTTGAGTCAACGACTAATCTCTCATAAGAACTTTATTCTCAAAGAATATCATCTCTGAAACAACAGGCTAAACTCTCCTCTAGTCCGGTTACTCAAAAGATGCAGTTCAAGCGTTTAAATGGCAGGATAAGGCTGTGAGAGACGCCAAGTCCAAACCTATAGTTTAAGTTTAAGCGTGAAATCTTTTTCTTTTTTAAATGCCTTTGAAGATCATGTCAGAACTGATGTAAAAAAAAAAATGCAATCAATTGAAACTCAAAATTTAGGGTGCTGTAAAGCCAAGGATATGCAGGGCAAATTTTCTTGCAGACTAGGTACATCAGCAATAAATTGGCTCTATTAGGTAATAAGTAGGCCTGTGTCAAAGTGAGTTCGAAGAATTTTACAATCATTCCATTTTCGAAGTGTATTAAATTTTGACATTTTTAATCATTTTCTTGTTCTGTAGGTTTCCTCTTTGCCCTACTTCGCTCTCACATTCTACCTACTTGTCTCCCAATTTTTTTTTTAATTTTTTTCCCTCTTTCAATCATATAGGGCCTTGGTGCTTTAGGGCGTTCTGGTGTAAACAAAAATGTGCGAGTCTCTCATGGCATTTAATGAGAATTTAAGCATTGCATTATGCGGCATGTTTTTCTTAACAAAACTCAAGGTAATTTGTTTCTTCTTTACACAAATATGCTTCATTCCTCAAATCAGCTGCTTGCAAATTTTTAAACATTAACCTCTGAGATAAACCCATCTTTTCAAGATCGAATACTTACTCTATCCACTAATCAGAAATCGTTGAGTACCAAATGCAGGACGGACCTCCACTGAGGCGGTGCCAGTTCAGGTTTGCTCGCTCCTCTTATCTGGTGCTGTACATGATCGACCTCATCCTGTTCTACGTGATTCCCCTGGTGGTGGCCACTGTCCTCTACCTGCTGATTGGTCGCATCCTCTACATGAGCCGAAACATCAGGCGGAACGATGCGCAGCTTGTGGTCAGGAGTTCCTTGCAGGAGGCGCCACACAGGCGGGGGGATTCCAGGATACAGGTAGGCCAGGAAGGGGTTGCCGTGAACACCGATTTGTGTATCAGTCTATCATATTATATATGCCAAGTAGAGGAGGCTGCGTCAATCTCAAAAGAAGTCCGGCTGAGTTGGAAATCATCATTCAAAATTAATATATTTATGTGTGTATGAATTTTACGAAATGATACAGATGAGTGAAATAAAACGAAAATTTTTCAACGAGCGATATTGTTACAGCATAGTGGGAATGCTTTGCGTAATATGAGGTTAAAAGTTAAAAATTGAGATTCATATTTTCGAGTAAGTGTGTTATTTTTTCTCTACTACTGCTCGAAAGAGACTTTATAAAGCTACGCCAAAAATCATGCGCATATTCTAACCTAAAAATGTATAAGAAGTTAAAGACATAATGAAAATACTAGTGTAACATAATTGAGCCTTTAAGAAGTTAAAAAAAAATAAAGTTACCCCAAGCTTAATATAGTTGCACGAAACTGAAATCAGCCTATTTTTTTATCTTGAGCGAAAACAGCCCCTGGACAATTTTATTTACAAGCACTTCTGTTATTTTGGGTTTTACTTTCCGTTGAAAAGAGTTTCCAAGTGTTTACCAGAAGAATTGTGTCTTACCTTGAGAGCTCGTGTTTCTGTTATCTCTTTCTGGGTTTTAATGTCCCTCACCTGGACCCCTTTTGTAACTGTCTTTGTTTATCTCTAAGTCTAGTATCTTTATAATTATTGTAACTATTGGTGTTTCATTCTCTCTCTCTCTCTCTCTCTCTCTCTCTCTCTCTCTCTCTCTCTCTCTCTCTCTCTCTCTCTCTCTCTCTCTATCTATCTATCTATCTATCTATCTATCTCTCTCTCTCTCTCCCACTCTCTCTCTCTCTTTCGCTCCCCCTTCCTCACTAGTTTTCATCATTTTAAGAGATTCATCAAAGATTATTCACTTTTACCCAAAATTTTATAGGCTAGGACTATATTTGCTTAGATTCTTTTTTTTTTCTTTAATTTCATCTTACAAACCAAAATGCCTCTGAATGTGAAGCAACATTGTTTCTGCTGTTTCTACTTGAAAATAAAATAAAGCCTTTGCCTGCTTGCTCATAAATTTTTAAGAAAAGAAAGAGAACTCGAAGGAAAATTGAAACCTGTCACGAGCATGAATAAAAGAGGGAGGGAGAGAGAGAGAGAGAGAGAGAGAGAGAGAGAGAGAGAGAGAGAGACAGAGAGAGACAGAGAGAGAGAGACAGAGAGAGACAGAGAGAGACAGAGAGAGACAGAGAGAGACAGAGAGAGAGAGAGAGAGAGAGAGAGAGAGAGAGAGAGAGAGAGAGAGAGAGAGAGAGAGAGAGATGAAATAGGCGGGCAATCAAGAAAACTAAGAGACAGAGACTGAGAGCAAAAGTGACAGGTATAGATTGAAAGAAGTGAGACAATCAAACTGGCTGAGTGATACATAGATGTATATCTGATAAGTTTAAAAACAAAAAATCTTAGATAATCATTCAGTTGAGGACTGATAGCCTGCCAACGTCTTAATAACATTTAATTCATCACTAGATTCAGCGAGATGCGAATTTATCGTTGACACAAATGTAATCTAGTGTGGTGGTTTCCACTTACAGGGAAAGTTTATTAACTTGTTCGCTTTTCTAAAAGATGAAGCTAAAGCTTAAAAAGGGCGCTTTGTCTCTTATTGTGAACCTTCATTGGTTAAGTGAACATAAAAAAGTGCCATTTTGTTTTTTATTCACCCGTCTAATACCTTGTCTCCTGCTTACAGTGGAAGATTCAAAATGAATAATGAAGCCTACGCAACTGTATAATTACCTTAGTTTTTATATCAGTGGGAACTTCTTATTCATGTTGGTTATAGACAGTGAGCGCTTTGGTGCCCTGTTTTTTTTATTGATTATGATGGAGAAATAAAGGGTGCTTTAAGGTTTACAAAAAAAAATTGAAACCTGTCAAGTTTTTAGACAGGCGGCGAGCGTTAATAAAATAGGGAGAATGGGTGTGATGAAATGGGCTGGCAATCAAGAAAAAAACTAAGAGACAGAGACTGAGAGCAAAAATGACAGGTATAGATTGAAAGAAGTGAGACAATCAAATTGACGGAGTGATAAACAGATGTATTGGACATAATTAAATACTTAAGGGTTTTTTTTAATTGAAAAATATTCAATTTTATTTATTATAGGGGATGTTGTGTTACAGATGTTTGTTAAGGCTGTTCTAGACTTGCATGAACATTCTTTTCAATGAATCTCTATCGATCGCTCTGTCTCCCTCCCTCTCTCTCTCTCTCTCTCTCTCTCTCTCTCTCTCTCTCTCTCTCTCTCTCTCTCTCTCTCTCTCTCTCTCTCTCTCTCTCTCTCTCTCTCTCTCTCTCTCTCTCTCTCTCTCTCTCTCTATCTATCTCTCTCTATCTCTCTCTCTCTATCTATCTCTCTCTATCTCTCTCTATCTATCTCTCTATCTATCTATCAATCTATCTATCTATCTATCTATCTCTATCTCTCTGTTTATCAGTTTACATGTATATCTATTAATCTATTCGTCTGTTCATATATCTTTCTCCCTCGTTCGCCTTTTCTCTCTCAATGTCTGTCTCTGTCTTCTTCTCTTTGTACATGCATGTAGAGCTATGCATATGAAAGTACTTACGTAACTATTTATTCACTTGTCTATCTTTTTATCTATTTGTTTATTTCACTATCCATCAACCAATATATAAATCTATCTTTATATCTGTCTATTTATCTATCTCTTTGGTATCTTAAGCTGTAGCTATTTCATTTGACCCGGTCCATTTTTACAGTACCCAATGCTATATATTTATACGTCTCTCTCTCTCTCTCTCTCTCTCTCTCTCTCTCTCTCTCTCTCTCTCTCTCTATATATATATATATATATATATATATATATATATATATATATATATATATATATATATATATATTTACACACACAGAATTTGTGTGAGTGCGACTTATTTGAGGGTTCTGGCTTTGTGTCCTAGGTTGGCAATCGACTGAAGAAATTCTAGGCAGCTTTGTATTACATTCGTATTAGGTCGACTATTTTCTTGACGTCTTGTGTCTTTGCATGTGAGTCGGACATTTACAAGATGTGTAAATTCGTTTGACCCAGGTTGGCCGAGAATGTCCTAGATCAATACTATGGGATGTCAAAATGCTAAGCATCTACCAGCATTATAATTGAGAGTTTGAAAATATATTAAAATTGGCATGGCTTTATTCGATTTCAATCATAGAAAGGAAAATGAGATTTGATTCTTCTTCTTTTCTTTATAATTATGTTCACATCGTTATAAAGAGATAGATGGATGAAAATTTACAAAGCCCACGCTGGTAAAATCGGCAGTGTACGCAGTGTAAGTACACATTATGAACTGTTACAGGCTTCTTGTCATCCCAAAGAAAGGTATTAATCTGTGTTGTCTTCATCTAAACAATAATGTCACAAACTGGCATCAGACTGAAATCACTTTTCAGGCTGAAACGAAAATACTGTTTAAACCCATCGAGCCTTTACTGTTCCATGTGTTTTTCCCTCAGGTGATCCGCATGCTGGTAGTGGTGGTGGCGGCGTTTGCTACATTGTGGATGCCGTACCGAGTGATGGTCTTCTACAACAGCTTTGCGAAGGACAAGATCATGGATCTGTGGTTTCTCCTCTTCGCACGCACCATGATCTACCTCAACTGCGCTATTAACCCTGTCCTCTACAACATTATGTCGCTCAAGTTCAAGAGAGCTTTCCGCAACTATCTGTCTTGTTGCCCACGTAAGTAGATCACTGAACACGAAATATTCGGCAAGTTAGCTTGAAGGCGATAGAGATAAAGCAGGTAGATAGAAAGATGGATATAGAAAGACGTGTATAAAACAATGGATTGATAGATGAATGATGTTTAGACGCCTGGACAATAAAAAGAAGGCGTGTATGCAGATACATAAAAAGTAATATTTTGAGAGGGTGAGTGAGGGGTAGGCACAGAAATATAGAACGAAATAGAGAAAGAGAGAGAAAGAGGAAGAACGAGTCGTCGGATCTATTGTTACATGACTTTTTCTTTAATAAAAGCATATTTTATACCTCTGTTATGATAATTTCTTTTGTTTTAACTTAGTTTATTATTTTTCGGATTATTTTATCTTAACATAATTGGAGGCAAACTGCTTGTGAATACTTGACTTGTTCTTATTTTACGCTATTTACCATTACTTTCCAGTTTGAGCTCTTCCACTTTCTTTTTTTTTAAATGCAAAATAAGCGTATTGAAGAAAATAGTTGTATACACTCAGACACAATCTGTACACATTTTTTCATAATTTTCAATGCAGCTGGTGTACAAATCTATTAATTGTCATTTTTTTCCGTTTGTCATTCTCAGTGTACAGGAAAAAATCAATTCAGAGCACTCATTATAGCGAGATTCCAACTGACGTTATGGCGACTCGACGTATCAACTCATCACAGCATCATCAACAGAACATGCAGCAACAACAACAGCACAATTACTGTCCTCACTTCAGGACATGTAAGTTAAATTCAAATTCGTCAATGAAGCAATTCAAACAGCAATATCAACAACAACAAAAATATCAGCAAAACCAATTCCACGCAAAAGCTCACCGCACTGGTTCCAACTCTTCCATGAGGCACACCAGAATAGAACAACAGTTGCAGCAGCAGCAGCAAGAACAGTATCAGCAACAGCCCAGTCGCCAATGGCAGCAGTTACTGTCGGACGGTCCTTCCGTACAACATAAGCCAGGGGAGGAACCGTGCGGTAATGGCAACATCATCGCCAATGGCAATGATAAGAATGGACTGAATAAAATACCCATGAGCGAACAAGTCCGGCCAGTCACAGAGGGGTCGTCTAGAGGTTTCCACAGTGTCGAAAACCCCATTTCTGCGTTTGCAAATTCTAGAGGTGCTTTAATATCGCCAGATTAATCCTTGTGCGGAAAGCGAGCTGGCGTCGATTATCACCATGAATGGAACAATAGTCGGGGTTAATATGGCCGAGAATGCAGTTTAGCGGTTAGGAGAGAAATGCGTTCTGATGTGGTTTATTTAGGTAAATAGCTCTGGACTCTCGAAGGTACTAAGAACAATGACCGCCTTTGTACATCGATGCGCATTTCGCAGTTCACAGTGATGTTTCATAGCGGGTGATCCATGAAAAAGGAGTGTCACTAAGTTATGTCGCGACGGGATGGAGAGCAATGGACACCAGTTTATATTGATGGGAAAAGTGCTCTTCATTCTTATTTTGAAACATTTTTTCTTCCAAAAATATCACCCTGTCGTGATACCTTATTTTCTGTAATTACCATCATAAATTTTTGTAAATATCTTTTGTTGTAAATATTGACCATGTGCAATAGGTGGAAATAGGAGAGCGCCTTTACTAGTCACACCTATCAAACCAATTTTTTTTTATATTTTATTTGAATATTTGGACATTGTATTTGGGATAAAGTAATTTATTATGAAGGGAGGTGGCCTGTGATCTATACCTTAGTTCGGGTTTCGCTTTTTGCTTTTTTTTAATGTGACTTTTCTGTTTTGTTCCACAGGAGAAAATTGGAGAAACTTTGATTTCCTCTCTAAATCATTACCTTGTTCTAATAAGAATCGCAGGAATTAAGAAATACTTTTTTATGATGAGGACAAGGAGTTCCGATGACGAAGAAAATTTCATATCAAAAAAATTTTGGCCAGCTTAGATTGTTTAAAGAGACGCATTGACGGTGAGTGGATCGAAAGATATTCCAAATATGTTGTGATGTCAACTCAAGCTTTTCATTTTAGGGGACATTATTGGACTGTAATTATTTGTGCTTGATGCAGTTACTATTTTTGTTTCTTGCGGATTGTGACTTTTCTTTACTGGCTTATATTGGTAAAGGAATGTCGTGAACATTTTATTTTTTTATTGTTGTAAACGTCTTAGTTTAGTGGGGTTTTGTCAATAAAAAAAATCTTGATCATCTTTCATTGTTGACTTTTGACTGTAGCACATCAAACATAATTATAGTTAAATAAACATCTAAGCTCGTTTGTCTTTAATTTTTTTCATGGATTTTTTTTTTTTTTTTTCTTTTGGGGGGGGGGGGGGGGGTGGTTTGGGTGTTTTTAGTTTTTTTTGTTTTGTTTTTTTTTTTGTCGTTTTTTGTTTGTTTGTTCATGATGGATTTTTTGGTTTTTGTTGTTGGTTTTTTGTTTTTTTTGTGTGTGTGTGTGTGTGGGGGGGGAGGGTTAAGAGATGGAGTAAAAATTTAACCATAAGTGAATGTGTTTAATTAGGTTTTATTAGTTGTGACTTTCAACTGGAAAATTATTAGGACTTATCGAGATGCAAGTATTTCAACTTGAGAAATTTTATTTCTGTGGTTGTGGAGTTATCATTATCTGCTTATTGATGAAATGTTTATGCATCCAAACTGCAGCCTATAAAATATTTTCATAACATTTTCAAAGACCTTTTTCTTAAACTATAATAAAAAAAAAATCTGCTAATGTTGCCCATTCTCACTTTATTTATAGACCTTTTTAAACATTCATTACCATGTAGGTTGAAATACAATAGGCTGCTATGAATCGTTGCAAGGTAGTGGCGCACTTCTAGAAGGTTTGTGCGGGAATTATTAGTCTATCGTACTTTCCTAGATAAACTGATAAATAGAAAGATAGAGAGATCGATTGAATATAGATGGATATGTAGGTAGTTAGAAAGATAAATGGAAGATAGACAATCCATGTAAATAAATAGATCGATAGCTAGTATATAAAATAGTTGGTTTAAAAGATATATTCCTATGGGTCGGTTTTGGGGGCAGGCGAAAAGATGACAACCGAAAACATTTACGCATGATGAAGAGAGGAGAACAATGAGTTCCGTAGAGGGTGTAGCTCCTCAGAGCGACAGAGAGAAGGATTATAAAAGGATTGATTGGTTTGAGTGAGTTATCATTTCACAAGTCCTGTCCGCCATGAGCGGTGAGCGCGCTCCAGTGTCTGAGTGCTTCGATCTTGAAGCGAATCACAATAAAGGTTAAAAGAGGCACGGGCTTATTTTAAAAAAAGTCAACGTCTTGCTGCTCTAGTGAATTTTTAAAATGATACTTCAGTTAACGGATGTTTTTGTTTTTATTATATTTATAGTACCTATCACAATAAATACTCTTGCTTTTCTTTGAACTAGAATATCGAGAAAATATAAGAACCATCGCCTCGCATATGGCTATTGTAAGAGACAGACGGGGCAAATTTTACTTTTTACTATTTTAGCTAGTAAACACCATCTGATTAATATAGAAGCAGAGCCTGTACAGATTCTAAAGTAATACATGTATTAATCTTAATCATTGCACATTAAACTCAACCATCGATCAAGTCGATAAAAAAATGGTAGGACAACAAAAGAAAATATATTTATGTGCTCATCTTATCGGATGTATTATTAAAAGAGATTCACACCTGATTTTATTCACAGAAACAATTAACGCAAACTTGCAAATTTTAAAGCTGCAGTCTTTGGCGTCCAATATTGTTTACATTATCTCTATTGTGTCAGCCGATAAGAGCGGTGTTTGAATTTACAGCATCTCTCTAGATATACATTTATCAATTTTACATGAGACATAGAGGCCTTCCCTCTTCAGTTAACGTGCTGATTCCATTAAATTATCGATATACAAGCCCCATCCCAATACTCTTTCCCTTTCTCGCCTCTTCTTTCCATTATTTCTGTAATTTTTTTTCCTCCCCTTTTGATTACCTAATAAACTGCTTATTTTTTATTTATCTACTATCTTTCTACCTATCCATTTAGTTATCTATCTATCAATCACGTACCTAATTATTGACTTATCTATCTGTTATATATGAGTGACTCCCCCCCCCCCTCTCTCTCTCTCTCTCTCTCTCTCTCTCTCTCTCTCTCTCTCTCTCTCTCTCTTTCTCTCACTCACTCACTCACTTACACTCTCATTCACCTACTCACTCTTTCTCTCATTCACTCTCTCTCTCTCTCTCTCTCTCTCTCTCTCTCTCTCTCTCTCTCTCTCTCTCTCTCTCTCTCTCTCTCTATCTCTCTCTCTCTCTCTCTCTCTCTTTCTTTACAGCTCCTTCTTATGGTTTTCCTTGATCCTTCTTTTTTTTCAACTTTGAATGTTTCTCGCTCTCCTTATATTTTTTTCTCGAAGATCGAGATTTCGTTACAAGCGTACATCACATAGGCTCTATGACATAACATGTACAAGACATCCATGATGATCGAGTACTTTGAACAAAAATTCTACCTGTTTCAGTGTATGTCTCCCATCTTTTTCCTCTTCCTCCTCCTCCTCTCTCTCTCTCTCTCTCTCTCTCTCTCTCTCTCTCTCTCTCTCTCTCTCTCTCTCTCTCTCTCTCTCTCTCTCACACACACACACTCTCTCTCTCTCTCTCTCTCTCTCTCTCTCTCTCTCTCTCTCTCTCTCTCTCTCTCTCTCTCTATTTGGCTTTCTCTGTTTTTCTCTTATTTTATTACAATCGTCAAAACTGACTGGCTGGCTTCGTATGCGTGTGGCTTATTAATGAAGCTACCATACTCAACGAATGTGGCTATTGCGCAATATAGCTAGAAAATGTTTATAATACAGCAACAATGCTCCAAGGATAAGGAAAAGATTTTAAAATTGTCTGTCGAAGACACGGTACGAGCCTAAAAATGGGCTCAAAGAAACTGAGTCTGTAATAAAATAATCTCAACTTTGAAACTTATTTTGTACACATGGAATAGAGAATATAGATATATTGTAATATTTTGACGGTATAATGATCTCGAATGCAAAAAACAACTCAATTATTCATAAAACAAACCAAAGCAAAGTCAGCGAGATTTTGTGAACCATGCATAAAGCTAAGACGGCTTGGTTTTGTGGTCTGATCATTTGAACTTCTATGGATTCAATAAGTTTTTCAATAATTGAAATTTTAAAAATCAGTGTCATTTTTATTTGTATAAGAATACCCATAGTTACGTGGTTATAACAAGCTGCCCTTGTCATGCGAATCTCATGAGAATGGCTCAAGTTGAAGAAATGAGAAAGATTTTCTGATCATTTAGAAGTATGCTCTTTAAATGTGTTTGCTTTTTATTGGGTTCTTCTGCACCTTTTTAAAGTTCCATCGGACTTTAACTTCTTTATATTGCAATATCATATTTTCATTTTTATTAAAGTGTTGTTTTTCTTTTTGGGCTGGGGCAGGAAGTGGGAAAGGGAGAGGTGAGAGGATTATAGTGATGCCAGCCGATATAGAGAGAAAATCTGCTGAAGGATAGCGGGTGGAAACAAAGCCACTTGTTCGAGAGAAGTCGGTAAAAAGAAAGAAGTGATTTATTGAGAAAACCACTGAGCGATTATACATTGACGATGGGTCAGAAAATGACAGCTTCTGTGGTTACTCATTTATCAAGAGGCCTGGAAGAGGAGCATAGCCTACATTCAGTCGGGTTTCAATTTCAGATGATACTCTAGGCATGAAGAGAAATTGATAAATTGTGGGCAAACCGAAAGGTGGTTGGGGCAGTGCTGCCACAGTAGGATTAGAGTGTAGAAGACCTGCAAGCGAGAGGACTTGTGCTGGATGATCAGCAAAGCAATCTACATAGCCATCGATCCTGGGAAGAGACTGAAAACAAGGAGATTGGACTCTAACTCATTTAGATATAAAAGACAGGTCACCGAGAGAAAGTATGACCAGAGATTGAGTCTATAAAAGAATAGGTGCCATAGCAGTCATAATTATTTAGGGATTAGTTTATTTGCGGCTAATTTTCGCTTTTCAATCGTTTGAATTTTTTTTCATTCGTATTTATTATTATTTTTTTTTTTTTTTTTTTAATATTTAAGAGATTTCCGTGTATTCTCCACATTGGCCTCCCGGACGATTCTAATAAATTCAACCTCGTCTATTCTTGCTCTTTCCCGGCAATCTTGCCTCCTCTTTTATTGAAGGGTCGATGCTAAAACAAAAAAAAAAGTTAAAAAGTTAAAAAAGCCCTATGATAAAATCAAGACTTTTATGAAAAAAATTACTTCTTTTACATAATTGTTTCCTTCTGAGTGAACACAAGCCAGTAGCAGTATGTTTATTCCCCAAAAAACTTTAATAGTGTACTTCAGGTAATATAAGACATCTAAGCGTTCCCATAACTACTTCTTTTTTTTTTTTTTTTTTCTTTCCTTCCTTTTTTGTTTTTCTTTTTCTTGTTCTTTTTCTTCTTTTTCTTGTAGTTAGTGTCACTTTTATTTTAATAGTAGTAATAAAATTATAAAAAAAAAAACAGCAACAGCAATAACAACAACAATAACATCAATAATAATAATAATAATAATAATAATAATAATAATAATAATAATAATAATAATAATAATAATAATAATGATGATGATGATGATGATGATGACGACGACGAAGACGATGATGATGATGATGATGATGATGATGATGATGATGATGATGATGATGATGATGATGATGATGATGATGATAATAATAATAATAATAATAATAATAATAATAATAATAATAATAATAATAATAAAGTAACAAAAATACAAGAAGAAGAAGAAGAAGAAGAAGAAGAAGAAGAAGAAGAAGAAGAAGAAGAAGAAGAAGAAGAAGAAGAAGAAGAAGAAGAAGAAGAAGAAGAAGAACGAACGAACGAACGAACGAACGAACGAACGAAAAAGACGATAATGACAGCAGCAACAACAACAAAAACAACACCAACAACAACAACAACACAATAATAACGATAAAAACAAAAAACAACGATAATAAGAATGACAACAAAGAAGGGACTCCAATAGTACGGTAAACATCTGCTCTAGAATAGTTGTAAAATAAGTTATTATTGCCTCCAGCCAAATTTTTTAATAATTGTCCAACACGTCAAGGTATTCATATGTTATAAAGGCTGTCGTCTTCTTTAGTTAATCGAGAATCCTGTAGAGCCAACTGTGCACATAGGCTACGTGTGACCACGTGCATCTTCCATTATGGTTCTTTATATGCTGCAATCTTGTGGAATTGTGCTTTCAATTTCCTGCTGTTTCCCCGCAGTGCAGATATCTGATTCTCCAAATATGATATTTAAACCGATTTATTTCCTGTCCTGAGGCAATTTAATTATCTGGTTTTATATTTTATATTTATACTATGAAAGTGCCGTGCTAATTATAATGCGTATGGTCTAGATTTGTTTTTCGATTTTTTTCTTTTTTAGCTTTGGCAATATTTTTGGCCTCTATCAAAGAGCGAATAAAATAAGACTATTTTCTCCTGCAATAACAAGGTGCCTTCTATAATTGAAAAGGGTTTTAAATCAGATTGCATTCATTATGTTTTTGTTAGCTTTATCACATTTTTCATTCGTATAACTTGTATTTAAATCCGTTTAACATCTATCTTTCTTTTTCAACCGGCATGCTCCTTATTTACTTTGACGCTGATGCTTTATTTCCCGCTGCTTTTTTCTTTTTTTTTTTTTTTCCTTTTTTTTTTTTTTTTTTTTTTTTTGTTGTTTTTGTTCTTGCTGCTGTCGTCTTCGACTATCTGTTTTTGTACTTAATGTTGTTGTAATTCTTGTTGCTGTTGTTGTTGTGATCGTTCACATTTTTATTGTTGTTGTTGTCATTATCGTCGTTTTCGTTCTTCTTCTTCTTCTTCTTCTTCTTCTTCTTCTTCTTCTTCTTCTTCTTCTTCTTCTTCTTCATCATCATCATCACCATCATCATCATCATCATCATCATCATCATCTTATTCTTTTTCTTCTTCTTCTTCTTTTACGTTGTCTCTCTTTTACACATGGAAATACACCTGTAGTATTTGAGAAATATCATTATAATGGTATGCTGGTAACAAAAGAAAAAAAGGAAGCTCTTTTAGATTTGGAAGTTATATTATAGTATTTGAAAATGAAACTACAAATAAAAATAATAAAAGTGAAACTAAGTGCATATGTCCTTTAACTCTGGTTGCAGCATTCATGCAGGAATGTTTTGGTTTGTTTTTCCGATAATAGCAATCTATCGTATTTATTCTTTCTAGCATATTAAACAAAACAGCATATTTCATAACACAGTTTATTCAAAATTTAGAAAAACTAATTTCAACTAGATTTAGATCTAGATTTAGAAATAAAATTTTTATTCCAAGCGTCAATTTATTAAGCCCCTAGTAATGTCCTCCCGAGAGAGATATTAGGTACCTACATCTAGATCTGGCTAAAGCCTAATCTTTATATTCTAAATTTTATTAAAATGATTAAACTAAGTTTTACTTACAGATTTTAAGATCTCTAGATCTAGAATTTTCTGTTTGAAAGAGTTATTGAACGAGAAAGACTGCACACTTCAGACTCAGTAATCTATCTCAACTAGCCTATAGATTTAATTAGATTTAATCTCAGCAAGTATTTTCATTTTCATTGTCCTCTAATTTGGATCTACTATAGAACATGATGAGATTGGACACAGATACCTCAAAATCAAGAATTTCTCAAACATATCCGTAAACTTTGCCTTTCTGATGTTCTCTCTTATTTCCATGTCATTTCTACCTGTTCCAATATAGTCGAAGTAGTTCTAGTTCAAAATTACAACACATATTTTTCGAACAAGCAGTCCTCAATTACAGAAGGAGAATTTTAGCCTCTAAAGAAATTTGATTGAAACTGAGTGACTTTACAAAATTAATTATTCACATTTGAAGATCTATCTTAAATTTCGATCAAGTGTCCTACACAGCTGTTGTGATTCTTCAAAAACTAACATGCCCAGCCTATCCCTTTCACTGAGTAGAAACACTTTGTTCACAAGCCCCCTAGCCTGTGATCCCTAGTTGCCAGCGACACCCCTTTTCCTGTCACACCTACGTGTTGTGTCGTCTGAGTGCCAGCAAGCGGACGTGTAAAATTTCCTTCAATTGTCAGAAATCCAAAAATTTTGACGCTGAGGAAATTTTCCAACCAAATTTTCAGACCTGGGGAGAAAAAGGCAAAAAAATTCATATCTTCCAACTTGGTCTTGAGAGAAATTTGTGGCGTATAGTATGATTCATTTTTAAATAAAAAAGATTAAATCTGTTCAAAAATTGAACACAAAAAGTTGTCTTATTTTATGCCAAAAGTTGTCCAAAGTAGTCATAAAATTAAAACAGGTATGTGTAAGAACCTTTCTTTTTTAAAAATTTTCCGGGGGAGCATGCCCTCTGACCCGCCTAGAAATCTCACACCTTCACCACTTGATGCTGAGACACTTTGGAAGATTTGGTAGGGTGAAAAATTTTTCAGGCAATTTTGATCAGAGGTAATTACTTGTCTGCAGCTAGATCTAGGTCTACCTGTTGCTAAGACTGATGGTTGTAAACAAACTTTTCTTGTTCCACTCGTACAAGACCTGGGTAATTATGACAGGTCAATCGTTCTGATCCCACCCCTTGGTTAATAAATCAGTGTATGAGTGTGAAAAAAGCTGGCCAGTAAGATCTCGTTATTGATAGTTAGAAGACCAGATATTACAATTGGATTGACAATAGGGAGCTTCAGGTTCAATCCTTTGTTGGTCCTCTGGTGAGATTAGGTCTAGCTTTGCCTTGACAAACAGCCCCTGTTTAGGTAAACTAAAAAGATATTTGTCACCTCAATATGAATTTAGACATTGAGTCTAGATCTAGATTTAGCATGAAGGGTTAGAGATCCGATAAGCGCTTGGGTTAGGAGGCATGTTTTCTCATTTATGAAAGGAGAGGAATGACATAACAGGTTTTGGGGAGCTATCTTTCTTCAATCCTCTATTCAAAACCTATTTAAAAGTATAGAAAATTTGAGAAATATGGTATCCCCATAATGATGGGAATTGTGCAGAAGTAACTAAAAACATGCAAAGCCTCTATACCTTGTTAACATACAATGTACTTCAAAATATTTGTAAAAACTATCCCAAACATCTAGCCAAGTTGAGGGTTGAGCGCTAAAAATATGCTCGAGCACATTTTCCTCAAACATACATATTGTAATTCCCCAATGGATTTGAAGAATGGGTGCTGGATTCTAATTAGGATTTAGTGTGGAGGTAACTTTATTTACCATCTTCTAGGGCTAGAATATTAACCCATATTAGGCAAAGCAGGAGCTGTCATTATACTATAGCAATGGTACAAAAGGCGTGAAATTATAATCTGTGTGAATTTTGGCATAGTTTTCACGTATTTAGTTCTATACTTTAAAATTAATTTTATAAAATCAAGTATAGCCTACAAAAGGCCATCAAATTGAATCATAATGTGGTAACCTGTAGACAGAGCTCTTTTTTGTGATTTTTGACAGGACATGCATGTTCACTGAAAATGTATACACACCTCAAATACCTATAAGTTTTGAATATTTTTGCTCAAGCTGAATTGGTTTACTGCTTCAAGTTGTCACTGTGAGAATTATGACGTATTAATATTATTAATATTACTTATTTGAAATAGGTGACAGCTGTCCCTAAATTTGACTATTAAAATGTGTTTTAGACTTTACTCTTGCGAGAAATGTGTTTGCTATACTTACTGCCAATAAGATTTTAAAATTGGTTTGAGGTACCAGTACTGGATACCTTATAACTGTAAAAGTCCTTTTTTTTTATCGATTTTTCAAACAACCTATTAACTTTTTACCTTAAAGTGGGAATTTGGGTTCCATAGCTATTGTCTTCTTAAATATTTGGTCGTATTACTTTGTAGTCTAAAATGTGGAAGTAGCTGCTTAAAAAACACATCAGAGAAATAAGTCTGGGTAAATTGCATCTCACCCATAAGCAGGTGGTGCATATGAAATGATTACAACTCTTCAACAATGGCAAGCAAGGTGATGTTACTTGGACAAGTATTGCACAGGGAGGTTCTCAAGCCAAGAGTTGTCAATATACGTGTTATACAGCAAGTTTTTGACAACCGCTTGAATATGGTAAGTTAGTTTAATAAACTCCACATAACTTCAAGCAAAATCATTGTCATCACATGAGGCTACTCTCTTTTGCCCTTGTTCTTTTATGCAAAAATACATCTATGACATTATCATACAGTTAAAGTTTTCAAATGAAAATACATGTACTGGGTACAGTATTAAAGGATGATTTTTAACCCATCAATTAGTGTGGTTAGAGATGTTCCTACCTACTTACAGTTCCTACAAAACTTTGTCCATCCAAAGCAAGATGTAGCTCTTTGCATCTCATCTTCATTTCTCTCGCTTTTGCTTCTTTACTCCACACCATGTAATTTATTGAACAAAATCATTGTGCCATCTCTTTCGTTTTTGTCTTCCTCTTGATCTTTTCCCATTCCCTGGCTACCAGTCAGTTATTCTTTTTTTCCATCTATAGTCAGTCATTCATGCAACATGGCCAGCCCATTTCTATTTCTGTTTAGCAGCTCCAACCTTATCTTATTTTGCATGCAGTTTCTTTCTTTGTTATATCTTGTAGGTAAGAAGTTTGTTCTAGTATTGGTAGATATTTTTTCTATCTACACCTTCTATTTCTTCTTTATTTTTACATATTGTTTTGTTGTTTTCAAAGTTTGTAATATATTTTGATTTTCCTGTGTGCATTTCAAGTTTTGCTTTTTTACGTCATAGAGTTTATTTACCTGTAGTTTAATGTAAGTTGTTTCTTCTGTCAGGAGAGTTACATTGTCATCAAATCTTAAATTTATGAGTCTTTTGACCATGTGTAATGTCTGCTATTTTGAAGGTCATTTAATTGCTGCATTGAAGAGCTTGAGATAGGGTCTTCTCTGTTCTAAAACCAAGTTGTCAAAGGTGCTTGCGGGTTGTGGCCTTATCGTTTGCTTTCCAGTAGATATGTAGGCTATATAAAAGCAATTAGAGAAGAAATGGGGCCATATTGCTAGCTTATTGTGTAAAATTCCTGATGAATAACCTGGACAAGGCAAGGATATCGCTACAAACTGCTTTACCCTAGGTAGGCCTATGTAATGCTGGTGTTCGATTATTTTCAGAACAAACAGGAGTCTTGAGACATTGTTGCCTTTTAGCATAAATTTCTGAGATGTTACTGTTAAAATGAAATCTTGAATTTTACTTTGAAGTGCTAAAAAGGATACATGTGTAAGCCCATTTGCTTTTACTTTTAGTAGTAGTA
This sequence comes from Elysia crispata, assembly GCA_033675545.1. NCBI lineage: Eukaryota > Metazoa > Mollusca > Gastropoda > Plakobranchidae > Elysia > Elysia crispata. The sequence goes on from JAWDGP010006980.1 coordinate 400,459, forward strand.
CAGTATTGCTTGAGACATTTAAAACAGAGTTTCACAGGCATTAAAAATGAGAATATGTTATGAAAATTCAAAACACTCTGGGATACTCCTTCAGGGAGAGACTATGAAAGTTGTACATTACAACTACAAGATTTATGAAATTTTAGAAAAAATATTTGAATAATCATCAAATTGAGAAAGGATTGGCATGATGAGCAGTCAGTGTTGAGTATTCTTAAAAAGCTGATATACACTGTGAATGGGTATTCAAATTATATATGTATATCACCATGTATCCACATGTTCTTTTACTTCCAAACAATAGCAGGATCATTTTTAGCATTTAGGATGTGTGTAAAGAATAATGGATTGCCCTTTTTTTCTTTTTTAATTATTTCCATCTTTAGTTTTTTCCTGAATCAAAAGATTACAAAGTTTTTGAGCAAGAAGTGAAAGTGAATTCAGGAGATATTGTACGAATTGAGCAGGTAAGTTTATTTCTTTTCATTTTGTGCGTTCTTAAAGCAGCTTACGTTTTTTCAATGAGTCATCAAACTGTATGATGCTGTTAGTTGCAGAATAAATTTAACAAATTTTTTGTTTCCTAAACTCATTAGAGTATTCTCGTCCATTTCATTGTGCTGTCTTGGTGAGGTGCGTTTCTTTCCTTGCCTTTCACTCAGTTCATGCTTCAAATCTAGGGCTCATGATTGGTTGGCATCTCTGAAGGATTAAACTGAAATACAATCTTGCCATTTTATAATTTCATTTAAAAATGCAACTTTTGGAATTTTCTTGTGATTCCTGTTTACATATTACTATGCTTGAAAAAAAGTGCATTAAATAAATAATTGTTGATTTTACTTGTGATGCGCTTTCAACTTGCTTTTTATAAGGTCACATTTTTTTTTTATTTCATAGCATGCTGGTTTTGTCTTCATTTTTCATGAATATAAAAATGTTTCCAGTCCATTGGAAATCCTTGTTGAAAAGACAAAGGGAGGTTGTCAAAAGCGCTAAGCTACAAACACCAGACATAACACTAACTTGATGATTGTGCACAGTTATCCAAACACACAGAGCAAAGCCATTATTTTCAATCTCACCCTACAGAAAACGTGACCAGTGTGCGTAATTTGGTGTTTTCCACAATACAGCCGTGAAACTTGCAATTTCCTGCTTTACGTTGCATAATTTCATGTTTTTGTACATAAGTTTGTAAAAAATATGATTTTGTTAGCAATTTCTGTGCTTTCCTTGCTCATTTGGGGGGTGGTACCATAAGGGAAATCACTCTCTGAACGATATTCTTATTTTAGGTGCCTAATGCCTCGGTTTTCCATGCAAGCATAATCAATACAAAGCCTCTCCGTTCTGTATGCAATCTTATTTCAATTTAGTGTTCAGTAATAGTAAAAAAAAAATGAGTAAAAATGTAAGTGCTGTCGTACAGTAGCAACAATCGGAAACAGGCCTATATATGTGCCCGGGGGTGCAGAAGAGATAGAGAAAAAATCATGGCAGAGGTTAGTGAGCTCCTTTATATAGGTCATACATGTAGCATGGCATAAGGAAAGATAATTATAGTTGAAAATTTCCCTTAATGTTTGCATAATTTCCAATTATTATTTTTTTACATAATTACCTGGGGCCAGTGCAATCAATAAATTGAGGGATGAGGAAAGGGTGTATGAAGATGTGGATTGCAATTTCTACTTTCATACACATTTGCTAGGCCGAGTTATATATATATATTGCAGATCAGTTTAAATGTATTGGCATCAGTTAAATTGTCATCACATCGTTAGAATAATTAGAAATACACTGGTACCGGTTCAGTAAGGAAATCAGCAATTGGTAAAGTCACATTTTTAAATGTTACCAAGTCAATGTAGCAGTGGATAAAATTATGGTCATTGTGAATGGCAAAATATTGTAACAGGAGCAGTAGTGGCATCTTTGTCCTGGTAGCAACAATAAGAGTAATAAAAGTGCCAGAGGTAGAGTAGGAGTGGTAATGGTGACTTGAAAGCAGTTAAGGAGTGTATATATCTCTTTTATGGGGAAAAAGTATAAACCTAAGTAAAGGAAGATTGCTAATTTATAACCATAGTACTGCTGCGTGGTGTTTTGCATGTGTGTATATTTTACTTCAACTTAATTTAAAAGCTTGTTATTTTTCATCTTGCTTTATTTTCTAGCAACATTTTTTTTCCCCAAACTATAACTAAATCCTCATGAGAACACCTTTCTGTACTTACCTTTTAACTGTAGGCTTCTGTTTTAGATAAGTCACTGCTGAAACAACATATAGAACTCCCTGTTCAACATCAAATAGCAATGCTTTATTTTTTCACCTGTAGATTTGATATATTTTAAAGAAATCGCTCTATTCCTCTTTTTTTTTTCTTAATCCAGCTCAGTGAGAAATTGACTGTAGAGGTTGAGCACAAAGTGGTGGAGGTTGTTTTCCCTATTGGCCGCATTGTAGACCCTGTGACTGGCCGCAGGTGCAGAGGAATGCATTTCATTGATGAAAAAACTCGGCAAGAAGAGGCAGACAGAATAGCTAAAGCTAATGTGCCTGATAATTATTCTTTATGATATTGATTAAATGCGGTATGGGGAAAAAGTTTGGATAAAAACCATGTGAAATGGCTTAATAGAAGGCTCCTAGTAGTTTGTTCATACACTTGTACAGTTTAGATTTATTGCTCCCATTGTCAATTCATATAATCTGTATGAATAAGTTCAATGTTATGAAAATGAACTAATATGTTTTATTAAAGTTTCATGGAATTTCTGATATAATCTATAAATTTTTTTATTGACCTTCATGTGACCTATATGCTTACAGTGGGAAAGTTATTCCTTTATTTCATACGTGGATAGCAGTGCTGCAAGGAGATGTCAAGTACAATAAAAAATAAGGTCATGCATGATAAGCATCTGAACTTCATGATTAAATATTCTTGTTAAAAGAAGGAAAATATGAGTTCACAATATATACATGTGATACACACATATATGAATTTGAATATGTGAAAAAAAGACGGATTTAGTAAAATAGATTCTTTACTTCATATTCTTTTTTTTTTTTTTTTAAAGGTGAAAAATATTTGTACACCTTTCTGAAATGAAAAATTGTGTTTGGGAAGGGTAAGAGAAAGTAGTAAAATGGGATAGACAACCTAACAAGATGATATGTAAATCATCTAAAAAAATAGTAAGACATTAAAACAGAATTGACAAGTCGCAATCCGTATGTTTTAAAAATATGAAAAAACCAACTATCTGAATTTGAAGTGTTTGAACTTTGACTGCATGGGAGTGATAGAAATTTCGTCAGGTTGATATGCCCAACTGTTCCTAAACACAAAACTTGAATAACTTTGTAAATCTATGGTAAAATGTATAACGTAAGCATTTTAGTCCTTCAATTGAGTTGTTGCATATAGTGCGTAAAAATTTTTTGTTTATAGGTATTTCATTAGAAACAATCATAATGCTATAAAATGTATAACGTAAGCATTTTAGTCCTTCAATTGAGTTGTTGCATATAGTGCGTAAAAAAATTTTGTTTGTAGGTATTTCATTAGAAACAAGCAGCATAATGCTATATTAATTGCCTAATTAATTTTATATGAACCTTTTAGATTTTACTAAAACTGGGATTTTAGAGGGAAAGATGAATGCAAAATGGACATATGTGAGAAAAATTAAGTTGAAAATTCACTCATCCTACCATAATGAAGCTTTCTGAAATAAGATCTTTGGCAGATTGCTAAGGCAAATTATGAACAACAATCTCATCAAAGCAACTGAAAACTTAAACAGAGTGTTCGTGGAAACAGAATTCTAAAGAAAGTAAAATCACTTGTCACTTATTGTGTATTTGTGCCCTTATTTTTAGTTTAGTTGGAAAATATTACTAAATCCTTATGCTGACAAATTAAAAAGAGTTCTGGTCATTTATTTCATATACAGTGGACCTTGAGCTCAACCAGCTCGGACTCAAGGAGGAATTGACCAAGTCCCATTTTTTTCCCTCTTTGCCTCAATAAATTAACCTAAGTTCCAACAAGTGTCAAATTTACCAACCTTTGGTTAAGCAAAATGAAGCAAGGCTGTATTGGGCCTCAATAGAAGAACAAAACCACTTACAGACCACATGTCAAGCTCATTGTCTGGGCCATAATAAAAATTAGATACACAGGCATGTTTGATTCAAGATAGATGTGTGTATGCAGGCGGGTGTATCGAGGAGAAGGGAAGGGCCAGTGCGACAGGGCGATGGAGAAAACGAAGTCATCTGGGCACTCTAGATATAGTGCTAGTGCTTAGTGCAAGGCGTAGCAGTAGAACAAAAAGGCCACTTTCCCTAGAAAGTTCTTACTTTGTATTTTTTGTTCCAGATCATTACTGATGCATTTTGAGTGTTGCAATTTCTTTAATTTCATTCTAAACTGAATAAAATATCAAAAATAGCTTCAGGCACACAATCACCCACTCATAATGAAAAAAACAAAATTTAATAAAAAAAATTAACAGGAGAGATTTATGCCTGATATCGGCCATGCTTGAAGAGTTGAAATGGTAGCATATGACAATTTTCACAAAAATTTGTAAAAACAAGGAAAAGTTTTATCTTAGAAACCCAACAGTTTTGGCTCCTTGTTTTTCTTCCTCCTCCAGAGCCTTGAGTAGAATCTTGTTTAATTCCATACCAACTTTTCTTGCACTCTAAATGATAACAGAAAAGAAAATTATGAAAATATAGACTTCTCTTTAATAACTCAAGAAAAATATAAAAGAAAAATAAGTTGACCAAGGTCATAGGCATATACTGGTCTATAATAAGGTATTCTGTTAAATGAGGATTAAAAAAAAAAACCTTGAAATTTAAATTTGATGCACAATTTCTCGTAGCTGACTTCAACATGATGAAATCCAACAAAAAAGTTGAAGCTCAATCATTTAGTCCCTGCCAAATATGTGCCTTATATTTTATTCATAAGCACTTAGATCTAATATTTTAATCCATTCAGTTTTATTTGTATGGTTAAATTAACCATTCTAAATGACTCTTATGAGGACAAAAAGCCAATAGCTTCAAAGTAATATGATAAAAAAGAAATCTTAGTATGACAAAAGAGCTAGCTGGGTATTACTGGGACCATTAGCTTACTATCTTGTGAGAAATTTTTTCTACTGTGTCCTTAAAAAAAGGCTCCACATCCACTAAAGGATAACACTTTTTGAAAATATGGGCAAATATTTCAGAAAGAAAAGAGTATAAAATTCATCAAACAACTTGCCACATAGTTGGCAGAAGTTGTAAGCTCACAAACAAGTTCTATCATTCAGCTTTGAATTTTGGTCTCATGATCTGGTTGACCCATACCTTTTGTGTCATAAGATAAGATAGAAAACACTTGTGATTAGGATGGGCTTCTTCCCTGAAAACTTTCTTCAATCTAGCTCCTAATAAGTGCAGTAGAGCTGTTATTTCAAAGTCATTGGAGGTCAAAAAAAAGGACATCAATTTATCCGAAATTCGAATTGTCAGGATACATAGAGAAAGAGTAAAAAAGATGGGGATCACAGAACAGGAATGTTGTAAAGGGTTTGCCGGAAAAAACAGAGAAAGGGGGGGGGGGGGGCCACTACAATGGTCCATTTAATTTCTGATTTATTTCCCTTGATTTGAGAAGCCATGAAAAAGAGCTCCTTGTAGAGTGGCATTATTAATGAAGTCAAAAGTTTTTTTTAACGCTTAGGCTTTTGTTTTTGGCTTGAAGAAGAAAATATCAAAAAGGTAAAACCGAAACTAATTTCACTGAATGGAAAGAGTACAACTTCAAAAGAGACCAAGCGCTATGAGGTGCTTTCACAGACTTTAAGTCAGTAGCTATGTAGACCTAGGCTAGGTAATAAAAGTTATCACACTTACACAGCTTACAGAGATTCTCAACATACTGTGGCCAAAATAAAGCCCACAAGTCCGATGACTGAAACAAAACCAAGTCTAGATAGATCTAGACTATGTGGTATCAGGCAGGCTCTACACTCAAAATTACATCAGAAATCTGGCTACATCGCACACGCTGATCATATGCAGAGTTCAATCATCCCATGTGGCACCAACCCTCCCCTCCTCTTCCAGTCTATGAATTTTCACACCTGGTCCTGAGGCCCAACTCCTTTCCCTTTCCTTCTCTTAGTATTATTGCAAACTCTCACCTGTAAAGTAGGTGGGCAGAACACATACACACATCAGAATTACTTGCTGCACAGAGCATAACACTACTTTCTCTGTTTAAAAAGCCAGGAAATCAGGAAAATCAGGGAAAGCCACCAAGATGGCTTCGAAATAACCGGGTCCTTATTTTCAACTTTGAACTAACCAATATTTTTAATAAAGCTTAAAGAGAGAAATATTCAGTAAAATTAATCGACTTGAAAATATCCAAAAATTTGAACTATGGATTTGAATTATTTGGACTTTTCTGTATATGGCTAGCTTAAAAACTCAAGTTAAAACACAAACCTCCATCATTTCTGAGATGCTGTCAGAATCAAGACTTCCTGAGCCTTCTTTCCTCATTGAGGTAATGGTGCCCTTTTCTGTGACACCTAATATAATTCTAAGAAATAAATAGAAAAGAAGTTTTTCAAAATTGCTGAATGATTTGCCCACTCAAGTGAAGTAAAAGGGACTTAAATGTAAGTTAAAAATGAAACGTAATTCTCAACATTCAAAGAACCTGAATTTTTCGGGGGAATTAACATACTGAATTATTCTTGTATAATTTTCAATAGTCTTCTGATTTAATGTGAAAAACTATACAAAAACATGTACAAATCTTTTTTATCAATGTTTCAGAGAACATCTAGGTTTTAAATTATGAAGATATAATGTCAGTGTCTGCTGAGATTTTCAAACCTTTACATGTCTTTACTTTTTAAAACTTAATTAAATCGAAATAGGAATGCCTCACACTCAGAAATCTATAATATTAGAAATGACAGTAACATAAAGCCATTTACCTAGCAAGTGTACATTCTTCTTCTTTTTCACTGGCATCAACAACATGCTTGTGTCCAATCTAAGAATGAAAAAAAAAATTATATTGATTAACAATTCCAAGTTAAGAGCAATGTTTAAAACAATTTAAAAAGAAAAAAAAAAGAAAGAGCTCTTCTTTACTCTATTTTCTAATAGTAATAGTCAACAAATAGTTGGAAACCTTGATTTTTTTCAAGAATAACTTTTTATTTCTTTATTTTTTTTAAGGTTTCATCATTCAGTGGATCATCTAATAGTCAACAAATAGTTGGAAACATTGATTTTTTTTCAAGAATAACTTTTTATTTCTTTATTTTTTTTAAGGTTTCATCATTCAGAGGATCATTAAACTGAAAAAAATTGGGAGGATTTTAGGCGGTTTGGAAAAAAAATTCTTGACTTTGACATAACATTTATTTCATTTTTTACCCCAACCTTTTACTGAGCATACATGTAAATTGTGAGGGCCTTTGAAATTTTTCACATTTCAGAATTATTTTTCTTGATGCAAATTTATTCCCCTTTCATTGACCCTTTTCTATTTGCGAAGATAAAGAAACAATAAAAGCAAACCTAAAACTAAAAGAGAAAACTGGGCTTTCTTGTGCTTAGAATCTTGACATTCTTAATCAATCAGAGCAACTATAGATGTGGCACATGAATTTCTTAATCCCTTGTTGGTTTAAATATTTTGTCATCCTTAAACATGCATGAGAAAGGTGTTTCAAAATGAGGTTCTATTACAAGGAATCAGTAAGGCTTAACTAGTATTCCCAGTGCAATACATGTACAATTATGAATTGATCACAAGTAAAATGTTGAAGAATGAAACAATTCTGTTTTTAATTGTATGAATAGAAAAATGACCCATAATTTATAACAGATTAATAATTTTTCAGTATTTCATTGCCAAAGGAAGGTAAACCTGTTTCAAAAATTTTTAGGTTGAATGATAAACTAATATTTTTGCATTGCAGGAATTATATTAGCAGGCAGCACATCTAATGACCTATTTAAATGACGCAAAGTTTGGAAACTATGATGGCATCAGACAGGAATTATTATATTTGTAATGAGGTGAAATACTAGGAAAACCACATTAAAAGATAGAAGTGGATATGGTAGTTAGTTGTTGGAGATTTTAGTGTTAACTTAAGGTAATTCAACTCTATGTTCAACAACGGTGAAATCCTACTTTGTTCACAGTGACTACAACAGGGGCACCAGCCACATTCAATCTTTTAAAGTCAAAGGGGTCATCCGACAGGTCCAACTCAACACCACCCTCATCTTTTGTCATGGTCACATTGGGAATTCTGAAAAGGAACACAAAAAAAATTATAAAATTTGACCATTATAAAATATGTGTCTTGTCACCAGTCCAAAAAAATAAATCTGTGAATCAATTAAATTCAGTTTAGAGGGACTAGAGAGGGAAAGCCAGGAGACCTGATGTTAAAAGAGATAATGAGTACCCTTTAATCATGAATTAAAGGCACAGAATATTAAATGTTTTAAAAAGGTAACCTTAAAATCATAATTATACAGCTTGATCTTTTTGGTATACTTGGCTGCACCTAAGAAATTGAAGGCTTTAACTTCTATAAGTTTTGCTACTATGCAACCAGGTAAAAACATTTTTGCGAGACAGGTACTTATCATAAAATCAATTAATAAGCTTTGTCCCCAAATAGCAAAGACATTTAAATTTTAATATAACATTAAATCAAATGTGGAAAATAATCATGTCTCAAAATTGTACTCAACTGAAGAGTTTGAAATTGCAAAGTCATTGACTTTTCTTGCCATTTTACATTCCAAAAACTCAATTTCCAAGCCCATTTTGAGTTTTAACTAAGAGCACCACTATAATAAATGTTGCAGAGGTAAACTAAATTGGGCAAAATTGAGTGAAAAGCGGTTCTTTAAGTAAGGTTAGTTGGATATTACTTTACTAAAGGCTTAATTTACACATATGTTTTGCTACATACAAAAGACAAAAAAAAATGCAATTAAGGTAAGATTGATTATGAAACAGAAATATACATTGCTTGGGTTTAAATTTTACTGCCATTTTTTAATACACCTTCAAATAGAAGAAAAAAAAAGATAATTCTCTAACTCCGCATTCATAATGTGAAGTGTTGCTTTCTGTGTGGCATTACTGGCAAAACTACAACTCTTGCAAACAATATGATGTAAATCGATAAATAAAGCCTCTTACTTTAAATTGAAGAGTGCGGCTTTTACAGCTATTGAAACAGCATCAAATAGGTTTCCACCACATTCTAACAGCTGTAAAAATGAAGAAAAAGAGAGAAATGCTTGAATAATTGGTTCACACTCTTGGCAAAGCTATGGGCATAACAAAAACAAATGATTTTGAATGTTAGATTTGTAAACATCTCAAGCAACACTCAGTACAGTCTATGTCACTTAAGAATCAAATTTAATGGCAGCCGTTTCTGACATATTTACAGATTTCATGATAGCTCATAATTTTTGTGATCTAGCATTGTAAATTAATATTGCATGACTACTCTTAAAAGTTAAGAAATATTATGTTACTCTTAAAGTTGCAAGCACCAAGTTTTTTTTTGTATAGTAAACTTTATTGTTTCACAGTAAAATAAACACAACTGAATTTACATTCTACTTGTAGTTAGAAGTTGAAGCATTCTATCTTTTATTTTTCCACGGAAAATTTGGTAGTTTGACAAAATTAAAAGTAAAACAATTGTTCTTGAGTTTCTACAACTAACCATTACCTTTTTTCTTCACTTAAACACTTTTTAAGATGATATCTATTATAGTAACAAGACTTTCAGATCAGGATAGAATAGCCTTACCAAGACATCAACATATAAAAGCCAACACTGTTGCCCAGGGAGAACACAGAGAGAGTGAAAATCAACAGCACTTGGACAACTGTAAGCTCTAGTCAACATGGCTGAAATTTCTGACCCCAAGTCTTCTCCACCCCTGCCTTCAAACGCAGGGGTGGCATTAGCAGAGCTGTGGAGGATGTGTTAGTATAGAGATTATCTCAAACTTAAAAAATTCCTACACAACTAAATTCCTTTTGTTAAAATCTTTGTTGAATGAAGTCAGATTTACTGATTAATTCATATTAATTAGATTATGGTTGATTTGATTCTATCACTTCAAATATTAGCTTACCAATCAATAAAAAAATCCAAACGTCCCACTTCAGGCTTTTCGGGATCAACAGCTGTCAACTGAACTTTAACCCCAACCAAGACATCAGTATTGGCCTGAAATGAGTTCATGTTATTATTGATAGTATTTGTACTCAAATCAAAATGTATGCAATTACTTTATCCTACCTTCTTTTGATCCAGCCACTTGAAATGTAAAAGATGATGCACTTTCACACTACATATTAGTTAGAATATTAAAAGTGCATTTTGCTGGGGAATTTTCAATGCTTTTAAACAAGGTAAGAAAAATAAGATTTATCTTTTTCCAAAGTTTTCTATAACCCGAATTTAAGAATACAACACTTTAGGACTTATGAAAAAAAGTGTTGGAAATTCACACTGCTTTTTACTTCAAGGTGCAAATAAGCATGGATTCTTTAAATTCTTTGTGAAAATGCATTATCTCATTGAGCAAAAATTGGGTTAAGCTGTCACCCACACTCCTATAATCTTGCAAGAGTGGGAAGGGCAGGATCTGTTTGCAAATGCAATTGGCCAATTTGCAGTCTAGGTAATCTGACAGGTACTAACACTAACATCAACTGGCTGCAGCAAAGATGCATTCAATTAAGCAAATTAGGTGGGAGAGAGGTCTTTGGCTGTAGCTAGCGACTAAGGGTATCTGATATCAAATTTTTCTGCTCAGGAAGGAAGGTAGAAAGAGCTTGTTAGATATCTACAGAAGAGATCTCATTGTTCAGCTAATGATTGTTATCATGCTTTGTAACAGTTCTACAAAAAGGTAGAGATAAAGAATCTAAAAGTGGATACACTACAAGGGGGAACAAATAATTTCACTGAATATCTAATTCCTAGAGACCCACATTTTACCTAACTGTGCTCAACTGTTGAACTTAACTTAACTACCGAAAAAAAATAATTATGATATCATTGAATTAAATCTTACACAAACTACAGTTAGCTTTGAATGTTTGACTGAGGAGAAAATCCTATACTTAAAATTTTGATCATGATATGCCTTTGAAATTTAAAGAAAGTATCAAAAAAAAATTCGTAACAATAAAAAAAAATAGAAGTAAAACTGACAACTATAAAGATGAAAAAAAAAACCCACTTTAAAATCAAATTTTACTTTATAATATTAAGTTTGTTGTGTTTTAATGATGCAAATTTCATTATTTATGATGATTCAAGATCAAACCATCTTGTTTTTCCTGCTGATTCAAATTGAATAAGTTGCATAAAACAATCGGCCTGTCAAATATACACATTATAGTTATTTAAAGCAAACAAAAGATTAGAAAAATTTAAAGTGGTGGATACATTCCAAGGCAAAACATTGAATCATTTATACCGCGTTTGCTTTTGTATGCATTTGAGCTTATGTATAATTGAATATAAAGTAAAAGAATTTAAAATCTTACAAGCCGAACACGAGCAGAGCCATTTGTGTTAGAGATGAGGCCTGTTTCTACTTCCATATGGCGGAAGTCCTCATTACCCCTTCCATCTTCTCTGAAATTATCCTGAAAATAAAATTGAGATTAAGACTGAGATAGTTTTAATCTTTTAAACAATTAGAAAAAGTTTTTTAAAAGACTAAAATTGAAGAAATAAATTATTGCATTTTCATATAAACAAATGAAATAGGAGAAGTTAAGATGTATACAGACAGCAGATTTTTTTTCTGACTATTTCACTGCTTAAGTGCTATTGTCAAAGCAAGGTAAAAAGAAATCTAATTTTTTCTGACTCACTGAAAAACCTTGGAACCATAGCTGGTTCATAATTATTTTTCTTAAGTTTTTATTACCTTCTTGAAAGATGTTTGAACTCATTCAGTAGCAGTAGTATTCTCCTTGAATATAACGCATAATATAATGAACACTGAATCAGTTTATAATACCAATTCAACCATATTAAATACTTGACAAAACCAACTTCAAGCCATTTCTCCTGAGTAGTAACATTTTCATATTGAGCCAATTCCATTATAAATAGTTGGTTAACGTTTCCTTTTGGAACTGCTTTTGTGTCTTCCCCCCCCCCCCACACACCTTCAACAATTTTTATGGTGGCTGAATATTTCGCTTTAGCACATGTATAACATACCTGTATAGAAATTTTGAAGAGGCTTTTTTTTTTTCGAAAATGTAAACCTTTATTAAAAAAAAAAAACAAGAGATACATTTAAAATGCCTATGAAAATCCTAAGAATTTACAAGACTAAAAAAAAAGATTAAATACTAAACTTAAAATTAAATTTTTCGTACAAAGAAAAAAAAATTAAAAGCATTCTCAATATATGCTCCCCCCAAAACAAAAGGGCACAATTTATGTTTAATGAATCATAGGTAAATTAATAATATTATTGACCAGTAGTCCCTGACCTGGAAGTCACCTAAAAATTTAATGTTGGTATTATTGCGGTTATTGGCCCAACTCACCCTAAGCTTTAAAATTGTATTTTTCTAAATGAATTTGATATGCTGAGCACAAATATGATGATTTATTCGTAGCAAACAAATACTTTTCAAGATATAAGCATTTTTAGTTGCTCTAAAATCCCATTAAGCTACAAGTTTCTATTTCGTCAGGAAACATCTAATTGTGAAGCATAAGGTGAGTTGGGCCGATAAAGTCTGCAATTTTATCGTAATGTTAAGGGAGAGGTAGTCCTAAGTTTAAATGGCATTCTGCAGCTCCACCAAATTCCCAACCCACACAATGCAAATGTATGTACTTAAATTTTACCTGCACACTATGTAAAATGAATGTTTTTTCTGCTTCACTTAACTCTGCATCAGTCATGACAGTGTTTCACTTGAGCCAGCCGATGTCTAGAATCTTGGGGAATGCCAAATCTACAAGACTTTTCAAAATCTATGTATCACCTAGCCATAGATCTAGTCTATATCTCAGTTTTATCTATATTTAGATTCTCTAAAAATCTATAATCTAGAGCTTAATCTACATCTAGATCACAGTTGAGCTTTCTTCAGTATCAAAACTAAATGTTCAATTTTAAATCTTCATTACTTGTATTGTAATGAAACTGAATTCTAAGTAAAAGACTGCAGTTGGACTTGATTCTAGTAAGCTTTTGTTTAAGCTCTTTAATTTGAACAGTCGTTCTACATCAGTACAGTATTACAATCACAGTCTACAATAAAACAGCAGGTAAACAGCGTAAGACTTCGGTGGGATACCAGAAAGCAGGCGCTAACAACATGTATGAAAGTGAAACTAGAAACGGATGTTTACAAACAAAACGGTTTTCCGGTCTATTTATTTTGTTTTCTAGCACAAATGAATAGTCTCCTTGAGATTCATGTAATGGAGATTTTAGACAGTCTGGAATAACACCCAAGCGTAACATCAACGATATTTTTTTATTTTTCTTCAAAGCACAAAAAATCATGGCATCTCGATTATCGAGGTTTATAAGACCAATTGCAAGTACATTGAACCACAAGTATGGTAAGGCTTTGACTTAGACATCGAATTACCAAATCTCTCCTGTACTAGATCTAGATCTAGATCTAGATCTAGATCTAGTCTAGATCTAGCCTAATCTTGATTTAGCAAGATTCTAGTAGGTCTAAATAGAATTATTCAATCAAAAGCTGATCGCGATTTCCGTGTAAAAATTTAATTAAAATCTATGCGTAGGCCCGACATTAGATTCCACATACCATTGCTGTATAAATTTGATACTAAAAGAAGCATCTGAAGAAAAAAGTATCCGCTCGAACTCATTTATATTATAATGATCTAATCAAATTAAATTCTTTTATTGTTAATAAAAATTAGTTGGATTTAGTGGAACTTGTCCTTGGTGGTTCTCAAAAAAGTTATACTAACCTATACTATAGAAGTTCTTTTGTAGATATTTATCAATATTTATAATAAATGATGTGAGGGGCATTAAGTACTAAATTACCAGCTCAGCATACGATAGTGACTGAGTGAGATGTGGGGACTCTGTTATTTGACACTTTTAAATCCAATCCACAGTTATCTAGTAGAACCAACTATTTTCAACAGAAATAAATGTGTAATTTTTTCGTTTTCTTTAATGTCTAGCCAATTTCAGCCCACTTTTTGCATCCGCTAATCGTTTGTTCAACCTTTGTTGTTTGACTCTACCTGCATCAAAATGCGGAAGTCCCCGGTCGAAGACTAAGAGTTAAGAAATTCATTCCTAAATCTAGATCTTTCATACATTATTTTGCTGTCCTATGCAGAGAAAAAGCTTTTTCTTTAAAGTCCTCAAATCCTGGCTTCAGCAGCAATTAAAAAAGCTGAAATTGATGAATTTGCAGTTATCTGCGTAACTCACTCTAACTTTTAAAATTGTGTTTTTCTTAATGAATTTGATACACTAAAGAAAAGAGTTCTTTTTAGGTACAGACGGTTTTTTACATAGAAGAAAGCCCGAAGAAGGGGAATAAGTTAGATAAGAGACAAAGCTGAAATAAATTAATTTTTCTTCTTTGTGTAACCCCAAGCAAAAACCAAGCCCAATCTTTTTCTATGGTCCCAATCAAACGAAGCCCTCTTTGGTGTGTAAATCAGTCCTTACCTAAAAGGAACTCTTTCCACACTAATCACAAATATGGAGATTTTATTTGTTGGAACTAAATACTTTTCAAGATATAAGTATTTTTGGGTTGCACTATTTCCTTATGTTTGCCCGAGTTCTGTATACCAATCTGTACATTTTTGCATACTAATTAGTTCCTCTTGATCAAAGTAAAGAATCTCTGACGTGATTTCATTCACTTGGACTATTCTATTCTATATTTCGTTTAAAATATTTATTATGAGATAATGTGATTTTAAATGTTATGGCTTCGGGTTTTGACTGTTCATTGGATTATTTTTCTGTAATTGCTAAATTTCACAAGAAGGACAAAGCTGCTTTTACTTTCTTGCACGAGCGCGGAATATTGCCTACTTCAGTGAAATATTCTAGTTGTGCTCCCCTTACAGTCATTGGCAGATTTCCGGAATAGGAGGCACTACTTTTCAATTCCAAAAGTAAAGACATAGATCAGTAAGATACGACTTGTAGTTTAATGAGATTTTAGAACAACACAAAAATGCTTATATCTTGAAAAGTATTTATTTGCGAAGAATAAGACCTTCATATTCGTATTCAGCATATCAAATTCATCAGGATACATACAATTTTGAAGCCTCAAGTGAGTGTGGCCGATATGTGCAAATTTACCCTGAAATTAATGTGAGATGAAATTACTTCTAAAGGCTATGCCTAAATTAATGCTGTTTGAGTTTATAATTAAATGACATCCTTTATCTCAAAATTCCTGTCATCATATTATTTTTATTTCAAATAAAATATATACCTAATAGGGTTCCCTCTTCCTCTCCACCTAATGTTTGGAGTAAAGAGGGTTTCTAAGCTGCTCATGGAAATGGGTTGTTAATTGCGTTAGGAATTTACAAAATAAAGGAAAAATGTAAGAGAGCCTTAGGTTACTAATCATCATAATATTTGATCAGATGGATAGGTTTCAAGTACTGTTTAAAGATCTACCTGAGCCAAGTGCACTATTTTTTTTCTCCAGAATCATTCCTGATTCATACTCAGGGAGTGTTGACAACATTCATTTGTTGTTATTTTTTGTACCAAGTTTGACAGTGTAGGACCAAAAATTTTTTAAGTTTTAAACGTAAGATGAAAACAATGTTAACCTCTCTTCAACCGTGGTAATAAAAATTAGATTCAGAAGTGCAATGGATAGGTTTAAATGGGTCATTGTAGATGTAATTTTTTTTTAAACATTTGGCTACAATGAATCAGAAGCCTCTGTCAAGCTCAAGATCAAGATCTAGATCTAGCATTGGAAAACGCAGGAGGACAGGGAAAATTGTTGACAGTGACATTGATTTATAAGATGATGCTAGTGTCAAGGAAGGAATGAGTTTAAATTTTTATGAACTTGAAAAGTTATTGTTTTAAATAATTTTTTAGAATAATTTTTTTTTTAAAAGTAACATAGCTAGAAAGTTTTGTATACTTTCCTTAGTAAGACACAGAACAAACTTTTTGTGTTAATTGTATTTTTATTCTTTTGTGTTTAACCTGAGGGATGCTGTGGTTTTTTGAAAATACCCCTAAAATGTTCAATTTTCTTTTAAAAGTTTTTGTTTTTTAGTCTCAAGTGATATAATAAAAAAGCTGTATTGCTTTTGATGTACAAAAATGTCCTAAAATAAAGAAAGCATATTTTTGTCATGTCATTGGTTTTCTTTGAGTCAAACTTGATTCTCTTTTTGGATTGGCAACAGCTTAACATGGAAATAGCTTGTTTGATTTCAAAAACAAGAAAAACTATTGACTGTATCAGTTAGAAATCAGCTGTTACCCCTGCAAAAAAGGAAAATGTGTATAAAACTACATTCCTCAATTTTTTTTACTTTTCACAGGTGGTGCTTCATCTCGCACTCTAGGCTGTATTCAGAGATTTGCAAGTTTTGGGGTTGAGGGAGAGACTCCAAAAAAACGTAAGTAAAACACTGATAAAGGTAAATACAGCAAGCACTTTTGTCCAATAAGCAGCTTAAATAAGTAGAGCATTTGAGTGGTAGTAGGAGGTTCTGAGTTTGATGCCCAGTTGGCCTGAGGGTTGGATTCCATCAAACCAGCCCTATCCTTTGCTTGACAGACTGCTCACACGTCCTTAATAGACTTTGGGAACTCAGGGGAATGTAAGACTAACCAGGAAAAAGCCAGATTACCAGGAATATTTTGAATGTCACTACACAATCTTTAAATCTGCCTTTCAAAGAGATGAACTCAAGCAAACATGGATAAATTGAATGCAGAGTATCTAGGGCTATTTGACAGTCCAGATTCTCTTTTCTCTTTTAACTTTCTATAAAGATCTAAACTTCTCCATAATCCATTTTTATGCTCATATGTTATCTTCCTCGGCCCATTGTTAATGTTATTGTTATGTGCAGGTACTGGTATCACAAAATTTATATAGAGCACCTTGAATATTCCTCCTGAGTGTGCTTGATAATAACAATCTTTAAATTATCTATCACTAAAAATAAAAAGAGCATTATAATAAAAGTTTAAACTTTTTGTTATGCATAATGAGAAATTGAGACAGTAAGGTAGAGTTAATAAATTAAAAGAGTTCTATTTATGGGCTCTGTTGCTGCTTTTTGTTTTAAGCATGGTGGTTTGCTTTACAGAAGTTACATCAAGCACTAACCATGGACTACTAGTTTTAATGTTTCATTAAATTTTGTTCGAAAACAATGTGTTCTTTATATTCATTTTAGAAATTAGCAAGTTTATTTTAACAGTTCCAGGTTTTGATTAGATTGAAATCCTACTCGCATTATTTGGAAATATGTGAAATATTGTTTAAATCAATTTATTTTTCATCATAGTTTTTTCTTCTCCCAGCCACAGTTGCTTCACACAATCCTTTAGTCAGGCAGCGACTTAGAGACTTTGGGGCGTATATTGCTGAATGCATGCCCAAATATGTTCAACAAGTGAATGTCCCTTATCATGATGAGCTTGAGGTAAATTCAGTTAGGATATATTGTATTGTAATGCTTCAGAGAGAATATAAACTGCTTTAAAAGAAAAATAAAAAAAATAATCTCTACTTTTTTTCAATTAAAATCAGTGCAATTTTTTTTTTAGATCAAGGGCAGAGACTCAAGGATGTAATTATCAAGATATTTCTTTTGATGTTTTTGTGATTATTATTACTGAGTTAACATTTTGATTTGTATTGTCCATATTGATGAAGGGAAATTAAAATGTGGAAAGCATTTACCATGCACCTTATCTTTTTGTAAATGAAATCAACAAAGAAGTTGTTTTGTGTTAACTTAAATAGACTTTGCCTTATTTTGTTCATTTTTTTTTAATGTAACTGAGACTCTGCAAAGTCAGAAGTTCTTTTCAATTGGTATTCTGATGATTATGTAATGATGAAACTATTTTGTTGATTTAAAAAAAATGATAAGGTAAGCATTTAAGCTGTAAATTTAACCAGTTCTTTGTTTTGTTGGTGTTGTTTTTTCTGTATATCAAGGTTTGCATCCACCCTGATGGAATAATTCCAGTCCTGAGCTTTCTCAAAGATCACACTAATGCTCAGTTTTTAAGTCTCTCTGATATAGCAGGAGTTGACAAACCTATGCTTGAAAACAGATTTGAGGTAATTTTTTAAGAGGTAGATATTTTTATAAACCAACGAGCACTTTATCTCATAAGAAATTTTTTTAAAAAGAGGGTAAATTATTCAATTCTCAGCTTTAGCAATGGTTTGCATTGTTTTAAGAAAATTTTTAATGAGTTTCTATGTCACAATATCTTTTGCTTTGAAGTTTTCAAGAGCACCACCGTGAACTCTGTCAACATTGATTTTTGTTTGTATTTTGTAACTTAATTGGCCATCTTTCAGTGGATATTGCTAGCATATCCAAATCAGACAGCGAAAGAATCAAAGCATGTTTCAATCCCATGCATTTTACTTATGGTGAAGTCGCAAAAGTGCTAAAGTGATCAGAAATCGTATTTTTAATCTTGAAATAATCTTAATGTCATGGTTTATACTAAAATCAAACCTTAATCTAAAGCTAAGGAATATTGGCCTGTAATTAGTATTAGTGAGCAGCAAATTTAGGGCTTAAATGATCCTTTTACAATGACTTACTGGTGAGATGTGCTGTCTCTTTAAATCCATCAATGTAATAATTGAAGTTAGTTGTTTTAAAGATAGCAATTTATCAATGCCATCTTACAGTCAAAATTAGATTTTGAGGAGGCTCAGCAGTGGAATATTGTAAGTAAGAAATATAGAGGTCAAGTTTTGGTAGTTTTCAGCAATGATTAGAAATACACTGGGTAAAAATGATAGAAAAAAAATGGTCTTTCCAGGGTTCAAACTCTTGACTTAACGTTGCGTCACTCAGAGAGAATGGTTTATTACAAATTGCCAGTACACTCCCTAGAAGAGAGTTTCACTCCCAGGTTGAAAATGACAGTAAATGCATGCCTTTTGTGGGATCTGACCTCTTGACATATGGTTCAGTTAATTGTGTTGTTTAGAATGGTTATGACTGTAAATACATGTGCTTCTTTTCAATATTGTGATTCTTATTATCACCATTATATAAATTAAGTTCTGCAAAATGGATATTTAGTTTTGTATAGAAATCTCTCCTTAATGTCCCATCAAAGTAGCCAATACAGATTTAAAAAAACATGAAAAATTAGATCAAAAAATATGGCTAAACCAAACTATATTTTAACCTAAAGTATTATTACACTCCATAGAGGTTGGGTTTAACTGTGTTCTGATTGTAATTTTCAGAAGTATTCCAATATGCATTATGGCTTGGAATGTCAAATTAAAAAAAGTTTGCCTCAAGTTTGGTGGTCTTCTGGAAAAACAAATACCCTCTTTAGAAAGAAAAGTGTCATTAGCATTTACAGATACTAAGTGCACTATTGGTTTTAAACAACTGTGTACTTTATTTTATAATATTGATTGATAATAACCGTAATCTTTTTTTTTCCTAGATTGCCTATATTCTGCTTTCCCTGCAATTCAACTCACGCATCATTGTGAAAACATACACTGATGAGTTGACACCAATAGATTCTGCATGTTCTGTGTTCCAAGCTGCAAACTGGTATGAGAGAGAGGTAAGTCTTTTGTGTGCCATTATTGTAGAGTTTAGAAGAAAAGCAGCTACCTGTGGCATGGTTTTTAAATACTCCATTGAAAATTTTTCATCCTCTTTTTGTGCATAAAATTGCCTTCATGGTAACCATGATGCATGGTATCAATCTCATTTTATGCAAGTAGAATGGACCATCATATGATGCATTCAGGGTATCCATCTCATTGTATGGAAATAGAATGGACCTTCATATGATGCAAGGTGTCAATCTCATTTTGTGGAAGTAGAATGGACCTCCATATGATGCAGGGTGTCAGTCTCATTTTATGGAAGTAGAGCGAATCTCCATGTCATGCTTCAATCTTGGACAGATTCGAAACTTCCATGCCACATTTTGTTTACTATCTTCATTGTCTATGTTATGATTTAGTGTATCTCTCTTTAGGATCTACAGGCAGATCAGTTAACTTTAATGGGCATCTCTCTATAGGATCTACAGGCAGATCAGTTAACTTTGAAGGTATCCCTCTATAGGATCTACAGGCAGATCAGTTAACTTTGATGGACATCCCTCTATAGGATCTACAGGCAGATCAGTTGACTTTAATGTGCTTATTACTGCAGCAATGTCTTTAAGTATTCTATTGTGCTTTTAGGTGTATTTTTACAGCAAAGCTATATATTTGACAAGAGCTAAGAGTGCTTTTCAAGTTCATCTACCATGATATGGCTGTGTTTGTGCTTTCTAGATATCATTGCATTTTAGGACAGGAGATAAACAAAGATGGTTCTGAATGATACCATGTACCATGTGACAATTTATGATGTTAATGATTTTGATAGATTATCCCAGTTTTAGTTGGACTTTGTTATATAGTTTCTCTTGGATCCCATGTACAATTTTTCATTTTCTCATAGTCATTTATCTTTAGTATGCCTCTCACCGAGCATGATCTAATATTTTATAATTGGTTTTGAACGTTTTTAAATAATAGTTTTTAGGCTTAGTGTGAAAACGTTTGATTTAAGGAATTGCTGTTCAAAGATATGTACATAGCAAAAGCAAATCAAGCTCTAAGGAAGTTAATTGAAGACAGTTATTGCTGTTTTGTTTTATATTTTCAATATTAATTTTTTTTTGTCAGGTGTGGGATATGTATGGTGTATTCTTTGCAAATCACCCTGACCTGAGACGCATTCTCACTGATTATGGGTTTGAAGGACACCCTTTCAGGAAGGACTTCCCTCTGTCTGGCTATGTAGAGGTAAAAGTCCATTGATTGAGAGAACTGAAATTTTTAAAAGTATCTTCTTGTATTTTTGGTGTCAAATTTATTAGATTTTTTTTTTTTTTGCAAGATATATTTGGAATATTATAAATAAATTTATTGGAAGAGAACACTGCCACAGATTATATAAACAAAATAGTTAAGTCTAAGATTTGTATAATGAAAAAATTAAGTGAGAAAGAAAATTTGAGAGCTTCTCTTTGTTGTTATTTTTTATACAAGGTTCGCTATGATGATGAAGTGAAACGTGTGGTTGTTGAGCCTATTGAATTGACACAGGAGTTTCGCAAGTTTGAGGCCAACACCCCATGGGAAACATTTCCACAGTTTAGACAGATTGAAGGTGATGTGCAAAAGCCAATGAATCCACCTGAAGAGAAAAAGTAGAATATTTTTGGATTTGAAAGAAATGATTTTAATCATTTGAGTTTAGACGTAATGATCTTATTACGCAGAAAATGCATTAATGTTAATGTGTATTTGTAAATAATAGGATGTTCTATTACTAATAGATTAGACAGTATATCACTCTAAGATAGTTATTTTTGTGAGATACTGACAGACGTTTTTTTTTTTCTTAACATTGTTCAAATGCCTTTGACTAGTAAGGTAGGCTTGCATATGCATCCTCTTGAACAGTGTGGTTCATTAAAAATAATGTCTTTTGAATCACTTGTTTTTTCATATATGTGTATTTGTCAACCCTTAAATTACCAATCCCCTTCAAAATTTCACTTAATCAAGTTATCAACATAAGGAGCATAATTTATTATTTTTTTATGACACATTTGAAAACAAAATGGTATCAATTCAACCTCTGTTTTTGAAAATTCACTAAAATAAACCATTTGGGCAGAAATAAACAAGCTTTGAACTTGCACACATGTCTTGCTTTTAGTTTTATGTCAAGAAATTATTTTTTAAAATAAAATAAAACCACTTTTATTGTCAGATCGTGTGTCCAAATCCAAGTCAGAATCTGTCTCTAGATCTAGATTTAGGCCTAGGTTTTGAGTCCAATTGTTTTGATCTTCATCTCCTCCATCTGTTTCATCACATTAAATTTTGCTCTCATTGTCCACATCTCCTTCTTAGTCATCAATACTATCAAATATTTCATTTGGCACAGGACTGACAAGTTGACTAAAAAAATTAAAGGCCCATTTTTATGCGGGAAGGAAAATTGAAATTATTATTGATTTTCTGATAGAGCTTTTCTGTCATAGAAACTACAAAAATAAATTAGGACATTTCCATAATGTTAAAGCTTCTGGGAAGTTAAGATGTAAATGGACAATTTGTTACAGGATTTATACAAGGCGCTAGCAGATGCTATAGTAATTTTAAGAGTCATTGTTTCCCCTGAAGTTCATTCCTCTGAATTCTGTAGCAAGTTTTCTTTCTTATGAGCAGCATTTCTAACAGTCTACAAAGATGATTTAAGCCTGGAATACATATTTAAACTTCATATCAATTAAAGTACAGGATAGTCCACAGAATCATACAAGATTGACGGTGCTATTTCACAAAAAGTTATATAACCTACATAAATGTTTTGAACTGTTTCCAACAATCAGAAGCATGAAAATGCCATCCATAGTTATATTCTTATCTTTGTTCTCCATTTCCACGTTTTACAAAACTTTTTTTTTCGGACTGGAAGCTGCAAATCTCTGACCTTTGGAAGAAGCATCAGTGCCTTTGAATGATTCAGGGTCCTTAGTGCAGACAATACTGCTTCATTAGCACATATTCGTTAAACAATCTACCTTTACAGACTGTGACTGAAAAAAAAGCCTTTGATTCCTGGTTGAAAACTAGTGCAACACAATTCTCCCGTCCATCCAACTTAAGCCAAGCCCATTGCATCTGACATCTGCTAGATCTGCCCTTTTTTGTAGCATTCTGTTGTAGGATTAATTTTGCTATCTTAATATTATAATAATGAAAAGAAGTAAAAAAGAACATAAGCTGGAATTCAATACTGTGGCTTTAATCAGTACTTTCATCACTTCATTTGAAAGAGAGATGTCATTGATTCCATTTCCATGTAAAAATGAAAAATATAGTCCTTTAAAAAATTGGAAGGAATAAATTTCACTTAGCTATGTGAAACTTGAGGAATATACATTTAATGAGTGATCAATAGCTTACAAAAAAGAACAGTCCATGATAGTAGTCTTTATCAAGGAAAAGCAAGGTAATACTTTATTGGATTCACAACAATGCAGCACACTAAACTAGAACCTACTAAATAGCCCTTTTATTTTAATTTTTTACATTACTCTTATTCTTAAATAAATAATAATGGTCCTCGCTTTCACAAGCAGCTCAACTTAGGCTACAGTCTAATGAAATGAAGGCTTTCTGACTTTTGAATGCATTGTCGCATATAATTATGTATAAAAGAAGAGTATTTACAGTTAAAGTGAGTTACTGAATAATCTTAGGTAGGAATATGTATCTACTTTAGAAGACTGGCGTCAAACAATGATTCACAGTGTAATTGTTTTCAAGGATGTTACAGATTACGAGAAAGAATAGAACCAAAAGATGATTCACATAATATGGTTTTCAGTTACAAATTTCATGTCCATTTACACATTACATTTTCAGCAACAGATAAAATTTGCTCTTGCTCAATCTCTACGAGCTAAAGAAACCAATCTTACAGTACTGAAGAGGTGTGGGGTAAAGAGATACATGTATTTAAAAATAAAGTGTGAATTAGAAATTCACACAATAAAACTCTAATCCAGTAAAATCAATCGGCAAAATCATCAATAACTATCTAGACATCACAAAGTCCAATGATTTTTTTACATATACTGAGATTAGGTTAAAAGTAAAAAAAATGCACAAGATTAAATTAGGAAGAATGCTTATATGGCTGTCGAAATTTACAAGATTCCTTTTCCATTTTCAAGTTTTGCATTAGTAAATAAGATGCACAATTTAAATATGCACATGGGGTATGGTCAACCACCAAAATTAATGATATGTGTATAAGTGAAACAAAATTCTTGGTGAAATTAAAATTTATCTTTATTGTATAATCTTAAAACATTCCTGATCATAAGTATTTTTGGCTCTGATGTCAAAACTCTACTACAAAATCTTAAATACAATCCAGGGTCTACAGTGATGGTAAACTTACTATAATACTAATAATTATGTCACTGATGCCAATAAACTGGACCATCCTTGAGGCAAATGATCCGTACACCAATGACTTTTAATCAAATTTGTCTTTTCTCTAGCAGACTAGATGCCCATGGAAAAAGCTATCTGATACCAATATCCCACTCTATTCACAATATAAACCTTCATTATGACTTGGTGAATTTGGAAGGCTATAAGTTTTATATTATTGGTTGGCTAGAGGCACCTCTCAATAAATCACCAGGGCAGAACAAAACAGGTCTTAAATGTAACAGAAATTACATATAATAATAGGCGTTGTCAATATCTTTAATGGTATATGATATATCAATGTGCCAACTTTGAGAAAAGACCTCAAAAGGAAAGAAAATTGAAGGCAAAAGCAGATTCTGCATAGGAGTTCTTACGGAAACAGAAGGGGCCAAGCTATAGTGGATCTGACAAATTAAATATTCACTTGTTTTAATTACATTAGTATTTTATGTTCTACAGCAAGCCATAAAGAGGCTTCAGTCAAGTATTTTATATTTCTGATATCATGACAGAATAATAAATAAGTAAGTCACATCATATCACTGAAGTAAAGAAAAATGACAACAATCAAAACAAAGCCATCCTCTTAAAAAAATAATCAGGCATTCTCAAAAATCTGAAAAATTCAATGATTCTAACAAACAAATTACCATATTTGTATATCAGCCTGCTCTCTTGACATATCCATAGATACCAAAAGAAACACTTGTTTTCAAGTTTCTTATTTTAAAACCTTTTTTAGTACAATTAAAACTATTTTCATTAAAAAAAAGTTTAAAAAGGACAATATGCTATGAAGAGAGTATATTATTCCATTTCATGCAATGGTCTGATGAAAGGATTCAAAAGATCACTATATCGAAATTTGGATTATCATAAATTAAAGAAGCCCTTCATGTAAGGTAAGATAAATTCTTTGAATACATTTTGGCAGGGATGATATAACATTTCTTATGTCTATCGAAACTGTTGACAAAGACAAAAGTTTATGGCCTTTCAAAGATGTAAAAAACCTTTGTCTAAATGATTAATTTTATGGTGCTTCAGAAAGATCGCTTTTAATTTTAATGGTTCTTACAACATGCATAATTATTTCAAAATTGGAAAATACGAATACAAATCTTTGAAGTACAGCAAAGGAGTAATGGTACAGTATTCTAAATATTATATGCAGCATGACTTTTTAATTTAAGATAAAGGAACATTTAATCAATCAGACACTGTGCTCTTTAGCACAGGCAATCATGACCTTCCATGCATCTTTATCCCTTCTCGCTAATCGTCCTACTTTTGGCCACTTTTGGCCACTTTGTTAGTCCATGTAACATCTTGTCTGACCCTTTTTCCCTCCTTCAACTAATCATCCTCGTATGACACCACGCTCTTTTTTTTTTTAATGAGCCGATTTCCTCATCCACTCGCATTGCTCTGTCTGTTCCCAGTACATGTTTTTGATCACTCGTAGATTTTT
Source organism: Elysia crispata (assembly GCA_033675545.1). Classification (NCBI taxonomy): domain Eukaryota; kingdom Metazoa; phylum Mollusca; class Gastropoda; family Plakobranchidae; genus Elysia; species Elysia crispata. Next base: position 426,334 of record JAWDGP010006980.1, read on the forward strand.
TCCATCTTATCTTCAACTGCATTAGCTGTGTGATTATCTCATCCTGTCGTTCTCTGTCAAACGCCCTGGTGTAGTCAATGAAGCATAGACAATACCTCTTTTTGTACTTCCAAGGGCGTAGATTGCATTGTTCAATGTTCAGGGGAAGGCCTTCTGTTTAATTAATTATAGCTTCTCAACATTTTGACATACCATATGGGTTTGCAAAAACCTATTTGACAAAGCATAAGGATTTTCAAAAGCAAAAACAATTTTCATGCACAATTCGTTTATATTTAAGACCAAAAGCATCTCAGTTTATACAGTACATGTATATCTAATCTGGAAAGTAATTTAACTTTATATACTTATTCTGTGTTCTTCATTGTCCAGTACAGGTGAAAAGAAAAGCTTTAAAAGCAAGACTTTGAAAATTTGTTTTTCGATTATTAAAACTTAAAAGCATGTGAGATATGACAGTTGATTCAAATCAACTTTAAAGCACAAAAAAACCTTGATCTTAAAATTGAGTGCTCAATTCAAAATAAATGTTAAAAATAAGATACACAAAAAAGTTTCTATAAGCTTCTTTCACAGTTTAACTCAACCTGATAGCAAAAAGTGCTGCCTCTTTGTATGAAAATTTTGTGAGCAGAATAAAAGATACAATTATTATTTTTTGATTATCTAGAAAGGTTATTTTGTGACCAATACAGCAATAGGACTGTTTGAAAAAAGAGATGCTAAATCTATAAAATACAGATGGAGCCATTACTATGAGCATTGTCGACAATTATGAACCAGTACTTTTTTCTTAAACAAAAGACGCTTAACCTTCAAGTAGAATAAGTTTAAATAGAATACTTCTACTGAACATTGTGTTTCCAAAAGAAAAATATGTGTTTGTACATTTCAAAAGATACAAAAGAGAAAAGATTTACATAATTACCATCGTAAGATCATTCCATTTTCAAAGTATTCCACTGTCAATAAAAGTTGTAAATTTCTGTGGTACCATATTTGTAAAAAAAAAAATTAGTTTCAACATTTCACTCTTGGTTGTCATTTAAGCTGGAAAAAAAAAAGTAAAGTACATTATTCTCTTAATGATGATAAGGAAGAATGAGTTTACATGGTCAAATCAAAGAAGATCAATGTCAAAAACTATGACTCCAAGGCACCTTAAAGTCAATTATTTTCAATTCTGTACACGAAAGTCGTAAAATTATGAAGAGTTGATATATTAAATAAGGAAAGTCCAATCAATTAGAATGATGGCTCATGAGCTTCATAGCTAACAGCAGGTTAAATTATTATAAAGTCATGTAAAACCATGCAAGGCATGACAAAAGCTTATTTGCAATTAATTCCAACACATAAAATTGTAATTGCACTGATTTTCTGCTCAAACTTTGATACTGTTAAACATCTATATCACATATTTCTTCTGATCACTTTGGCACAAATTTCAAACATTGGCACTTATCTAATGGCAGCGTGACTAAACAAGGAAAGTTAATGAACCAGATTGTAAGAGAAAGACGTAAAAAGTCTTTAATACTGGTCAAGGGTCACATAACTTGGAAAGTTGTTTTTTTTTCGATATCCACAAAGAGAAATAGAGAATGCATTTTCTCCAAAACTTTCATTTAACTTATAATCTAATGGTAAAAAGAGGACAAAAGAAGCATATTGATTTTTGCATAAGTTGGTTGCTTTTATCTTCTCATAAATTTCCCTTAACAACTCAAAATACACTTTAAATTTCACTCATTTCCTATAAGATTATTTCAAATGTAAAGAATCAAATACCTGATCAAACATTTCTGAAAAATTGTTCAAGCATCCTCAGTATATTGGAAAAATTGAAGGCTAAAAGTATTTGATGATATATTGTTATATAAAGGAAATTTCTAACTTAATCCAGACTATTCTATTTTCAATTTTCCTGGAAAGGAGTATCTAAATGAGAAGTTGACTTCATTATGGACTGTTCCTGGAAGTCTTTCTCCAAGATGAGCGCTTGCTGGATTGTGATGAAGAAGAAAAAAAAAATAACAGAAGGTCAACCTTTAAAAACTACAAAAAAATTACAAAATGTTTTCTTCCTTGCTCTCTAAGTAAAATAATTGCAAAAGTCTATATTAAATTATTATATTTAAATAAAATGCCAAAACTGTTTACCCTCCCATGGTCAAGTAATTTGTAAAAAGTGATTAAAAAAAAGAGATTTCATCATTAGGCATATGCAAGGATTTAAACTTCTCACTTTTATAGTAATGAATGGACCATTTATCATGTATAGCAGATACTTCTTTTTTTTTTTAAAAAGCACAACGCAAACTTACCATAATCAAAGTCTCTCTAAAATATTTCATTACAAAAAAAAATTGTGGCAATAAGACAAAATGCACATTGGTTTAAATGAGTTTTAAAAAATTCAGCCATTTTGGGATAAAATTTGAAAAAAAAAACATCATTTTTAAATACAGGAAGACAACCACTAGGTGCTTTCACTTCTCTATTATATCAAAGCGGACATAAATAAACAATGTTATTAGTCTTGTGGCTGCATTTATTCTAATGTCAAATAAAAAAACAATTGATATGAAGAATACTTATTAATTATTTCAATAAATCTACAAACTTGAAACAAATAGCCATTTTAATCTTGAAGTTAGATTACTCTTTTTTTAAACTCCCCTCAGAAATTTTTTGGATCATTTGAGCCTCCACAATGCGAGCAAGATATAAAACTACAAACCACAAAAATGAGGATTATTTTTTTGCTTTTGATTATTATAATTGCTCGTTGTGGTTTTATCTTTTGTCTTTAGTATTCATTCCTGTTGCAAACAATGCTACCACATTTTGTTCATTAAAAAAAAGAGAGGGAACATACCCTTGACTCTTTATGCCTTCTAGCATTGCAAGCAATTTTTGTTCTGTTTGCAATAAATTATCCTGTTTGCGTGCATCATTTGGGTCTGAGGTTTTCAAGTCTTCAAACAATTTTCGAGTCTCTTCCAACATCCTGAACAGATTTTTCTCCTCATCTTCCTGAAAATTTTACAGAAAAAAAGTAAAAGTTTAGAAACAAGGGTATAAAATGAAAAAAAGTTTTTGTTGTACAGTATTTTGTAATTTTTTTTTTTTTTTTTGCAATAGCCCTAGCAAGTCAATAGCTGCAAATGACAAGATAGAATTATGATCTTAGGCATCTGTTGTCACCATACAAATACTAATATTGGTCAAGATTAAATTTTTTTTTCATGGATAAACACAATGGATCTCACATTTTCATCATGAAAAAAAATTATAATAATAACAACAAGAGGGTTTTAAATAGTGAAGATGTCTGATTCTATCACACATACATAATAAATATGAACATCAATTACTTAATTGTTAAAATTTACTTGATTACTTGACAAATGTAGTTATTACATTCAAATTCAATTATTAAGAAATTACAAGTTTGAAAGAAGGAACAAAATTATATCTTCAGTTTACCCTTGGATTTCTCATATCAATATGAACGAGTAAAGATGACAATCGGATGGGTTCACTCCATGCATTCTTTAGTTCAACACTGCGAAATCCTACGGTAGTGGTTAGATGGAAAAAAAAAAGCAATTGACATAAAAATTTGATTTTTCTTACAAATAAATTCCACTTTTCTCTTTGCTTTTGTGACAAATATGGTCTTAAATAAATTGGGTTTTGGGCCCTGTCTCACTTAACACAGATTGATATGTAAGGTGCTGTTATATCACCAATTTAAACTTCAGCCCCAAAGAAATAAAAAAAGATTCCTGGTGCATGGAACCAAGAAATGATTTAAATAAGTTGTTTTTTTCCCTTGCAGCCATCAACTTACATAAAAGCTTTAGGAAATAATGAAAGGAACTCATTCCCATATTTAAATGTGATATTTTATTTCATTCAATTTAAAATAATAGTTTAAGCCTAATTTGTTGAATATTCGAAGACTTTGGAAAGTTGCTGAGTATAAAAAGACATCTCAAAAAGCTCCTCACAGCATGTCAAGTTAAATATTATCCTGTAAGGATAATATATAAGGTCAGGAGCTTGAAAAAGTTTCAATTAAAAAACTATGAATGTGACAAAATATTCTATAAAACAAGAAAAACAATACAGATCCAGACAAAATATGCCAAAAACTTTTAAAGTCAAGTGGCCTAGAATTGCCTTAAACTTTATAAGTATAAAAAATAGTAGCATTGTAGTTGCAACCATTTCCAGTATCATGGTCTTCTTTGTCCTCTCTTTCAAAAGTTTCAAGATTTACCTGATCGCACACATTTTAGACGAACAGTCTCTTGGCCAATGAGAAAGTTTTCATTCTCATCACTCCTGACCTCAAATCTGATAAAAGCCAAGTCAGGGCAGGAGATTGGGAATGTGAACTCTTGGTTTTTCCACACAGGATTCAGACAATTTTTTTCTGTAAAGAAATCAAAGCTAAAAGAATCAAAACATACATCATACACTATAAGATGCTTCAGAGACATTTTGCATAGAATTCAGAATTGTTCATGACTCATTATAATAAAAATCAAAATCCAATATGCTTTCATGCTCGAAAATATTTTCAACATAAAAACACAATGCTTATGTCTTTCATTCAAAGGAAAGACATAATTATGTGTTTGATGGACCACAATTGAACAAATAAAATCCAACCTTTGAGTGTCTCTGTGCGGACAGCCTGGCAGTCTATGGGCATTCCAATAATCTCCACAGAAACATAAGGGGACAGCACACCTGCATCACTGTGGTTTGTGCCAAACAATCGTCCTCCAAGAACTTCAATTGAGAGGAAGATGCTTTCCACATCTCCTTTGAGGGCAGCCATGTTGTTTGGATGGTAGTATGGTTCCTGCATAAAGCTTGGTTTCAGCACATATCCGCAGCTGAGAAAACATAATTAAAAAAAAAAAAAAACTGTCAATATTTTGTTCATATGGACAAAAAAAGTATATGTTTTGAAAAAAGACAAAAGCAAGCTTTTTAACAGTCTTTAATAGGAAAAAAATTTGTCTTGTGTAAATAGTACAAATGTCTTACCATTAATCATTAAAAAAATCTTATGTATTTTAAACCTACATTCAAGGTCCAGCTTCAAAAGGCCAGTAAAGATTGCAACATAGGATGAGAAAGAATCTTCATGAAAAATGAAAATCTGGATAGGCATGTACTTAAGTGAGCCTCTATGACTCCTCAAAGAATCTTTGTGAAGACACTTGCAAACTATTCAAAATATTGTAGGAAGGGGACGGCATCAAAGGAAACGGAAATCTGTGAAGTGACGTTGATAACTTTTTTTTTTGCATGTTTTATATCTTAAATAAATTCCATGTCACCATTGACAATTTTCCTGTCTAATTAAGGAGACATAAAATCTGGATCTACAACAAACATCTTTGCTCACCGTCCATTCTGAGCAAACATGGCTTGGTTGACTTGCATACTCTTGTCTGGAGTCTGGTAATTCAATGCCACCATCTGACATCCCATGATCCACTTAGGCACAGGATCAAAGTTGGTTGATTTAAGACGCATGAATTTAGGGTAAACTCGGCTGATTTGATGGTGGTTATAGCTAGGAATTTCAAAAGAATGACAAAAGAAAAAAAAATTACAAAGCTTTTGATTCCTCTTTTACCAGGAAAAATAAAATTGCTTCTTTTTAAAAAAAAAAACGATGATGAAACATGCTTATTGAAAAGTGATTTTATATATATTTACAAACAAAACAAAAAATAAACTATAACTTGTACGCCCATTTATTAATAATCAAGCTATCTGGTAACTTAGTGGTAATTCTACAATCTTTACTTCCATTTCTGAAAACTGCCATTATATATTACTGTAAGCTAAACCCACGATTAGCACCATTGATAGTACTGCACACTTAACAAGACATAAAGACTTTTAGAAACGTCCTCTCAAATTGCACTTATTCAAATTCAAATTAGCATTATGAAAATGATTAGACAACAACAACAAAAAGAAAATTTTTCAGTGTCAATGCTTTTTTTTCTTCTACATTAACCTCTTACAGAACAATGTGCTTGTCATCTTTGCAGATGCGTTCCTCACTAAAGGATGACATTTCTTTGAACTTCACAGGACCTATTTTTGATGTAAAAAAAGTCGTGTATTTTTCAAAATACATCTGCACTTCAGAAAATTATTTATGGTGGCTTTGAAAGCAATTCATCCTTTTAGAAGACAGAAACAGCTAAATGACAGAAATTTTTTCCCTCCCCACAATATTCTTGGCTGCCCTGTCCTCCTATGATGAGGCATGAATCAGAATGTGAAGCTGAGGCATGTTGAACCAGTTACTTTCAGGTGATTGATAATGAAGGTAATGATATTTTAAGTTCTGTATGTCACGAAACCTTTTCATTGTTTGAAATTGAGGTAAATGAACTTTCTTGAAAAAAAAAAAAGACCAAATGGTGCCTCAGGGAGTTTGAGTAAAGTAAGAAGGCATGGGAGTGGTAGATAAAAAGACTTAGAAACATCACCATCAGAGTAATTTCTCTATTGTCTAACATCTCATCACTTACATTTTGTGGCCTTGATGGCTCTAAAGATTAAATGACTCATGAGGAAAAGTTCACCATTTCCAAGCATCATAAGTTTTGAAATGGAGTATTGTAAAAGCTTTACATTCGTCAGAAAAAGACTTGAATATAAAACAGAAAAAGATCATTATGGACATTGTTTTATCTATTTAGCAATTGCACTTGTTGAGGACAGTTTCCATGATATCGGTAAAATACACTGAAGGACATTGCTGGTGAATTATTCATGATCAAACCAAGGCTCATCAAAATATGTGTCATTGTGCAAAGTAGAGAAAAGATAGATCTGAACAAAATTTCAATCATGTGAAGAGACTGAAAACAAGAACATCACTAAGCAAAATGTTCAGTGCATTTGAAACAAAACTAAGTAAACAAGATTCTATACATAAATTTGCAAGCTTCTTTTGCTTCAAAAGTTGAGCAGTCTTCAAATTCTGTCCTGAACTAGACAAGATTTAAATATTATTGTGTGTATAGATATATAGATATTCATTTGCATGATAACATACTGTCCGCAACATAAGGAACACTTTGGCAGTAGATCACCAAATCTGAGAGTTCCTGAGCTAGTTTCTGATTTCGCTCTGCTTTCTGGAGTTTCTGTGCCTGTGAAGAGAGAAAAGCTAATCTTACTTATTAGTTAATAAACAAACAAAGTATATTTCAAGTAAAGAAACAAAAGATTACAGTCACAAAGCCACCATAACCCAATAACTTGTTAAGAATTTGGATCATAGATGCACTATAGAAATATAGAAGTGCCCTTCAACTTAAAGGTTAAAATATACCATTTTAAAACATAAACCATATTGAAGATGTATATTTATCTCAATAAAATATTCCCAAAATATTAATGGATAAAAATATTTCTAGATCAGTTACAATCCTTTCGTCTACACTAAAGCCTCTAAAAACACTCATGTGAGGTCCATTCTAAAATAAAAGGAAGTGATATGATATAAAAAAGAAGCATACTTGTAAGCCTATCTTCTCATATGTGTCGTGGATTAATTGTAGCCACTCCTTCATTTCAATGAGATTCCTTGAGCCAATCTCTATGGTGTAAGGCTGGAGTGGATGAGTCAATGTAAAGAAGTGAACCCCATCCAGGGTGGTTACCTTGTCAGCTGTTTGCAGATTGAATAACAAAAATTTATTGAGCAATAATCATTTTCAAAAGTTAAGGAAAATCATGTGCAAAATTAAATTAAAATAGAACATCAAGCTGGAAAGCCACCCTCCTACCCCTTCCCCCCCCCCCCCTTTTCCCATTCAGCCATTTTCCCTCCCCTAAAATAAAAAAAGGTAACATTAAAAATGAAAAATTGCAAACATGAAGTTGATAGATCACTTGAAATTTAATGGAAATACAGTGAAATACTTCCAAATATAAATATTTAAATTAAATACATAGCTAAACCAACATGATTTTTGCTACCCAAACTGATTTTTTTTCTTAGAATGACTCTTGTTAAAATAAAAGATTTTAAAATATTTTTAGTTCCTACAATTTCAGTTTAAACAGTTGTCTGCGATGTGTAAATACATCGTACGTGCCTATCTGAAGGGTATCCCATGCCCTGAGTACGTACGCTGTACATGCTCAATATAGCAAGTTTTGTTTAGATGCATTGAAAATCAGTTTCTGTTTTCAAAGGATAGCTCAAGTTTTCCTAAAACTTCATTGAAGCCAGACAAAGAACGTTCAACATATGTGCAAAGCACAGACATACACACAAAGCCGTTCCTGTGTGTTTGGCTTGTAGCCCATCTATATGAAAGAGCGTCAGTCTTGACTAGACCTTGATTAGCCAGCAATGGCTTTGCCTTCGATATATAGTTTGGGTATCTATCAATTAGTTCTAGATCTAGAGTTGTAGTACATTTTTACATGACGAGCATATCCATAGTCTCACAAAAATTTCCTTAGCAAGGGGCAGCAATTGTATAGCAGTAAAGGGGTTAATAGTGTTACACTGTACTTTTAAAAGCTAGCATCATCTAGTAAACCTACGCAGGTGAATGCTGTATTTCATGAGGATGATGAACATTTTATTCTTAAAAGTTTGTGAACAGCTACTGATCAAGAATCTGTTAAAGCTAAGGTTGTATCCAAAAAAGGTTTTGATAATTAAGCTGCTTCACATGAGTTCCAATGTGAGCAGACAAGCAGATTTTCTCCTTATCTCCATATATGACAGCATTTTGTTTCCTTTTTCAATCACCTGCTTCAGCCATATAATCAGCAGACCAATGAAAGATTTAGGTGCTGAAGACCAAGAAGGTTAGGAGAAAAGAACAAATGAAAATCCCATAGCTTACTCATCTACAGCCAAGAGCTCTCCTCCTTAAAAAGAAATATTTTTTTTAAAAGGTCTGCATCAAGATGGTTCAAAAAAAAGAGAATGGAAAAATCATGATAGAAAAAAATCACTATTACCAAAGTGACATGCTGAGAGGTTTAGAACAGCTTCATTGGGAGCCGTTGTGTCAGCTCCTTCTCCAGACCCATTCATTATCTGAACATAGTTGGATGGAAAGAGCTTGTTTACATTTTTTCCATGGTCACCACGCCACCTATAGATGTGCATAACATTTCTTTAAATATATCAATGAGTACATAAAACTTATTTAACATTAACATTTTCAAAATATTTTATCTCAAAAAGTGCAAAATCTTCACATGTACATTGATTGAGAGAGATATTATATGATAAATCAAAATTAGACTAAAAATTCTTATTTTTTCTTTTAAATGGCTCTGATAAAAACTTTGGAAGATATGATTCAAAAAATGGTATTCTAAAGTGTTATGTACTTTTACAAATATAGAAAGCTGAAAACTTCATTTGATTTGCACCCAACCTTTGGCATTTAAATTACAATCCAGTCTCGTCATTTTAAAGTCTTTGGGATATAAAAAAAAGTTAACCAAAATCTGAAACATCTGGTTACAAAGACAAAGCAGAAAAAAACACACACCAACCTAATCTTTCATGTTGTACAAGTGCTCTAACGCTAGCCTCCCTCCGTCCCTCCCTCCCCCCCCCCTCCTCCCTCTCTCTCTCTCTCTCGCTCTCTCTCTCTCTCTCTCTCTCTCTCTCTCTCTCTCTCTCTCTCTCTCTCTCTCTCTCTCTCTCTCTCTCTCTCTCTCTCTCTCTCTCTCTCTCTCTCTCTCTCTCTCTCTCTCTCTCTCTCTCTCTCTCTCTCTCTCTCTCTCTCTCTCTCTCTCTCTCTCTCTCTCTCTCTCTCTCTCTCTCTCTCTCTCTCTCTCTCTCTCTCTCTCTCTCTCTCTCTCTCTCTCTCTCTCTCTCTCTCTCTCTCTCTCTCTCTCTCTCTCTCTCTCTCTCTCTCTCTCTCTCTCTCTCTCTCTCTCTCTCTCTCTCTCTCTCTCTCTCTCTCTCTCTCTCTCTCTCTCTCTCTCTCTCTCTCTCTCTCTCTCTCTCTCTCTCTCTCTCTCTCTCTCTCTCTCTCTCTCTCTCTCTCTCTCTCTCTCTCTCTCTCTCTCTCTCTCTCTCTCTCTCTCTCTCTCTCTCTCTCTCTCTCTCTCTCTCTCTCTCTCTCTCTCTCTCTCTCTCTCTCTCTCTCTCTCTCTCTCTCTCTCTCTCTGACACACACACACACAAACAAACAAACACAATTCCCCCCACCCTTCGAATTTTTCAGCTTCAAATTCTTTGGACTTGATTATATTTTTAATTGTTTGCCTTCAGATTTTTTTGGGTAGCCTACCAGAATTATAGAGCACTCACATTTCGCATTCACGCTCACAGCATTGGTATGGGCGATTATAGAGAATAGCTTCACGCTGTGAGCGTGGGAATGGATGTAATCCGTACAACAAATCAAAAGTAAATCCTAAATGTCATTAACATAATTCAGTTTACTTAGGATATACAAGAATTTAGAATCATTGATAGATACAGGAAATAAAATGAACACCCTTAGGAACAGAAGTGCTTCAGAAATTTTTTGACAGGTTTAAATCTTTATTCTGCTTTTTCACTATGCTTATTGTGTTTTTTGTTTTTGTTGTTGGTTTTTTTTAAGTGTATTATCATTATATATGTAAATAGCACATATCCATTTAAGTCAGATGCATGGATATACGTCTCAAAACTACTTCTACATTCATTCATAGTGCAATGAGAATGAAGCACAGAGTTTTAAAAACGGATAAAGAAAAAAGCTGTGAAATAACACACCATTTCATTAAACCATTTATCTTATAAAAAAACTAAACATACCACAACTGATCAGCAGTAACAACGTTTTTGATATAGGATCCTCGTTTGAAGGAAAGCTCATCTGATGTAGCAGCTATGTGATCATACAGGGCTCTTGCTGTTACCTAATGTGTGAAAAAGGGGCTGTGTCTCAAAACAGGCTTTACGGTTCTCAGATTCAGAAATAGAAGACAGGCAGGCCCTGAATACAGTGCTTTGGGCAGGACACCAAGAGCAAGCACTAAAATTAATACCTTAACACATATTTGAATTTACCACATGCTGGGATTGCGTCCAACAAAAGTTTTACAGAATCTTATACCCACGAAAGGTTAATTAGAATGGATTAATACTCTATAATTGTAAGATAGGTCATTTTACCTTTAACATGGAAGGAAAATGAACCAAGTTTTTCACAAATATTAGTCGTTGTGTGTCTTCAAAAAAAAAACTCGGTAAAAAATACGGAAATTTCATGTCAAAGAGGATGCAGATCTTGTCTTCATTTGCATGTATCAATTTACAGCAAAAAAGGACAAAAGCAACTTCTAACTGGCGATAATTTTGAAAGAACATTCATATGCAGTGCAGAGTTAGGGTATATTTATTCTTTTGATGTTTCTTCCTCGTATTTTAAAAAGGTTTTCAATAATGACACATTTTGCAATGTTGGTTCCAGGGATTTCAATTGTTTTGAGAGATATAAATTTTAGAGTCTTTCCAAGGAAACTTTTTGTTCCTAATATACAGATGCCTTAGACATATTTGCAGTTAATTATTGAAGAATTTTCATCAAAAGTCAAATAATTGTCTTGATGAATATCCAAAAAAGTAAAGAAAAAAATTAGAAGGCCAGTTAGAGTGTTCTTTAAACATGTTTATGACTTTATCTTTGATTCCAATATTTTGTCTCTACCAATCCAAGATAACTTTTTTTAAAACTTATATCAAATTCGTATGAATATTCAATGATCATGAAACAAGATAACTATGCTTGTAATACAACAAAAGGCAGGCAGAACAAGTGTAATTATCATTTACCAAATTAAAGCTAACACCTATTTTTTTTTATTGGCCATTCAAAAAATTTTTATGGAATTCATTAATTTTTTTATGAACTTGAAGGGCTATCCAGCTCAGCTACTGGCTATATCATATATTCTTTGATAAAGCAGTGAAGCAAGCATAAAAAGTTAAAAATTTAAATCAGCTTATTGGTTTGGGAAAAAATTGTTTTTTTTCTTTAAATAAAAATTGACTAATTAAAAGCAAAAAAAAATGTTTGGCTGATAAAACTCGAAAACATTTGTCTTGGACCAGTCTTATTTAGAGGGATTCCAAAATTCCAGTTGTGTATGCTTTCCATGTGACTAAACCATAAAATTTGGGAGATTTAAAATATTTCCAGAGAATTATTTTAATTTCCTACAACTTTTACTAAAGAGAGGTATGAATATGTATTGTTTTAGATATCAAAACCTTTGAATATACAAAGTGCAAAAACCTGAATTAATTTAAACTGGGCGCAAGATATTTGCTAATGACAAAACAGCACGGAAATAGAAAGTCTCAACACAGGGAGACTCTACTTCATCAAAATCAGGCATGAAAAGTAATCCATGATGCAGAGTAATCTAAGGCTACTTCTGAAGTCAGTGCAACTTCTCATAATCAGAGCTGCCTACACTTGACATGCAACCTCAGGACTATCAAATTTGACGCATTTATGTGCCATATCTAAACTTATTGACAGAACCTTATTAATGGGTACAGCAAACTCTGATTTATTATTCACTTCTATTATTAATTAAGTATAAACAAAAATATTAGAAATTAGCTTATTAGCCTGTATCCAAAAAAGCTTTTCCAATACTAGTTTAATCTTAAATTCAAAATAAAACTATATTTTTTAAGCAAATGAATGTGAAGGATCAACAACTTTTGTTAAAACAAATTTTATATTTCAAACCTGACCTTAGTATCTCAGTATTTGGAACATAATGTTCTTGCTAAAATGCTGATTGACTGCCATGCTTGATGTATCTGAACAGTTCTTATACGTAAACAAATTATTTTTCTTTTAATTAAAAGAGTAATGGTAAAATACTTACAGTGTCCTTTATGTTACTTAAATCTTCATATTCCGGCATGAGGTAAAGATCCTGCAGCAAAAGGGAAAAAATATTATTATCACAGAAAAAAGAGTGAAGTTTCACATAAAATGTTTGCTTCATGAAAAATTCAACTATTTTTTTAAACGAAGAAAATTTTGGAAAGTTTTCAGGAAATAGCAATAACATATCAATTTTTTTTTTCACTCTGAATTATGTTTCTTTGAGGAATTTTACAACATAACAACTCAGACATTCAAAGTGAAATAACAGTTTCTAATCTTACCTGCAATACTTAAAATCAGAAACTGAGAAAGAAAAAAATAGGGTGGTGGGTGAGAGAGAGACAGACAGACAGAGAGAGAGAGACAGACAGACAGACAGAGACAGACAGACAGACAGAAGAAAAAAGAAAGAGAATGAGAGAATGACAGAGACAGAGAGAAGATATTAGAAACAAAAGAGCAAAGAGCTAGACATTTGAAGTTAAATGAAATTAAACCTACTCCGTTACTTTGATGCTCTTCCTGAATCAAATTATCTTGTGCAGGTTCTGTCAGTTTGCAGGTCCTGTAAAGAGTATGCAAGCTGAAGTGCTTGATCAGTCTTTCCATGTTGGAAAACCGCAAACCGCCCAACACAAATTTGCCTCTTGAGTATTCTATCTGAAAGTGGGATATTCGCCTCCGATGCCTGAATAATATAAATCAATGGTGTTAGTCTTACCTAGTAAAAAGCTTAACAGCTTTAATTTTTCAAGTTTTAAACTAGGTAATGGACATGAAAATTTCTTAACACTTAGTTAGAAATATTGCAGGTAATGAATAAAAAAAAATATACAAAGTTTTGCCAAAGTATGGATAAAATAACTTGTGAATTTGGTAGCCATAGAAAAAAAAATTGGGTAACACAGATGTTTCATATTTAGACACATGTTACAGCAAGCGTCAAAAGGGTTCCAAAGTCTCAGGTCTGGGATAAAATGAAAATAGATTGCAGATAAGGTGCAGATGGGAGTCATTTAAAAAAGCTTGCCGAGGTTATGATTTGTAAGCTTTTACCCGCCCTAGTTTATATCTGTCACAAATGAGCTGTATTGATGGTGATGGTGCTGATGATTAGGATCATTTTAGACAAAGATTAAGGAATCAACAAAACAAAAAGCCTGCAACAAAGTCACTCAAGCCAGAGATCCTCACAAAAAACTTTTAACCACTGTCAAGAAGTGCACGCTACACTAGTATGAAGTGCTGTGGTCATAAAACATTTCTCAAACCATCTTGCTAGGAATTTACAGGGTGTCCAGCATTTTCCCAAAATAAAAATCCCATCTGACCAAAAAAAATTCAACTTTCCGACTTAGTTGGACATTATAGATTTACAAGCCGGAAATAGAAGAGACAGGCAAATGGGAAAGTCATGGTGCCTAGCCAATAATTTACACAGCCTGTATGATTATAAGATCAGTGAGTAGTGAGTATGTGTGACTACTGCTTGAATATTAAGTACCACATTTGTTTGATAAATAAAGTTCTTGTAATTTGTTAATTTTTAATACCCTATTCAATAAGTTTTAGCTTTGTTTCAATCAAGGCATTCAATATTTTTTTAAAGAAAAAAAACAGAAATTATGTTCAGTTAATGAAAATATTCAGACATTCAAAAGCAAAATTAGCTTTTCTAGTACACTATATATTCCAAAGTCAAATAAAAAATATTCCAAAGAATTCAAGTATATGATTTCATCAAACATGTAGCAATCTGACAAAACGGATCATTTGCAGGCCAAGCCATGACACAATAATTGACTTTGAGTGAGGGTCTAAATTTTTATCCAAGTTTTTTCTTCGGAAATTTTAATTTTATGTTTTCCATCATGTTGAAACATAAAAATATTGGTACATCCATTAAATATTTTAGAGGTGTGTTGATTAAATCTCTGATTTCTGCACTGACGTTGTGAGTTAGATGTCAATTTGGCCTTCTTTCTCCTGGCTAGAAATGAGTCTTTTATTTACAATAATCACCATTCCATGGAATGTCTTTTTTTTTTTTACAAAGTGAAATAAAACAACCTCTCTATCATAAGACACATGCTACTTCCTCCCCCCCCCCCCCATAATTAAGCTGGGTTTACATCTGACCCTTGGTAATTGATTACCTACAACGCACTTTCCTTGTTCAAACTTCATTTTTTAATTTTTTTGGTTTTTGTTTTTTTCTTTTTTGGTGTTTTTTTGTTCGTTTTGTTTTGTTTTTTGTTTTTTTTTTTGGGGGGGGGGGAGGGGGGGGGGTGAAGAGGTAGGTTGAATGAAATGATGTAACTTTTTTTTGTTATTTCTATCTATTACTATCTCCATTAATATGAAAAAATTTTTAACACATAATAAAGATAAATTGTTTTCCTTCCAATAAAACCCATCACAATCATCAGATTGAACAGTTGGTCTCAATGCAGTTTAGGACATTAAATGTAAAATTTTGAAACACATTTTGATCCATTTTTTTTTTTTAAATAAAAGCTCAGTGGTATTTCCTGCCTTTGAAGAGAGTTCAAGGGTATCAAGAATTCACATCTTGACTCCATTTGTCAGATTGCCACACTAATGATATGTACATTCAAAGATGAATTTGGGACCCGATACCTCAAAGTCAAACTGAAGAAGTTATCCAAAGAGCTGGGTCTGACCAAAAAGACACCTTCAATGGGAATTAATTTCAGATAATTTTCAGCTGAAATTCTCTCCAAATCCTTATGCCACCATCTGCAAAAGTAAAGACACTTTTAAAGTTTAGAATCTTTGATTTGACAGGAAAGGTATGAAAATGGAAAAACTAATAATCTTTCAAAAGCTGAATGTTAACTTATCTCTTATGAAATCCACATTACAGTTTTTACTTTTAGAAAAAAAAATGTTCCAAAGGATTGTGAGTAAAGTCAAGACTATAAACAGTGAGATTTTCTTTTTCTGGTTGCAGTGAAAAAGAGCATTTCAAGAATCATGAAACTTGAGACCATTTAATAAAATCATTTTCTTTACTTGACATTTGGATTAACCAGTTGTTTCATACTTGCAAATAAAACAGTCTTTGCGGTTGCAAAGAAACATATAGAAATTGTGGCCTACAAATTGCTAACTAGCCCTTTTTTCCTCTTTGATATAATATTATTAAATGGAAGTGTTAAATCTAATAAGGAAAACCTTTTCAAAAAGAAAAAGTTTGACAGGAGAAAAAGATTAAACAATTTCTATGATATATCATATGCTGACTCACTTTTGAAATAAATTTTTATAATAACAGGTTATTTTTTGTAGTTAGGGTATTGAAAAAAAATGCCAATATTTAATAATACTTAAAAACTCACTTTCCTTGGCATGAGAATAAACAAATAAATCATTAGAACAGTGTTTCTTACAATTCATTTTCAAAATCCATAACTTTCTTGACTGCAAATCCAAGCTTTATGCTGAAGCCTTTCTCTTTGTAACTGAGTGTATGCTTCTTGTAGTATTCAATGAGCTCTGGAATGCTGTTATGCCAGACTTCGTTACCAATAAGAAACTCCTCCTGACCTGAGCTTTCATTTGTTCTGGAAATGATAATGCTGTGAGTAATATAACCTTGAACTCTGAAAAAGAAAAATAGAAAAAAATTGTAACGTATGCAAGAGAAAAGGACAAAAAAAAAAAAAAAATGAGGGAAAAAAGAGCAAAATATAAATTTGATGTGGTGTTGAAAAATATTTTTCATGAGTAGACTTTGAATTATTAAGAGAAATAATGTTATGGTAATCAAAATGGGAACTTGCAAACAGTTAGCTGTTATTGAAATGTATCGAACAGTTTTGAAAAAAAAATTAGGGCAAATCACATTTATTCCTAAACTTGCTTAATAAATTTATCAATATCTTACAAGAAAGACAATGCCTGCCCTCCCTGATTGGAGTCTCGAACCAAAAAGGTCCCATCGCCATGTAAACGGTGCTGGAGCAATAGAGTCTTAGCAATTAATCGGGGGATGTTACCATGGTACCAGAGGTAGGAAGTAAGTTGGTTGGAGTCTTCTTTCTCTTCATCTTCAGAGTCATACAGCTGCTCAGTCTGCAAGAATTAAAAAGTAGATCGAGTTAAAACAGCTATTTTCTACCAAGCAGCCCAAGAAACAGCCAAAATTATTGCATCCGTGAGGCTCTGGAGAGGATTAGGACACATTCTTATTGTTGGAGGTGGTTGCAGTGGTGGAAGTAGGGGCAGTAGTTAAAGTAATGAAGGGGGTGATAAAATGATGATGGCAATTGTTATGGTGATAAAGATTGTAAAAAATATTAGTTGCAATAACACAGGCTTGTCCAAAGAATGTCAGGTTGAATTGTCTATACCCACACATTTTCATGTCACCAAATCTGGCGCTCCTAGCAAAACATTTGGAAATCCCCCACCATAGCACAAGTGATTGTAGCTTTTTTTGCCATGGTAATAATAGACCAAGTAGTAGAAAAATTGTCATTCAATTAAGTGAGAAAGAGAAAAAAACAATGTGAAGTGATGGCTTTGGACAATTCAAGCTAAAAAAAATATGTTGAATACTCCATTGACATGAAGATTAGGATGTCACAGAAAATTACACAAGTTTTTGTACAATATGAGAAATTGAGATGTTTGGAATTATCAAAACAATTTATAATTAAAGAGAAATAGGATTTTTTTTTTTTTAGATTTGCTAGGCTTTTGCCTAATTTTTATGTATTGAGATTCACTTTCATTAAGTTTTGAATTTTTTTTTTCTTCAAATACATGTTTAGTATTTTGATATATTATTCTTCTTTCTTTCTCTCCCACCTGACCTCAAGCTAAATCACATATTGTAGCAAAACCAATGGAACAATTAGAGTCTGAGCTGTTTTTTTTAAGTGTGGTTATTGATAAAATGAAAGCAGGTAAACAAGAGGATATCCAAACCTCTTCTGGGCTGGCATAAATATCATCCTCTTCTTCATTGTCTTCCTCAGGTTTCAGGATATTGGGTGTGAAACAAACATGACAATCAGTCAATATCACTTGGAAATCGTTCCATTTCTGAAATTGTAATGCAAAGTCAAAATGTTGAAAAGAGAAATAGAATTCCTCTTAAATTGAAATCAAAATAATAAACAAAATATAATTGAGAAATTGCCAGATGACAGAACTGTGAAATTGAAGGCTTAACATCTTCAACTTGTTTAGCTTATTTGAGAACTCAAAAGAGCCCATTTTAGTTATTACAAACTCAGAGGACAATGAAATAGTATTGTATTTGTGTGGCTTTGGAGAGGACCAGGGCATATTCTTTTTGCTGGTGGTCAAGGTAGTTTGGATATTATGATAAATCTAGAGCCCATTTAAAGCAGTTTTGACATTTTTCCTCAAGTGTTTAATCTGGCTATCTGCGTCTTTAAAAGATTTTTTTTTTACATTTTCAAAAGCATAGATTTAAATTAATGTCCATTTATATTTGCATACACGTTTTTGTCTTGCGCTGCTTTTGCTTTATTACAATAAGACTAGCCTCGTTTTTTGAATAGCATACAAAAAATAGATTTTAGTACAATTTGTAATTTATACACTGTGGGTATAAAAAAGTTGAAAGGTACAAAAATAGAAAGTTTATAGATCATTTACCTTAACACATGATAATGGACAGTAAAATTTTCTTCTAACATTTGAAATCAACATAAACTATGACAATATAGCATAAAATATGTAGCTTCAAATATAGACATTGTTTTTAATCAATTTATCACTAAATTATACTTAATATAGTGATGATATAAATGATATAAAAGATTTTTTTATCTAAAAGACTTTCCAAAGAGAGGATCATAATAACCACATATCCAAATCAACAACATGTGTTTCAGTTGAGATCGGACTGCAATAAACTAAACAAACTCATGCACAATGGCAAAGTAAGACAGGCTGTCAGGCATCTACCATAGTATGCTGATTCCATGCAAATCCCATCAGAGGAAATTAATTGAGCAAAACCTTTCAATACATTTTCAAAGGCACATTAATTTTAAACTAACAAAGAACAAATACTCTGACTTTTTATGTTCACAGGAGCATGGAACAAACAAATGTTTTTGGTATAAAATATAATTTAGATTAAAAGCATTTAGTTTAAATGTAAGGAAATTACTTTCAAAATCATCAAATTTAAAAATAAAAAGATATCAATCAACAGATTTCTTTTACCACACACTATTAATTAAAAATATGTGTTGCCTGTGAATTTGAATTTAGATTTAACAACAAAATCATTAAAGTTTCAAACCTTCTCTGTGGCAAACTTCATAAGTAAAACACTATGCTTCTTTGATCTTGAGGTTATTTCTTCTGAGAACATGAAAGAAAAAAAACAAAGCCTTTGAATTGATTAAAACAAAAAGCCTCTAAAAGCAATTATGTTCTACTTCTGCGATCATTCTTCAGGTAATATATAACTTTTCATGTGTACGTATGAACAGATTATGCAAGAAATAGGGAAATATAAATAAGGAATCACTGCAAAGATCTTTCTGTAAATTTGAGGCATAAGGTATTTTAATGAGAAGGTGTCATTTAATTTTAACATGAGTGTTTTCCAAAGGTCAAAGTGTAACTGAAAATAATACATAACTCAAATGTGGAGTTCATCAACCTGGTAAAAAATCATATTTCAAAAATTATGCTGACAAACCTGTGATTTCAGCACTGGATTCAATCACATCTGATATTGGTTTGTCAGTAGAAAGTTTCTTGTTCTATAAAAGGAAAAAGAGAAAAAAAAAGTGTGATTTTCATTCATCTGATATCTTTTTTTCCTTATTCAGCTATGTTTTGAGCTCTTAGTATTAAGTCAAACATGTTTCTCTACTGTTTCGTTACAAGTTACTATAATCACAGATGTTCTCAACAGTATTGTAACCCTATTTATCAAATGAAAAAACAGCCTACAGGCTGATTGTTTCAGTACAAAGGAAGAGAACTTCAATTTCGTCTCCAAAAAAAAATTATGTAGTTCCATGGCCAATTATAATGCGGTTTACTATTTAAAACAAAAATAATTAATTATAATGATCTTATAATATTTAAAAAAAAGGCATGAACACTGACAAAGTTCATGGCATTTGAACAGATGTCATCTAAAAAGCTCTATAATATGACTAGCAAAAACCTCACAACAGAGGATGAGTCTCAATTCTAACAGAATATTTTGAAAAAGAATAAAATACATTATTGCACTCTTACTCTTCATCCAATTGAAATAACAAAATTGCAATAGAAGAAAAAAAAAATTGTGTTACATTATGACCGATAATTTTAACACGAGAAGACTAGTCCTGTTGTTCTTAATTTAACAAACTCATACATTGCCATTCCTACAACTGCAGTTATAAAAAGAGTTTCAGTACAAATTATTAATGATGAGCTAATTCATGAATCCCAGATATTGGGTAAATCAAGAAAAGTCTACCAATTGAAAACATTATATCAAAACCTTAATTTAACAGTTTGTTACCTTAATAATCACTTTTCTCATCAGGTTGCTTGGGGATGGTAGACATTGCTCATTGGGATCAACTTGCTTTGTCAACAATTCATCTAAGATTAAAAAAAATAGAGAGAGAGCAAAGGATGTTCTCATTATGAAAAAGGAAAAAAATTGATTCAGAGACATTCATGAGCAGTTTTCAATTTGCTGCTGCACATGCTTCAAACATACCTAGTATCACACTAAATCATGCAACAATGGAAGATAATTTTGGTCTCTCCTCTTCTTCACAACGTTATGTCAATTTTCAGTCAATAAAATCCTCAGTTTAAGGAAAGAATAAAAAAAAGAATATACTCCTTAACTTGTACTTATAATATATAAATTCTGGTGCTGCTCCGCAAGATAATGCATAGGTAATGTTTTTGTTTTTCAATTCTTTTTCTTTTCACACAAAAGAAACATGTCACAAAATAAAATTTGAAGGGAATGTCACCAATCAAAATTCAAGAATGAACACATTTTCTAGTTCTTTCTTGTTACTATTTCATTAATTTTATCATTTGATATCTCTTGACAGACTTTTTCACACAGCCATCTATTTGAACTGGTTATATATCAATGAATCCTTACACATACATATTTTCAAGTTGATTGATTAAATAAAAATAAAAGATCAGCTTACACAAAACTGCAGAAGTATTCATCCTTGTTACTTCATAATGTGTTGCAATTTATCCAAGAGACAGTTATTACAACTCTAAAAATCTGAAATATGTCTATTCAACTTTCCTTCTATATAACCTACAAAGCTTTCAGAACATTTTTCAATAAAGTCAGCTTTTATGTGATATCACAAATGTTATAAAAATTATGAAATGACAAGGGAAAGATCAAATAACAGTAAAAACCTATTACTGTCATTATTCCAATCCTATAGTTTGAAAATATCCTTTTTTTGTGTGTACACTTTTTTTTCTAGATTTTTTCAACACAAATGCAAATGTAAATCAAATTCAACTATTATTTTGTACAATACAGCAGTGCTAAGATGTCCTAGGTACTGCTAACATTACCCACAATTCAATCCCTTAATTAGTAAGTAAAAAAGTCTGCAGCTTTTCTTTGTCCCGCCTGACCTTGAAAAATTTCCTTGAGTAATGAAGCCATGATTCTTTGCTGAGGAAGGCTGCAGTGGTTTTCTATTGATAATACCAAGGGGTACCTGGATTCAAATTTGAAGGGGAAAAAAATTTGGTAAGTCACATTAAAAATATTAGGGGTAAATGTAAACATCTGGAACTCATTGTGAAGAATACAACAATCCTTATGCCTTGTAATCTAAAATACAATATTCCCTTTTTTCCTTTCCTCAAGGGCAAGAAATAATACCAAAATCATATTTAATATAATCTGTGAATTTGAAACCTCATACAAAATTACATAATCTGTGCATCTTAAAATTCAAGAAAAAGTTGTTTCTAGACAAATGTCACGACTATATCTAAATATTAGATGCAGATCTAGTAGAAATACATAAATAAATAAATATATATATATATATATATATATATATTTGCCTCTTTAATTATATATATGGAAAATGAGATCTACTTACTCTGAGACCTCCCATGCATGCTCTTTTATAGTGTAAACCACATCAGAGAATTTAATCTTAGAGGTGAAAGACCTTCCATGCGTGATGATGGGCCTTCCATCTGCCCCGTCCCAGCAATCCACTGAGGATTACAGTAAAAATAAAACATTTATCTAAATGGGATTTTGTAACATAAAGAAAAGAATGAAAATTAGAAAAAGCAGGCAAGCAAAATATTTTTACATAGAATCTTCACATTTTATTTTACAAGATTACTGCTCCCATTAATGTAATGCATCACTGGAATTGTCATTTGCTAGACACCAAAAATTATTTTCTTCAGTGTTCATCTTTACTTTGCGGATTTTATTAAAGGACAATCTATCTTATATCACATTGGTACTCAGATCTTAAACACAATAACATACACTGAAGCAATATCATGATTTATCATTTGCCAATATAAAAAAACGCTGTTTTACAAATTTTCTTTGTTCTATAAAAATATGCCAAAGTAAAAACAAGGATACTGGTGATGTGAAAAAAAAAATGTCAGAAGAGACACCAAAGAGAAAAAGTATAAAAGCATTGAACTAGCCTTTTTTAATAAGCTGTTCGCTATGTATGCCTTATTAGATAAACCTTCTTACATTCAATGCAGCGACAACCCATTTGCAAACACCTTGTATACGTTTCTACATGACTTTCACCACCCCACTGGTCACCTGTTAGATATCTGTTAAGGAGTTGATAACAAATACACAAAACAAAGAATTGTTATCAGAATTTACATCCACTAAGTTGAACAGTGTGGCATATTAAAGAAATTACTTATGAAATGCAAGTGATCTTTTCACTCAATATTTAAGGAAAATACAGGATAATGATTGATAATGCACTGATTGCCAATGACATTCCAAGTCAAAATCAAAAGTTTGTAATCTCAAATCCTAGAATCTTAAATTACTTTGCTTTCAACAAATCAAAATAATAAGAGAAAAGGAAAACACACGTATTATGTGAAGAAGCAATCCAGTAATGGCAGAGAGGATGTTCCATGTCATGGTGCACAGAGGCCTCAATAGGTTGAATAATGCTATTATAGGCTGAGAAGAGGTAGTCTTCAAACTGTAGGCAATAGAATTAAATTCATCATAATTATTTTGAAAAGTTAGGGAGTGCCATGGTTCACCTAGCATATATTTAATTTCTTTCATTTGAATATGATTTTTTTTTAATTCAATATTTTAACAATACATATTATAAAATAGCTAGGTCGATTCATAAGTTATAATCCCTTATAAAATATCTTGAATTCCATGTCATTATGGCATGCATTTGAGGATTTTCAAATGTCAAAATAAAGTAAGTTGGTGCAAAAAAAAACAAAACGATAAAATAAAACTTTTTCAACAAGTTTTATCTTAAAACAGTATGATTGTCAAAAATTCCTAAAATTTTCACATTTATCTTTTTACCTGGCGACTTGTAAAATTAAATCCAATCCCAGAAACTGTCTCAGATGGCAAGCAAAAGCTCATTCTTGATGCAATATCACTTGTATCCTGCTCCTGAGAAAAATTCCTTCATTACTACAGTTGTAGACTTCTGTCACATTTACTAAATATGTCTCAAAACTTGTTTTAGAAGAGGGGTATCATTTTATTTTTACAAAGGCTGTATTTGCTGAATAAAAACCATCTTTGTTTCCTGTCTACAGACATTTGTCTCTGAGTAAAATCAATAAATTCAAAATGCCTTTTTTTTTTTTCTATTCTGTTATATTTAGAATTGTTGACCTGTGTTGTGATTAATATGCTCTGTTTGGGTTATAATTAAGACAATTTTTTCTTTAATTTTTTTTTTAAGTTTATGAAGACAAGCTCGTGAAGACAAATTTCAGATATCACTTTAAGTACTTTTTAAGCCACTTAAGTATCATCTAGCCAAGAGCCTGAAAGAATATGCTCAAGTATCTGTGTAAAATAACACTGTCGATATTTAAAGCACATATGAATCTTTATGTTAAAATGATAAAATTATTCTTAGCATTTTTTTTGCTTAGAAAATCTATAAAAAAAGGTGTATCAGTGTTTTCATAATCATCTACATTTGAATAATGATAAACCAAAACTTTTTGACAAGTCAAGCCGTGTGTGCAAACACTAAAAATGACATCTATCTTTATTTTCCAAAAATAGATAACTTCAGTACATTTAGCTTCACCTTCAGTTCTCTAAACGATTAATTTCAGTACTACATCCTGAGTTGGCCCTTTTGTGAATACACTATAGTTTTCTACTTATCTTAAAAAAATCAAAACATGAAACAAACAAAACTGATCTTAATAAGCAAACAAAACTGGACAGCTTAAAGAGATAAATGTTTTAAAACAACTGGAGTAAAAAAAAATTATCCACTTGTTCATTATTATTAACAGGTTTAAAAAGTTCTATTAATTCTTCAAAAGGGTATTTGTGTGGAATCCAGTCCAAATGAGACACATTTCCATCTTTTATGTTCAAACAGGTTTCAATGCAGATTTTGTAAACATTTACATAATGCATTCAAAACAAGGTATTCATAAAATTGAACACTTGAGCTGTTTCACTGTAGTTACTTTTAGCAAACCCAATTGAATACTGTAAATATTGGATAAATTCCCTCAAGTTGTAATGAGTGACAATTTCATGCCTGACAACTTCATCTTTGTATATATGAATAAAAAATGCAATTTTACCTTCTGCTCTGTTCGTAAAAAGTTGTCAAGCTGGGTTAAAGCAAGTTGCCTACAAAAAAAAAAAGTATTTTAATATTTTAATAATTTCTATGGCTATCTGGTCTGAACATAAAAACATGTTATAAATGCTTATTGCACCATGAAAGGATTCCTAATTATTCAGTAAAATTTTGCAGCTATTGATATTTTTTTTAAGTTTATATTCAGCTCTAGAATGTTTTCTGCACCTTTCAGACACAAAATCTGGATCTGCACCAGAATAAAATGCTAATTTTCTTCTTTTTTTCCCTCATGGCAATTTAACATGAAAAATATTGTTTCTTGAGAATAAAAAGGAGTACCTATTTCCATCTGGTAAAGCTATTCCGTACTCCTTCATGAGGTTCTGGACCTACAAAAAAGTAAAGAGACAATTAAATTTTCATATTAAATCTCTGACCCAGAAAAAGAAGACTATAGGCAAGGCTGTTATTTTTTTTCAGTTCAGCCAGAAGATGAGCTTGAATGTTCCTGCTGTTTATTTAATTATACTTTTAGAGCAACAGCTGAGCTAATGCAAATCTACAAGAACATTTTATAAAGGCATTATTTTAAATAAAGTTTAAATACATCTAAATGGCATTCATTGTGTTTGAATGAAGAACTTATTTCACCATTGTATCTTTTGGTTGCCAGGGTCTTTTCCAAGATTGTAGAAATTGTAAGAGGACATACAAAAAATATAGCAAATAACTTACCACTGGGATTGGTTGCAAAATCTCTGAGACGAGGAGGATAAACTGCTTGCAATCCAACTTTTCTGGTAAATTAAGTTTCTGCATGAAAATATTTTTTTCTAAGTTATTCTTCTTATCCATAAAAATAGCTTTTTGGGGTAAGGCAATGGGTAAAACAAAGTTTTTAAGATCTGCTTAAGCAGTAAGAATGAAATATGGTAAAATATAATATGACAATATGACCATAAGTTAATTAATCTTTCTGGGGTACAAAATGGTTTCCTCCATTTATCAATTCAACGTAAATAGACTGAAGTCAAAAGCTACTAATTGAGCAAAATCAAGTGGTTCCATGCGATTCAAGACTGAGATGAATCTGTTTCTAGGACTCCCAAAGTGACTGATAATTAATAATTTTCTAAAACTGAAGTGAAAGTATAGAGAATGGAACTGAGAGCTTACCCCTTTGACTAAAGTGAAAAAATTGCGAGGCAATGTAGTCTGAAGTTTAAACCAAGTGTGTACTTGACTGGCTTTAATCCTAAAACAAAAAAGGAGTTAAACATATTTGTGAAACACCACAACACCAAGGATAACATCTACAAACATCCAAGAATATTAGACACAATATTGACACTTCATTTATATTTATGTCTGAAATATAATTCCATTTGATAATTGAGGGAGATAATGAAATTATCAGTTCCTAAATTTTCTGATAGAATCCTACATCAAATTATTTTGCTTTCACAAAAATCTCTCTTTGATAAATTTGATATTCCAAAGAAAAGAATCTTTGATTGAGAAATTTCACTTCAATTAACTCTTTTTAATTTTTTATATCTCTGTTTAAAAAGAATTAAAAATGTCCAAAAAGCACATTTATTGAGACAAATGAATCAAGAGTAAAACAAATTGTAATTATCAGCAATGAAAATGTTATCAGCCCATCAAAGTAGTACTCTATTTTTAATGGCTGCTCCTAAGTTAGGAGAGCTATATGTGATACTACAAATAATATTTGTTATCTGCTCAGAGAGTCTTATAATAAAACAAATGTTTTCATATTTTATTCATCTTTTCAAACGCTTTACAATAAAATGGAAAGGAGAAGGAACATTTTTTTTCTATTTTATGTGATTACAATAAAACATCATTATACATCTCTAAATTGAAGGAAACAAATTTTCCCCCACAAGCAAACAACTATAAATAATTAAAAACTAAGTTCCATAATAAGATGACAGTAAAAAATCCACTATATTACAAACTTAAGTTATTCTAAACTTTTATTACTTAATAATTTCCTTACTTTACATTTATCCATTGTAATACATTCTGATAAATTCCCATAGAAATATCTTTTTAAAAGTAAAAAAAAGTGCATTGCTCTGAATAAAACAAATTTTTCTAGTTGTGATATTGTAATATTCAAGTTGGAGAACAAAAACAATTAAACAATTAGATATCACAATCTTTCTCATGCTGTGAGAAAATCAACAAGATAATAGATATATACAATAGAATGAAGATCAGACAACTGATCAAATGAAGTTTAAACATAAAAACAGTTCGTGGACACAAAGGAGCACATTGTTTAAAAAAAAAAAAAAAAGTCACAGGTCCATAGTTTTATAACAACTTACATCACAAAAACGTTTAAAAGCGCAAGCTTGAAGAACCATGAAACATGTGACTAATTTTATGAGAAACTAAGATTTATTTATTTTGCCAGAATTCCCTTAAGCCTTGTTAGAGAAGGGCAAGGCGGTCCATACATTTTGTTTTATGATTTATCAACCTCAAAATATAAAAATAACCTTCTTCTAATCCCATAGCTTAAAAGCTTATTTTTACATCAAGCAAAAATGAAAGAAAAATACCAAAAAGAAAGTACCAAACCAATTAACGATAAATGCAGGCAATTGATATAACCATACATACAGTGTAAGACCATGGGCACTTTGCTAAATGGAGATAAAAAATGAGAGATTACAAAGATAATATGGGCAGGTAAGCTAGAGAAAAATGATGACCAGATTTGATTATTCAGTATAATCTTTGCACATCGGCACAGTATATTATCAAAGTAATTCTTGAAATGGACAGAACCATTTTATCATCATTTTTCCATATAAATACACTTATCACATTTGTTCATCTTTCCCTTATGAGCCTTCAAGCTAAAAATGAAGGACACTTGAGAAGTGAAAAAAAAAAGAATATAGTAAAAATGCAATGCTTAACAGTGGTTTGAAGTTGGCTGAAAGTTGGAAATGGTTGCAAATATGTATGTCGCATTTCTTTCTTCGCCTCTCTCCATTCCCTGCTCACAAGATTTCAACAATGAGTTATTGGGATAAATTAACTGATTGAGTCCCATGAGCTGATGACAGCGGCTCAAAGATAAACACAGCAGTCCCGTGCGCTAGTGTGACTGGCTTGGTATTTTTATAGCTCTGTATTGTAGCAGTAAGTAGGAAACTACCACTATGATACCAAATGACTTAGTATTCTTTCAACTTTTTTCAAACCTAGCTTTGCAAGAGTTCATGTTTAGATTGATGCTCCAAGTAACATTTGTTTACAATTATCTTTCAGATCGCCATAACTGCCTTAAACATCATGGTCGATCTGCTACTTCAGGCTCTAAGAATATCAGCTGAAAAGGTTATATAGTTTTTGAACAAGTAATTCTAGTGACAGATTTGGAATTGTTTAATAACTATAAATACCATGATCTCAATAGTGAAAGCAATAGTGAGGTCTAAATCTAGTCCTAGCCTTTGGAAAGTGACACTGTTAGATCTAAATCTAGAATCTACATCCAGTAAAAAGAGAATGACTGAAGATGTAGATCTAAATCTAGATGTCAGCAATGATGAATGATTTAGGGCTTCTACTTCTAGATCTAGCTCTAGACTAAGCACCACACCTTCTGATGCTGTATCTAGATCTAAATCTAGCTTATAGAAGTTTTGCGATGGACTGCTTTGAAATTTTCTGCACAAAAGGGTTATAAATTGGCCTTTGGATTTCATGCAAATGAAGATCTTGAAGTATATAAATAAATAAAAATTTCTATGATAAATCAAAATAATTATATAACATTTTCTTTATTTTTATTTATTTATTATTTGTAAACAACACAACACATGTAATATGTATCACTCACTAAAAACAATACTAGGTTTAGAATCAATGTTTATTCATGGAAAAAATGATGTAAAACATGAAGCACTTTATACCACTCTGTTGGTTGATTTGACCATTAATCTAACACACACCTAATTTGTAGAGGAGACTTAAGTCGGCTGTGTAGGATTAGTAGTTTGGCACTGTGGGACTCAATCAGTTAAGACTCAGGTAAGAACAGATTGATTCATTTTACAAGCCCAGAGCACCTTATGCGGTGCTCTCAGGGCTCTGGGGACTAAAGTTAGTGTCAAAATAAATGGAGGCATATTAAATAAGACTTTGGTACTCACTTGTAATCAGGATCCATTTCAATAAACTTTCTTTGAGACCTAAATAAATGAGGCAAGCAGGCATGGATAGTGATAATTTTAAGCTAATGCTGTGTGAAAAGAAATGAGCATGGAAGTTGTGGTTATCAGGCTTTTGGTGTCAGTGCAAATAAGCAAAAGATTGGGCAATCTTGTACATCAACTTATGTTTAGAGTTAAAAATTCAGATTTTCTAATGGAAAAAACGAGGAAAAAAAAACCTTTTCTAAATTTTCACTTTCATTTCTTTAAATTCAAGGTTAAGGCTAAAGCGTTTCAGAGTTTTTAAATACAATATATCATAAATTATAAATTTTGCTACCTTACTCATTTCAATCGAGCCTCTTAAAGAAAAATGGTTAATGTCAGAATTTTCGCAACACCAAAATAAGACCAAAATTAACAGATTAAACTAATTCCTGTAGAAATAATTTGTTTCCCAGAGCTTTAAATAAATATTACTGAATGCAATAGAAGCGAATATTTCAGAAATGTCTGGATGTTCAAATATTATTAGAGAGTAAAATGGCCTTTTTTTTCAAATTATATTATATGTATACAATGCTAAAAAACATAATGGTGATTCCAAGTCTTTTTGTAGACCTAGCTATTTCCTCACATATTTTGGATAGTCTCACAAATGAGAAATTTGTAAAGTTTTTATACAACTCTTTTAGAAGACTTTTGCCCCAAAAGTGTGATCACAAAAAGGAAAATAGCATTAAAGGCAACTTCCTAGCTTTATTCAAAATTTTTACTTATTAAATTTTCAAAAATATTGAAAGATTCTATCATCATTTACATGCTTGTTACGATATAGCCATTATCAATTAATGCGCAAGATGCAAATACTAGAGCCCACAATTTTAGATGGCCTTTGCAAACATAAGATTCTCTTGGCTATTGAATGAAAGCATATTTTATGTATTAAGCTCAAGTGAAAAAAAAATTCTAAATAAAACTTACTTGAGATTTTTCTCGTAGTGAGAAAATCCTGTTTTTGCTACAAGCATCTTATTAAATTCTCGATTCAGCCATCTAACAAAGTAAGAAATGTAAAATAATGAACAAATCATGCTATAAAGAATCATCTTTAGCAAACATATTCCATTAATGAAAGCTAGAATACCCTCAACAGTATGAAAAAGCCAGCACAGCGTAGAAGAAAGAGTGTTTGAAGGAATAGACAATGGATCAAGAACTTTACCATTTCTATGAACTAAAATAGATAGAATTTGTTGGGTCTTGAGCTAAATTTCAAGAGTTCAGATGTACTGAAATAGAGGCAAAAAAGTGAAAGAAGCCTATACTCAAAATGTCTGGATAGTCCCAAAAATAAAGCATAGATTATGATAAAAGCTTTAATACCTCTCTTTTTCTTCACTGTAAGTGGCACATTGAGCATCATTCAAAGATGCCTCTAATCCAATGTTCAAGGTTTTAAAGTCTTCCTCTGAATGAACTGTTGAGAAGCAAGAGATTAAAGCTCATAAAAAAAACTAAAAGTGATTACATGATCCATGGTATGTTAATACAAATATTTTTTCATGACATCCGATGAAGAGAAACAAGATATTCGCATGAGTTTCAGCAAGCTCTGTTTCATGAAAATATATTTTGTGGATAAAGAAACAAAAAAAAAGAGACATGCAATGATAACAAATATTATTGTAATTTGCAAAAAAAAAAAAAGATATTATGAACTGCTTGCCACACATGTCAAACATTAGAAGTAAAGCAAAGGTAAAAAAAAAAAAAAATTTTTTTTCAAATGATAAGGCAACTAGAAATAAAATATTTAACAAATTATTATGATCCAGAATGTACATAATCCATAAATATTTCTCTTTCATAAACACAATTTTCATTCATAAAGGCTTTTCTAAACGTGTTCATTTAATTTTCATGCTTCATGAAAGATAAATCATAATTTCCGAATTGTTAAGTTAACTCAATCATCCTTTTGTCATAATCATTTAATCTTAATCTCATTAAATTATTTAGTATTATATCGAGATTTAATCAAGACTAAAGTATGTTTTCATTTAAATAAAAAGCCTATATATATATACATAAATGTTGAAAAGTCTCCTTGATTCAACTCCAATTTGGATATGGCAGACCACTTATGTACCTTTTAGAGTGCTGCACTTTTTTTTTAAGCACAACAATCAAAATTAATTTGCTACAATCTTACCTAGAATGGTTAACATCTTCAGCAAAAATTGAGATCCATAGAACAAAGTAATGCACCATTCCGACCTCTCTTTGAATGGTTCCTCACAAAATATCCTGCTCAATCTAGTGCGAGGGTTAGGCACAATTTCTCTCAATTCTGTAACATCCACTGGAATCAAGATAAAAAAAAATATCTTTCAAAAATATACAAATGGACATGTCTAAGAATATGTTAATCAGGTGAATTGATGCTGAAAGCACATATTTCTCAATGACATGGACTTAATTTGTTTTTTTATCCTTTAGACAAGAAAACAGAAAAAAAAAACAAAAAAAGAAACAAAACGTCACCCTACATGTTACACAACAGTTCAAGCAACAAAAAAAAAAATTAAAGAAAAAGCTTTGCAGTCTTCAATGACCTTCACAGAAAGAAATTTGGTGCCTACATCATCCAAGTCAAAACTTTCCAGACTTATTGTCTTTATTGCTGCTATAGACCAATTGACTCATTGACAGATGAAGGACCTCATCCACATATCTATTTTTACAGCTATATACTTCTTTCTGACAGAAAGATGCATAACATAGTTTTATAACCTTATCCCGTTCAGGACAGAATAAGAAGAGTGCTCAACTTTTCAAGGAAAGAGAGCTTGTAAATAAATATATATCTAATATCTCTTAATATAAAGATATATAAAGAGAAAGAGAGAAGAGAGAGTATCAATCTAATCTAAGAGAGAGACAGATAGAGAAGCGAAGAGAGAAAGAGAGAGTATCAATCTAATTGCTCTAAGAGGGGGGGGGAGAAATCAACTTGAGAAAAATGTAAAATCGTATGGGTAGCAATTTAGTTTCACTCTGCGTGTTTGTTGCTCATCCCTGCAGCTTAAATGATCCCATATCATTTTAAATCTTTCTTAAATTGCTTATTTTCCCTTCCTGCAAAGAACAAATAAATTGATTCAATCTCATTTGCTAAGATCAGGTTTTAGTCTACTGCCCAGTTCTGCAGTGCTGTAATTCTATATGACCCAGTCATTTTGATAGATTTTGGCCTTACATTATGTGTAACAAAATGATTTTGTTTCATGTTCCATAGTAAGGTCAATTCTAGACTAAATCATTTGGATATGTGAATCTTTTTTAAAAAAAATCTTAGATACACATTAACATAATACCTGTATAAATCATCAATAATATTAGATCGTTTGAAATACTTGGTATTTTTTTCATTTTCATTTAACTATTTTGAATGTTTAAAATATCTTAAATTTTCACTTAACCAATGCTGTGTGCTAAAACTTCAAAGTCTAAGTTTTTAACATCCAAGAAAATAATGAGATCTGCCGAGTAGAGTTGGATGCTAATTGTGCAACATTTCTATCTTTTGTTTGATCCATGAATCAATTCAGTCCATTTTAGTTCAATTGGTATGGGTCAATTGATTAATCTGTCCTGGTATAAAGGTCTTTTAAATCTGTATTTAAACTAAAATGCCCCCTGCAGTATCTCAAATAAGCAGAGTTTTATTGGTCAATATAGAAATTTTAAATCATGCAGAGATAAATTACATAAATCTGAAGATGCAACCAGAAAGGTTATATTATTTGAAGGCACTAATATCCAACACCACCTAGACATAATGAATATTCTCCCTTTACCCTCACACTAATGAAACTATTGGCAAAAAAAGTAAGTCTGTGACCAAAAAAAAAAATTTCTCAGACTATTGCTTTGCTTCACCTGTTTTTCCACTTTTATACCCCTAAAATATTTTTTCTGTCTGCAACCCTATAACACTTGTGTTTTATGTAACAATTTCATGCTAAACTACAGACCTGCTGCGGCAGGTTTGGCATCGTGAGCTCCAAGCAGCAATAGTTCTGCCAGACTTGACTTCAGGATAAGGGTAAGGGCTTCTGGCTTGCGCTTTGTGGTCAGGTTGAACAGCACCATACCTGTCTCCAGCTTCTCGCAGGCTTTCTCAACCTGGGCACTCTGGTAAAGAGCAGTCCAACATAGTGAGCTTATAAAGAGGCGTAACACAATGCTCCCAAACATTTACAAAGTGAGGTAAATCATGATGAAAAAAAGAGAAAAAAGGCAGTAAACAAGAAAATAGCCAGATCATTTTGAATTATTCTTTAAATGGCATTACTATGAGGGCACCAAATTATAAAGATAGGAAACGTAAAGCTTTAGCAGGATACATGATAACATAGCATGTCCGACGTTATGATAAAACAATGAAGTTGTAACAGATGTAAAAGTCGTAGAAGCAACAGTGGTGATGGTGGCAGCAGCAGCAGCAGCAGTAGTAGTAGTAGTAGAAGTAGTAGTTCCGACAAAAGATATATACCGGCATTTTTTCTCAAATTTACTTTTTCTTATATTTTGAAACTAAAGCATGCGGTGAGTTTTTTTCAAGACGAGGTCTGATTTCTTCAGTCTATTTAGCAGGAAAGGAACAAGACTAAAATATGCGACCCAATTTGTGACCTAAAGCTACAAATGTACCGACTAACAAAGAGCGTCGCATGTTGTTCACACCGTCTAAGTGTATTTCAAAGCAGAAAAAAAAACCTGCTCTGAAAATTAAACGGCATTTTTTTTTTTACTTCAACTTTAAAGACGTTATGTTGGAGCCGGCCGTCAAGTCATGAAAATCGAGGCGAGAGTAACTATTCCTGCTGGGGGTCCGAAGAGAGCGTATAATTATGCATCGACCTACGTCTCTAAGATAATTATTTTGTGCAGAATTTAGGAGAAGGTCATCAAGCAAGAATAAGCATCACACTAGGAAGGTTTTCGTAGTGTCGTGTCCTTAAAAATGTTTCGACAGGAACCCAAATCCCAGAGACATTCCAATTAACGAAAGTATCAAAAAATGAAAAGGGAAAAAAAAAAACAGTGCCGCAAGAGAAGAAAAAAACAACTCAATTGCTACGACGAATGGCATTTGTAGTATAAAAAAAACATGTCTGACATTTTCATCGGAAAAGAATACAGTAAAGGAAAGTTTCTATTCCTATAAATAGAGAAAAACTGCTACAGAAAAGTTTGATCATTTGTTTTCAAAAAATTCTTTGTTAATCACACTTATTACTTGTAATATGCACGTCAAAGAAGAAGTAAATATGATTTTTGTTACAATTTGAGCTTTTTGGGCCCATGATATTGATAATGGTCTCTATTTTCATATCTTTTTACAGGTTTGTTTGATCTATAAAATACTTCAAAGGCTTCACTTTGAAAAGCCAATTATAATCAAAGTATTTTACCTCTAGAAAATTGTGCTCTTAAAGTCAATGATGCATTCTTAAAATTAGCTCCACTGAATGGTGTTAGAAAGTAGCAATCATGAATAAATGGTCATTAAATAGTCATGTATTATATGTCCATGACAAAAAATTAAGATCACGCTGTAAAGATCGTGGATAATAAGAGCGTGGTTTAACCATTGCAGTTCTGTTGTTTCAATTTCATGTTTGAAATTTTAAATATGGGAACATAGCTATGGTAAAGAAGACGTAACAGTTTATAAAAGCCATGGATTAACTATTTACTTTCAACCTTTTTTTTTTTCGTCTCTCGGTTACGCGTGTGATTTTTTTTTTACTTTATTAAAATACCGCAAGGCGGAAAAAATGTTTTGTTTCTTGCAAAGTTGGTTAAAATCATTATTAACGAGAAAAGAGAGGAAAAAAATCTAAAATGTACTAGATGCTACCTGGAATGTTTTCTGATAAGATACAAAAAAAATAATATCCTTCTATCTTTTTATCTGTTAAGTTCTACACCAAGTAAAATTATTTTACTTTTGTATACATCTTTATAGAAAATATAAATGTATTCAACAGCTCTTCTAAATCACTTTCGGCGAACTAATAGTACGTTAATGGTTACTTTTAAAGCGAAATAATTTATAGCATCATGCTTTTATCAGGATACTCGCACTTTGGGACAAGTGGGTACATGTACTTGACGTGAATAAAGACGTCATAATGTGACCGTTGCAACAAACAAGGATCTTGGAGATTTCTAAACAATAAACAAGATGCATTTATACTCTGAGAACTGCACCCTCCTAGGGTAAATCCAATTTTAATTTATTTTACTTGCACATTTTTTTTTATTTATTTTCATCTTATCTTAACAAACATATATTTTTCTCCATCTCCTTTTACCTTCTTTCTTTGCCTATTTTTTTCTTGACATAGACTTTTAAGTACTTCATCATTAACAATTTCCTTTCCCAACCCTCATCTGAGCTGTGCTCGCATCTAACCACATAAGCTAACCTCTATTGTTTTTCCTTGTCTCTTGCGTTTCCCTCGAAAGCTGCGACACGGAAAGTTAAATTGCAAATCATTGTTAGTTTATATAAAAGACGGATGGGTTTCCTATCAAAGTGTGTAGATTTCAATTTTCGAACCTGACAGATGCGTTTGTTTATCATATTTATGAATATTGTTGGAGTGGAATTTTCATTTATTCACAAGGGTGACGCCTAGATATTAAATGTTCTTCTCTTTACCTATTCTCTCTACAGTTTCACCTTTGATTTCGATACGTGTGAGAAAGGCCGAATGGAAACGAAACTCGGCAACCATTTCTTCTGCTGCCTTAACGTTTAATGTGAGAAGACTTTGTTTGCACAAGTCAACAAAAATATCTACGGTTTACAGAAATGAGTTGTCGTCTGCGCTTGATTTAATGGGCCCAAAGTTAGCTGTGTCATACTTATTAACTAGAATTTTGACAGACACTGTATGGGCCGTCAACAGCTGCACGACTATGATATATGACATCACAAGTCTTTTAAAACTTATTTCATCATTAACGATGTTAAAGAGGCAGACCTGAAATAGTTCACTTCCTCGGTTTTTTTTTTTTTTAAGTTTTCTGTGCTATCGTATGATTCTAAGTTTAGAGACAGGTGATAAATGTACATGAATATGCATAACAAGTCAGTTGCACCAGGTGTCGGTGTTAATCCTTTTTCCTCAGCTGAACCACTCGCTTTATTGCAAAAATGTTTTTCGGCTCTCAACTTTAGTCTCTTTGCTTCTATGCGTGTGTGTGTGTGTGTGTGTGTCTCTCTCTCTCTTTCCTGACAACCACACACACATACACAGCACTCTGTCTCTCTCCCCCCCCTCCCTCTCTCTCTCTCTCTCTCTCTCTCTCTCTCTCTCTCTCTCTCTCTCTCTCTCTCTCTCTCTCTTTCCTATGTGCCTGTAGTTGCCTCTGCGATTATATATGCATAACTTTTTGTAAATCTATTTTCAAATAATAAATTGCGTTCGCTACCAATACAGATAATCTTGTATAATCTGCCTAAGCAGGGAATTCATGGTAGATATGTGTGTGTGTGTGTGTTTCTGTCTCTTACTCTCTCTTCTCTCTCGCTCTCTCTTTCTTTCCTGACAACCACGCACACATACACAGCACTCTGTCCCTCCTCTTCTCTCTCTCTCTCTCTCTCTCTCTCTCTCTCTCTCTCTCTCTCTCTCTCTCTCTCTCTCTCTCTCTCTCTCTCTCTCTCTCTCTCTTTCCTGACAACCACACACACATACACAGCACTCTGTCTCTCCCCCCCCCCCACTCTCTCTCTCTCTCTCTCTCTCTCTCTCTCTCTCTCTCTCTCTCTCTCTCTCTCTCTTTCCTATGTGCCTGTAGTTGCCTCTGCGATTATATATATATATATGTATAACTTTTTGTAAATCTATCTTTAAATAATAAATTGCGTTCGCTATCAATACAGATAATCTTGTATAATCTGCCTAAACAGGGAATTCATGGTAGCAGGACCAAAGCAAAACTCCTAAAAGGCGCGACAAAGATCAGGGAAAAAAAAGGTATTCACTAAAGGTCCTGGGGCCGCCAGTGGTAGCGCAGTTAGAGCGTGCTTCCAGATACCGACAGGGACCTTGTCCGCGAGTTCGAACTTCACACACTTGATGGGCGAATTTAGAACTCAAGTTTAATGCATACCAAATAAAAAAATAAAAAACAAACAAACAAACAAACAAACAAACCTGAGATCACCTTGCTCTAGAGGGCTACACAAACAAGCAAGCATAACTGAGAGTCGTCCAAAACTGAACTTAAGTTGTCTATCTTTAATCTAGCTCTCAAACTTTGCATTTGAAATAAACTTTTGTAGAAAATATTTTTACCCTAAACTAGGTGGGTCCCACAGAGATTTTATGGAAGATAAGGTAGGAACGAATCGGACGCAAGTATTTCTGGAATCACAATTCTATCACAAGCTTTATTGGTAACATTACTGTTGCATATGATAGCAAATAGTCAAAGCACGGCTCAGCAACAACTCTTTTTTTTAATTTATCTATAGTAAGCCGTGACTCTTTCAAGACATTAGGTGGAATCAACTTAGAAACAAGAACAAAAAAAAAAAAAAAAAAAAACACACACACTTATTTGTGTTGAATGTTATGGGATATCGAATAAAATAATAATTATTATTATGCAAATGTGTAATCATAATTCTTGTTTGTTACGTTTCTTTATCAATTCACATGAAAATACCAGGATTGTTTTATAACTGTATTAAAAGTTATATATTCTGCGCATTGAAACTATGACTTACCAATACTTGCATACCGAATAAAAGAACCATTTCACACGTGCATGGCGCTAGCTTAAACTACCCAACCTGGGACACTTCTGGAGAATAACAATAGGCAAACATGGAGATTGATCCACAACTGCCTCTCACCTGGTGATCATTTCACTCATCGTCAGTATGCAGGGATGGAAAGATCTAAAGATATTTTCTGATCCAACTCAGATCTCAATGTATCTTTACTAAAATGCATAGACATAAGAAACAAAGACGCCAAAGTTGTAGCAGCCACTTTCAGGCCAAAAAAAAAAAAGTTAAAAGAAAAGCCAATAAAATTACCAGATCGTAATATTTAGCTAGAGGGATGCCGCAGTCGAGTTAAAAGACGTCACATAAGCTAGCGCGGGTATATCAATGCCTATATACGCCACGTGAATTAAAGCAAAGAGTAAAATTAAATGTATTACTCCAAAAGAACTGAATTTTACATGCAGACACTAACGTTTCAGAAATATTTGTTACAGTACCATTGCTGTCCAGGAGCTCCTCCCTTCTCCAAAATCACGTCCGAAAAACGCCTGAGGAGGTGATCTCACTGTCTGATCAGACCTCGATCGAAACCGAGGCTCCTTGGGCTGGGGTAGGGGAAGCGGTACGTTGGGCGGCGAGGCACGAGCTATCGGAGAGGGGCACTTGTGCTGATTTGGCGATGATTTGTGGGGAGGGCGCATGTTGGGGGGTCGCCGCGGCGAGCTGTGTCGCGCTGGGACCTGTGGAGGGATTTCCACAGCGACTTTTCTTCTGATGGGCACTGGTGGTCGTTGATGCTGCCTTGGAAGGTCATCATCTGCCATGATGTCACGCTGCAGAAGGCTCTATTGCAGTGTCCAGCTTTTGATTTAACTCAGTCACAGACTGGCTATGCAATCCATAGCACTATGTTACATGTACTTGCATCCTATGCACTGCAGGCATGGAGAAACTGCATACATGTTGCGCCACCTTGCATTGCACTATTTTTCCTGAAAATAACAAAGGCACCCATGATTGATGCAAAATAGCCAATTTAAGCATTGCAATAACTTAACTTGGGAAAAGGGAGACCATTATTTTACAAAACTTACAACTTTCGTAAGAAGTAAAAGATGGCAGCCGGTGAGGGAAACAAACCTGTTAAGCAATCACTTTGAACGGAGACTCCCTCGAATTAAAGCAAAATTTAAACATGTAAGCTTAAAGCAAAATAAAGAAAAGAAGAAAAGAAAAAAAAACAATAATGACTGACGGGAGATCTGATAAGATAACATAAGTCCGTTTCATATGAATCAGTCTGAATGGTAGTATTCACGTCCATCTTCAAGAGACACTTGAAAGAATAGATAATAGGTAAAAATAACAGCATCTATCATTGAAATGGAAAGCATCACGAGACTAAAAACCTAGCAGGAATGACAAAACAAGGAAACATGTTTATTCACAAGATATAATAGTCAAGAAAAAAATGTATCAATGAAACAACTAAAAAAAAATAAAATTACGACCAGCTCACAAATTCTTTTTACTCTGGGGGTTAAGCTACTACTACTCAATTCGAAAGTGAGGCCAACTTTACGGCTTTTTAAAGAGAAAGGGTCGACAAATTCAGACTTATGTACCCTTACACTCATTATTTCAACGTATAAAGAGCGTATTTATCATCTGGACCTTGTGATATCAACATGTAATACCCATTGACAGGAATACT
The DNA here is from genome assembly GCA_033675545.1 of Elysia crispata. Lineage (NCBI taxonomy): Eukaryota > Metazoa > Mollusca > Gastropoda > Plakobranchidae > Elysia > Elysia crispata. The sequence goes on from JAWDGP010006980.1 coordinate 465,867, forward strand.
GCTTATACAGATCGGAACAGTTCTAATGAAAGCCATAAATGTAACCTAACCATGCCTGCCCTTTAACGACAGGTGAAAAGTGGACAACTTAGTCAGTTTTCTTTGAATTAACACCGCCATTATTAAGGAACAAGAGAATGAGATGTCTTTAAAAAAATTCTGTTTCACGACAAAAATAACGCTGAAGGTATAAACAAAAATTATGTCAGTCGATCTGTGCCTACACCGCCTTTTTCCTTGTAACATTTGGCACTTTGATTTCCTCATCAGCAGAACGAAACAATTCTACTAGATTCTAGTTCTATTTTTTTAAGTTATGTTCCTTAGATTCATTGTTTTGTAAATAATTTACTACTATAATATTAGAATGATTGCTTTAAATTTTCGACAAGTGCAACATAAAAAGGCACTTACACTGTGTATTAGTCAGACGTAATGTGTCTATTTGACAATTAAGGATGGGTGGCAGCAATAACACTATGCAACCTACTTATGACAAAACCACTTTTCGAAGCTTTCTGGATGATTAGCAAAAATAAGCCAAAAGGTCGCATTTCTCCAAATTTATATACATTCATTTTGCCTGATTGCCGAACACAAGAGCGCGCATTTTGACTAGATGGAATTCAAATTACATGTATCTTAACGGAGTACGTGACATCATCAAGCATTTACTAAACATGGTCATAACCCTTAACTTTTTTCTGTCATCGGGAAAATTTGCGAATGGAAAAAAAAGATTGCCAAAACTTGCGCAAGAAAAGGGTGAAATTTGCCAAAAATTGCACAGGAGAAATTTTTGTATCGGTTGACTAATCAATTTGTGTAATTAAATCAATTTTTTTTTAAATGAATAAGATCCTCAAAAAGGATACAGTGAAAAGCACCGATCCCGTTAGTACAAAATCACATAACACAATTCATTTATAAATGTGTGTGTATATAGAATAAAAGTAGAATCTATAAAAATATTGCACAATGTGTAGAAAAGTTTGCCTTCACTTTCATGAATCCATTTGAATAATTCAGATTTTTTTTTTTTAAACTAAGATTTTTTTTACGAAAATTAAAACGTCTGAAGTAAAACACACAATATTCTGAGCTAAATTAAGACAATGTGAATCAGAAAGACGTTATTTTACATAGAGTAGGAAGAGAGAAATCTTTAAAATAAATGACATTGCCCAATCAAGCAGACTAAAGAAGAAATGCGTAGGAATTAATGCCTATGCTAAAAACGACCACATCTATCAATTATTTCTATTTGGAAATAGGCTAACAAGAGCAATGTGATTTAGGACCTCTCTTGGGTACTGGATCTAAGCCTGGTGTTATTTTGGCGGTCGCAATGTAATACGTATTGATTTCAATACTCTTTAATCTAGTTGAAACCCATGAACATTTTATAGAAAACAACAATTATTTCCGAAATCACATTTTTATTTTTCAACACGCCAAGAACTATCTGGATCGCACCTTCACACGAGGATGAAGATAATCTTTATTAATAGCAGCATAGGTCCATTTTTTTCCTCACAAACTGAAAGTTTTATTCTTCGAGATCAAACATGGATTCTAAAGTGGCCTTGCAAATTTATTGAAAATAACTACGCAACCATAACTTGAGGTAAAAACGATTGGAAAAAAAAAGAAAGAAAGAAAGGAAAAAAAAATTTGAAGCGCACCTAATTAGATTACATTCAATGTAGAATTCTCTGCGTGTGTTCAAACCGTCTCAATTAATGGCTGCAGCTCTCAAGCTTTTGGAAAGGAGTTGCGAATACGGATTGATAACTTACGTAATAAAACAAAAGTATGAAATAATTTAACAATCTTTTCCTCTAATAAATTTTATGGTTATGTTCCTTGATTTGACAACAAACAAAAATAAAAAAACATAACCATTATTTGTTTCTTTCTGTTAAAGTATTAGATGTTTGTTTTAAAAAAAACAAAGAAGCAGCTAATATTCATTTCCTTTTAGGTTTATGTAAAAACTTGTTTTTCCCGGAAGGTCTAAGTTAAATATCAATGTATCGATTCCAAGTTGTTAAACTACCAACCGTTCCAAAGGCCTTTAAGAAGCTTAGCAAAAATAATTCCAAGTTCCAAATTTATGATATCGCATGGCTCAGAGATCATGGCAATAATCATTCTAGCTACAACTTTTTATTCCTCTTGTAGAAGGATAACCATTCTATGACATGCTGGGGTTCTTTAAAAAATTATTTTTATGAAGTGTAATCTCTCACTAAAAAGATCAGAAATCGGAATAGAAGAGAGAAATATACGCTATGCATGAAATAAATTTAAAAGTACTGATTCGAATAAACTACACCATCATGTCTAGAGAAAACAAGTAAGAAAATCATTTCAAACTATATATAATCAGATATTCCAGTATGATTTATCTCGAACCAGTACATCTCCCGTCTAAAGATTAACCATAACAGCTTTGTATTTTAACAAAAACAAACAAACAAAAATGAAAAAAAGACTAAATCATTCGAGGACAATTTTTCAAAATGAACACATAAGCCTAGAAGAGTTATAAAGATCAATGATGAATTGTGATGCACTGGGTGTGGACGCTTTACACAGCACAGGGCTGACACCAGCTCTTTCAACCAGAACTTCCAAAACTATCCCAGAGAATAACAGTTATCTTGTGTAACACAAGTTTGAAGATGCCATTAAAAATTATCAAACATTGAACGTTAAAAAAAAAATACCTTCAACTTTTCAATGTGATGGGAAAAGTTTCCTTTTCATAGAAGAATATTATTGTTTGTAAAGTATCAACGATGCGTTTACTTTACGGAGCAGCTGAAGAGAATGTGGCTTGCCAGGAAACATGAATACTTAAGCAGTACAGAAATGGTTATTGTAAGATAATGTAAGTAATAGGCTAAAGGATGAGGTTAGTCGGCTACAAGATGTAATTGACTTCCGCATCGCCAGTTGGTGTACGATCAGCGCTAGAATACTAGCCTAACAAATTAATATGTGCTGACAGCCTTTTTTTTTCTTGATTTGAAATGCGCAAGCAAAGAAAATGTAGTGTTTCACATAGAAATGGCATAAAATGTTTACTGGCCTTGCAATGCCAATACAAAAGTTAATAAAGGATGACCTGGAAACTTCTTTTCACATTCTGTACCTGAAGCAAAATCTATAATCTGTAAAATAATATAGATGCAAAGAAAATGGTCTTTGAAATAGTTTCAGAGTTTTTAAGATAACTTAATAAAACTACAGTTGCGGACACACGCGGCTTTGTGACAAGTCTAAAAGAAATCGTATTGCGATCGTCTAGATAGTGGTCGAGATGGTGAGAGGTTTTCGAGAGTATTCACACCACCATTGAGCTAGCAGTCCGCCCTTTTTTAGGTCAAGGCTCGTCAAGAACGTTCAGTATTTGTACCGAGCCAGGAAGGAAAATATCACTTATGACATTCACCTTTTTAATTTTTAATTCTGAATTTATGTGCATATCTGCTTATTACACTGAAAAATATAAACAAACCCTCAGTTCTTATATCCTAATGCTGTCGTCTCAAGCCACAGTCTTCGTCCCAGTCTTGTCATGGTTGTCACACTTGGATGAATGCGCAGCTAAGGCGATACTTGTATTCCTCTGATTAAAAAAATTACAAGTCGAAAAATTAAGGTCAAGACCAGAGACACATTCATATTACTCGATAGAAGCCTTTCACCTTATGAAACTTATTGTACATTCGACAAGATTAAAAAAAAAGAGACCCTTCATGCTCAGTTAGAAGCTGAATGTTCTCGCCTTCCCATCATTTGCTTCTTTACCATTAGACAATACTCTCTAGCTGATTTAAAAATGTTGAGGGGGTGTGTGGGATGTGTGTGTGTGTGGGGGGCGGTAGAGAAGAGACATTCAAGCATCATTAGCAATTACATGTATTTCGATTACTTTTTCAATTACTTTTTGCAGGAATGATTGAATCAGGTTATTAGGGAAAAGATCGTGCCATCGTGAAACGCAGGTGAGGCGATCCAATCTAGCGCAAATCAGTCATGACTACACCAAAACAAAAGCCTTATTTTACTTCAATTATCTTAACAGAAGTAGGATGCGATAGACCTGATAATACAATTTGAAAACACTGCTTAAGTGCTCGTGTGAGTGAAAAAAAAAACGCAGACAGAAACACTCGTTTCAACGTGTAAAGGTTAGGAGGTCAGCGCCTTACCGAAGAGATAGATTTAGTATCTCGAGATGTAAACCAGTTACATTGTCCTGTCTAGCGACGATATCACTCTTGTTTTTGTTTCGGTTTCAGTATGATTTTTGTGATTGGTGAATCTCGATAAGCAGCGTGATGCTTATTGTTTAACCAATGACATCGTCCCAACCTGAACTTCAAAAATCGAAATGCAAAATAATGGAGCGAAGCTATGAATTGCAAAACATGTAAATTGAAGAGCATAAGCTCCAATTTGTAATTTCATTTCCATCGTTTGCTTTCACTCAGATACACATTTGCATATAATCACCCCACATAATATTATGTTCTAATGAGATCGCGTACCTACTTGCAGCATATAATCACCCCACATAATATGTTCTAATGAGATCGCGTACCTACTTGCAGCATATAATCACCCCACATAATATGTTCTAATGAGATCGCGTACCTACTTGCAGCATATAATCACCCCACATAATATGTTCTAATGAGATCGCGTACCTACTTGCAGCATATAATCACCCCACATAATATGTTCTAATGAGATCGCGTACCTACTTGCAGCATATAATCACCCCACATAATATGTTCTAATGAGATCGCGTACCTACTTGCAGGTTTTTCCGTCTGTAGGTCTGTTCCTCTATTTCTCATATTCACACTCTCACACTCTCTCTCTCTCTCTCTCTCTCTCTCTCTCTCTCTCTCTCTCTCTCTCTCTCTCTCTCTCTCTCTCTCTCTCTCTCTCTCTCTCTCTCTCTCTCTCTCTCTCTCTCTCTCTCTCTCTCTCTCTCTCTCTCTGCCTGTCTCCACACACGTATCGACTAAATATAATGGAGAGAATATGTGAGAGGGAACAGATAAATAGAAAGAATCATACAGGGAGGAGAGGGGAGAGGAAAGAGACAGTAAAGGGCCGAGGTGAGGTGAAAGAAAGACTCAAGAGTGAGAAGCAGAGCGAGGGAAGATGAGAGATAGAGAAAGTAGGATGACACAAAGATAGAGGGATGAGGGCAGAGCGGAGTGATAGACCGGCAGACAAGACCAGAATAAGTGGCCTGATACACAAAAAGAGATATAGCGAAGAGGAATTAAAAAAGGAGCATGAAAACATACAGAGGCAGGGCGAGTTTCGCTCAACCTGGCTTAAAAAAAAATAAAAGCGATATACCTCAAGGAATTGTTTTTTTTTTTTTTTTTGTTTTTTTTAAATCATCGTTACTCACTGAAAAATTACAATTCATTTTATTCCTAAAGTCTCTCTCTCTCTCTCTCTCTCTCTCTCTCTCTCTCTCTCTCTCTCTCTCTCTCTCTCTCTCTCTCTCTCTCTCTCTCTCTCTCTCTCTCTCTCTCTCTCTCTCTTATATGTACCCGGCGGATTTCGACCTAGACCTTTACTCAATTTGTCTTTAGCGAGATTTTAGCTTGTCGGTTTTAGGTAGGGCTTGAGACCGTCTTAAAATATGTCACATTGTGTGCCGTTTTGATGAATAGACTATGCCGCATGTCGTGAACTTTGAGAGAGAAGTGGGGGAAAAAAATAAGCCAGGCATGTTGGGAAATAAGGCGTATATTGTAGGCCCAGTAAGAGATATTGAACTGTTGGTCCTCAAAGAGGCTTCCTCTTACACGCCAAGCCACTGAAGTAAACAAACTTTTGCAATAACTGTAAAAGTGAGCTATGTCATTTAAATTCACTGAGTTAGAAAAGTTAGATATTGTAGTTGTGTACAGGCCTGTAGGCTGAATTATAAGTGCGCTCTGAATACAATTCTGTTCTAACAATGCCCTAAAGTTAAAAGAAATAGATCACTATAACTCAGACATGCAAAAGTTTGTTTGGCCAACAGTGACTTGGCCTGTATTTTAGGAAGCTTCGGTCCTTAATAATCTGAGAACAAAAGAAATCCCGAATGTTCTGCTGAAGCAGTGAAGTTTTAACACAACACTTAGCGCCAAGAATAAACTAGATGGCTTTGCGTCGGTGATTTTATTACACTTGGGACCGTCTTGCTAATGAGAAAGCATAAACCATCCATTGCCGAGAACCAGAAACTAGCGTCATCATGACTATTTCTCCGTATCGGGATCTATGTGGAGTTGCCAAAGTCATAAACATATTGGTCTCATGTTGCCATTGATTCTAATCAGTCCACACCAAGTAGGTGTATTGGTGGCTTCAGAGTTAGAGAAACTGCCTTGATATCCGCGTGGGCTCGACTCGAAACGCCGGTGCCTCATCTGTTCAGTTCTGTTTTGCCTGAAGTTCTGATGTAAAAATGACTGAGATCAAAGTGTGACCAGCGGGCTACATAGGACAATAAAACGATTCCCCACCGGCTCTTATCTAATTATTGATCTTTTAATTATACATGCCACGGTCGTTTTGTTTTGTTTTTGTTTTTTTGTTTTTTTTTTTAATGCTGCATAGATTGCCCAGGTTTCAAGAGCTTTAATGATGTGACTCTTTTGAATATTTTTTTTTCTTTTCACTTTTTAAATCATTCGTCTGAAGGGCTAAATAGCACAAAGTGCAGTGCTTATGGGTTTAATTGCTCTGCGATACGTTCTCTAAGATATTTCTTGAAAGGGGTTGCAAAGAAGACACCTTCAATCACTTTCTAGTCTTATTACTATATCAGATAGCAGGACCTTTGTTCGCCGTTTTTAACCAGGAACTTGTTAATTTGGGAATAGGCTGGTCACACGTAGATCTAGCTCTGAGCGCGTTTTGCTGTGTTCTAAGGTCACAACCCTCCCGACACCACTGAGCTTGTTTGTATTGTCATGACCTCAAGTGTGTCTCTGTGCTAGTATCAGGATAACTGCCCTAAATGTACTGTGAAATATATCTTGCTAAGACAACCTCTGATCCTGAGGTTGGTGGAGAGCCTTGGGCTCTCTTCCTATGAGGTCTGAATGGGTATTGACATATGTAAAAGAAATCGAAAAAAAAAAAAAACCGCTGCTTACATAGGCTTTTTTTTTCTGCGTTCCAGTCCTTTGGTGCAATACAACTCTATCCGACAGACAATGCCTTTTTAACTCCGTTTTTTTAATTTTTCAACTTATGTTTGTGCCTTCGATGCATGTGCTGATGAACCTACCCGTGTAAGCAATCGTCGCTGGAGTTTAGACATTTTTCGCCTCTTCCATTTCTTCGCATCTTATGAGCATGAGAGAGAGAGGGAGGGAGGGAGAGAGAGAGAGAGAGAGAGAGAGAGGGAGAGAGAGAGAGAGAGAGAGAGAGAGAGAGAGAGAGAGAGAGAGAGAGAGAGAGAGAGAGAGAGAGAGAGAGAGAGAGAGAGAGAGGGAGAGAGAGAGAGAGAGAGAGAGAGAGAGAGAGAGAGAGAGAGAGAGAGAGAGAGAGAGAGAGAGAGAGAGAGGGAGAGAGAGAGAGAGAGAGAGAGAGAGAGAGAGAGAGAGAGAGAGAGAGAGAGAGAGAGAGAGAGAGAGAGAGAGAGAGAGAGAGAGAGAGAGAGAGAGAGAGAGAGAGAGAGAGAGAGAGAGAGAGAGAGAGAGAGAGAGAGAGAGAGAGAGAGAGAGAGAGAGCAAATCAGATAGAAAAAGCCGGACGATTTACACACGAGATCTAATCGATCATATTCGTGGCATAACATCGACTGTTTTGTAAATAAAATAAAAGACGAATCATTGGAGATATAATTTTAAAATGTAAATGGCTCTATATGTGAAATGTAACACTTCTTTCGAAACAATCTATCTTTGAAAGAAAAGAAGGGAAAAAATAAATACAGCATTCGTTTTCATGTCGTGCTCTTCCCGGCAATTCGCCTCTAAATCGTTTTAAAGTTACCCTTGTCCCAGGATGTTACAGAATTCTGAATGTGGTAAGAGTGGCGACTACCCAAGGACCCTAAATTAAATTTACCCCCACAGCACTGCTGCCAAGTCATAAATGTTCGTGGCCTGCGGTATCGGGAATAACATTCTGCATGGTTGGCCGTCTGCCTTGGTGAAGGGTTTCGTAAATAAAGATAAGAAATGGGCCAAGGAAAAGGGAATGTCAAGGAATAATTTAAAAAAAAACCGCCGAGAAAAAGAATAAAAATATTTGAAGCCTATAGGGAAGGAAAATACAAATTTAACGTTATAGAATAATAAACATGCATAGTTCCATTTTTTTATTATTATCATTTTTTTTTAATTCACGCGATGCTAAGAAAATTGTAATAATAGAGTTAAATGTAATTGGGACAGAATTAATTGCAAAAAAAAAAAAAGAGAAAAGAAAAAGGAAAAGAGATAGAGTCTCTGTTCAATCTGCAGAATTTAATTGTCCTGATAAAGAAATCCAGAGAGAGGGAGGGGGAGGAAGAAGGGAGGCATTAAGTCAGTCAGAAAAAGCCGGAGGATTTATACACATGATCGAATCTAATCATGTTCATTGTTTAACATCGATTCTTTTGTAAACTAGTCATTCCAGGCATAATTTCATGGCACAGTACTAATTGCACGAAAAAAAAACGTAAATAAATAAAAAAAGGGAGAAATCCCAGATGGTCAATCTACAAAATTTGATTGGCTTAAATATATAATAATTAAATCCAAAATAAATTTGATAATTGTATGTCATTTCTAAAGACCATCTCCCTTATTTCTGGAATGCATTAAGATGCAAGAGCACTAATAAGAAAAGAAAAAGTATGCTTTATCTTTTTATGATAATTTTGAATGAAATAGAGGGTGTCAAACAGAAAGTAAAAAAGTAGTTGCATTGAAAAAGAAAAAGATTTAAAAACTTGTAAAGTATCAGAAACGTGAACATCATAATTATTTTCTTAAATTAGACCGACAGCCAAGTGTATTGTATGGAAGAGAAAGCTCGGGGAAAAAAAGAAGCTCAAGACACCTTCTTCATCTTAGGTGTATTATTGCTAGTCTAGGTATGGGTTGTCAAGATTGTTCCGAAAAGGTAAAGATCGGAAAGTCAAAAGAACCAAGAAAATCTTGACAAAGTTAAAATTAAATCGAAAGAAATCATAAAATTTATATTACTCGCACAAGAAAGAAGCGATATTTGGGGTACATCAAAAGGTACAAAAGCTTGCAAAGGACTATCTTAGAAGGAAAGAGAAGGGCAAAAGATGGAGAGGGGGGGAAACTGGACTGGTAACAGAGGCCTACATTGGGTAAATCATTAACATTTGCGGAAAACTGTAAAAGATAAGCAGAAGTGGCGAACCTTGACTCGCAAACGAGACGGATCGTCGATAGCTAGATTGATAATCAAATAAAGGAATGTATTGAATCAAAGAGTGAAACGAATATCATGCACGTTATAAAAATTGAAATTCCTTTGCCCTCATAAGGAGAAAAGAAGACAATAAAGGACGTTCATTTAATCACTCTGAACAAGAAATGTGCCATGATGGGAAAACAAGCGTGGAGTTTTGAAAAGAAAAAGAAAATAAGAAAGGGAAAAAAATATAGAATGTGAAGAACGTTCAGGACGTGGTTCAGGTCTGGCACAACTTAGTGATGAAAAGAGCGAGATAAACAGAGTCAATAATTTCAACTTCGCTGTTTTAGATGAGCATGTTGTCATTCACTAAATACCATAAAAGAGTACTACATTTGTTTAAATATACTAAAGGTATGATCATAAGTTAAATTTAAAGTCTTGTTACATGTATGTGACAAATAGTATGATAAATGAAGCGGGACCAAAATGCATCAAGGTGGCAATTCAAACCTTTTTTTTTCAGATCTATCTCAAATATGCCATCAAGATAATCTTCTAGGTGAAATATCCTCCGAGTTATCAATCAGTTGCATCACTTGTGGGACAAGAGTGATGCAATTTGAAACTTTTATCTTATTCACCATGACTATAATAAATGCACTGGTTTTAGAATTTATTTTATAAGGTCAATGGGTAATTAATGCACAATGAATAATCAAGATTGTTAATTATTGTAGAGAGAGAGAACAAAAAAAAAAAGGGGGGGGGGGAGAGAATACCATACTTATGTTGCTCAGATAAAAAACAAAAGAGCAACCAAACCGGAACATGAAAGATATAAAAGTGAAAAGCTTACTCCATGTGCAAAATAATATTAGAGAGGTAGATAAAGAAAAGTTGACTGCATAATACTGCAAGCAATTAAAAAAAAAAACTTAAATGAAAATTATGTGATTGAATTAAAAACACATTTCTTTGCTCAGAGTTAATCAAAAGTAGATTTAAACCTGATGTCTGATAAAAATACAGTTCTAATGTCTTTTTAAAAAAGTATAGCATGCTACTACCAAACTGTTTGAAATTAAAAAAAAAAAAAACATTGTAAATCGGAATAAGCTGCATCATTTGCATTTCACTCATTTTTAATAAGCATCATCATGAGGATTGTTGTGACAAATGTTTCTCTAACGTCACTGACTTCTTGTCCAAGCTTTCTTTTTCATCTTACTTTCTGCCGCTATTTCAATTCAAGTTGGTGTACTTGAGATGAACAAGCCAATTAACTGCAGTTTGGCTGCTCTAGTTTGTTGGCCTACTCGAATATTGATCAGCAATATTAATACTCAGTCTGAAGCATGGGACTATCTGCAGGCCCATCTTATCTTAGGTTTACCTTTAAGGATTCTCTGATTTTAGATGCCAAGTTTTACTTCATGGACTCTGAATGACTGCCTCATTTCCAAAAGCCCGTGGAGAGCAAGTTTAACTAGGTGATTGTGTTCTCTATAGGCAGAGGATGTTATATATACATGATTTGAGAAAGGCAAAAGGGAGTATTTAGTGAAAGAGAGAAAAGGTGATTTTCAAAGAGAGGTTGTAACTTGCAAAGCAGGATTGGTTGTATGTGCAATAGTCACATTCTAATTAGAGTAGAATAAAGGTTCAGATTGAGAATTCTAGGGGAAAAATCTGAATGCACAGGGCAGCAATGACCAAATTTTTAAAATAAGAAAAAAGAAGGTAATCAATTTTTAATTTTTATATAAAGTGCAAATTGAATCCTGCTTAGACTGATTTGCTCCAATCTGTTAAAACAATATGCACTCAACTCTGACTCTGTTTGCTTTTAAATCTTCAGCCATATTTATGATAAAAAAAAAGCAGGCGATGAGGAAAGAACACCTCTATATGTTTCCTCATTGCTGTCCAGAAGGCTTATCACCCAGGGACGGTGCAGGATCAGAAGATAAAAGATAAACATAACTTGTAAAGTTCTTTTGTGGCCCATGTAATTAAGCATCCATTCTAACTATGAAGGCTTTGCAAAACACTGGCGCTTGAATCTCATGATGCAAGGCATTCTTGATGCATTTCTGCTGTGCTTGAAGCCTTGCAAGATGTACAGCAGTTTGCAAGATCTGTGAGTTTCTCTTTATTCCTAAAATTTACAAGACTACAGAATTAATGCAAACCACACACCAAATCTAATCTGAAGCTTACGAAACTTAAGTACATATTATGTGTAAACCCCTCGATCCTAAGGAGATGCTCTTGGCTTCACATCAACAAGATATCTGTCCAAAAATTACTGACATTTAACACTTCTAATTTTATAATTATTTTTTTACCTATAGTTTAGGCTATTTTTTTTAAGAAAATGGCACTTAGCATTCCTTTCTTGAAGGAAGAAAGCTAAATACTTCTACTTTATTTAATGTAAAAAAATCAACAGTACTTGTAGCTTCTAGTTCTACGTAATAGATCTATTCTCAAATTTGTTCTAAAAAGTAATATATAGCCTACAATTTAATGGCATAATAGATCTTGGTATGATCAAGTAAGTAGAATTTATGGTATTATTGCAGATATAGGCCCAACTCACCCTTAGCTTTAAAAATGTTTTTTGCTAAAATGAATTTGGTATGCTGAACATGAATGTGAAGGTTTTATTCGTCCCAAATAAATACTTCTCAAGATAATAACTATATAAGCATTTTTGAGTTGCTCTAAAATCCCATTAAACTAGTATAAGTTTCGATTTCGTCGGGAAACATTCAATTATGAATCCCGACGTGAGGTGGACCGATATCTACACTTTTACCGAATTTATAAACAAGAATAACCTAGTCTAACATTATTTCTTGAGCTGATTTAAACGTGAAATAAACTTGTGAAGTAACCTTTAGTTCATAAAGCATGCTGGCTCTAGATCTAGACATCTTTAAGTTGAACTTTTTACAGATTCCATAAAAATGAATTGCCCTCCGATCTAATCTAGATATCTTGAATGATGCTTTATCTAAAAGTAAAACTTTTCTGGGTTTTGAAAATCTAGATTATATTTTTACCTCTAAAATCTAGATCTCATGGTTAAGATATAGTGCAAATTACTTTTAAAACTAATCCCATCACAACAAAAATTGAAATTGTTTGAATCTCACCAAACTAGACCTCCAGATGCACAGAGATGTTGGTTTAGACGGGTGGCTCGACCAGGAAGTCCCTCCCTTCATGAAATGACAGTGTACTTGGCCTCCTAAAGTTGCAGGCTTCTTTGAAAAGTAAACAACAAACATAGCCAGTTAGATAGGCTTTTAGGCCGGCCTTTTCCTTTTTTTTTTTTTTTTTCTGCCAACAGTAGTCAGCGGTTAAAAATTCAATATTTCATAGTTGCGCGAAAAAAATAAAAATCGTGCTATACTTGTACACGCAAGGACGTTACTTGCTCTTAAAGAACGTTAAAGTGTATTTTTTTTTATTTTACAACTTTTTGTGCAGAATCAAAAATGAGGAGACGCAATGCTAGAAAACAGCTCATTATGTCTAAAGATTCGTCTAAGTAAAAGCCCACTTTAATGATATGTAGGTGCTGTACATTAAAATATGCTAAGATGAACTGCTTTGCAGGAGTTTATTAGCTGTTAATACTATTTGAAGCTGCATTATCACAGTCGTTTAAAACGATTAACAATTGGATAGAAGTTTTATTAAATTAGCTTCTATTCTTATTATTTATAACAAGTTTATAACACTATAAATAATTTTATGAAAAATCGTATCCATTGATAGAACCACACTATTTTTCTGTTGCTTTCAGCCCGCTTTCGACTTTTTTCCTTGTTGTTCAGGCGTCACCAGTGTATAATACAGCCGATAAGACAAGAGTTTCAATGTTGTTTTTTTTTTTAATGAGTTCTCGTTTTCTTCGCAATCTTTCAGCTGGGCAGTTCTAATGTTTCGTGCGCAACTAAAATTTTGTGAGTTTATGAGTTGTAAGCATTTGAAATTTTCGATTCCTTATACATTCGTGTGTTAGCTAAAATTTCCTCCAACTGTCACGATTTTTTTTGATACAGACCCTCCTTTGTCCCCTCTTCAGTGACTACCCGGTCGTGTTAATTTGAGATTACAAACACAACAAAATTAATGATCATACGAAGTAAGATTATTGTCCTAAGTGCACTAGAGTAACATCTCTGGAGATGCTTGAATTTTTTTTTTTTGGTTGAATTTGTCAACTGAAAAGAATGAAATTTATCTCACGACTGTCCTGTTGAAAACACTTGATGAGGTGAGGCTAAAACGATAATAAACTTTCAACAAAATAGCTACTCCTTCAACGAGTGAAGCCTTTAAACTTTGATCACATTCTCAAGTGTTCTTCATCAACGCTGTCGGGCTAAATTCGAAATACGAAGAAGCAAGGTTTGGACTGTGCGGAAGATGTGAAAGAGACTCCCAATAGTATCATGTAGTCTAGTGTCATTTGGCGGTATGCGATGTAGCATTGTCATGCTGCAAAATCACGTCTTATTTCTGGCGACCAGGTCGTTTTCAACGTATGGCCTCTCTCTGTATGTCTAGTAGTTTATCAATATCTAACGGTATTAACAATTTCATCACGGGGCATCACCTTTTATGTCCCAAAATACAGCGATCACGAGTTTCTTTGAAGACTCTTGAACTTTTATCGTTTTTCAGGTCATGGAGTCTTACTTAAGTTTGTCTCTGGTATTGTTAGATACGCCATCTCCATCGCAGTTCACTATCGCCATCTTCCCCAATGTCCCCACCAGGCTGCATTTTGGTCAATGATGGCATCCTTCTGACGATTAAAAATGAATGACTGAGTCTGACAGGTTCTTGTTCGCATTACTTAGTGATCATCTGCCAGTTGTTTGGGCATCCAATATGCCAAGACTTCCGATATCTCAGATTTTCGGAGGATAGAGATTATTCACTAAATCTGAGTTCTGTATCGCTTGACTTTGCGAATCAAATGTCGATGCCAGGGACGTTCTTGTCTGTCAAGGCAGATTGGGGCAGTCACTCACCTCGCGTGATCAAGACCTGGCTGCCCTGTCTCGAACATACTGTACCTCTTATATACTTGTGGTTTTTTTTTTTCACAGTGGCATCCTTACTATAAATTCCATTCCAATGTTGAAAAGTTAGAACAATGCTGCAACAGGGAAAGTTATATAACATCAAACAAGAAATAAAAAGAGTAAAATTTAATATTCTAGGCATCGGCGAAGTCAGATCTATGGCAAGGCGCAGGAAAAATATCATCAGGAACATTCTGCTCAACAGGTACATGAGTGAGGAGTGACTATTATACATACTGGACCAAAACATGGGAAAAAAACAATCAAAGGATATTGGATAACATCAGATCGAGTTTTACTTTTAAATACTGCAGGAAAACCAGTGGACCCTAACATCATTCATATATAAGCTTATGCACTCACATCAACTAATAGCGATGGAAACTTGGAACAATTTTATGGAATATCTAGAGAGGAAAAGGCGCTTTGCAAACAGCAGGACTCTCATAAGAGTATGCACATCCACAGCTCAATAAAAACCTGAAAACATTCATGATATCTTGACTTTTAGCAATAGATAATGATGGGTATTAATAAAACCATGCGAAGAATGTCGCTGGCCTATCGGCAAGTTGCCCGTGCCACCATTGAGATTGGAATAAGGAAGTGGTGGTGGCTGCAGCCAAGTTGCAGAATCCTCTAGGGATAGGGGTAGGTAAAGGAGTGATGAGGATGTAAGCAATAGAAAAGAGGACCTCCTTAATGCTTAGCGCTCTACTAAATGAAGCTCCGGTCGGGCTTTATTCCATAAACTATACCCGAAGATTTTGCCAAGGATTCCGTTGGAGTCACACAAAAAATAAACAGGACTTTATTTAGTCTGTTTTCGTAGCTAACTTTTCTCAGAGTTCGCGGATAATGATCGGTTCGGTCTTTTGACCGAGCAGCATTAGAAACACACTATTTTGCTTAACAACCCTGTCGTAACAAACATGGAAAAAAAATAGTGTTTGAAATAATGTGTGAAATAAGGGCAAGTGGCTTGACTGTTGCGGCTTAGAAAAATCAAACAAACAAAACAAAAATCTGTCTCATGTTTGCGGGACATATATCGATCAATCAGTCAACCAGTTCCCTGCTCTATAGCGTTGGCGATCAATGCCTTATACACCTCGATCCCAATTCGCTTAAGTGACTCTGCATAAACGCCAAGTTATCTTTTACAACCATTTGATGAGAAATGAGAAACGGGAATATTTTGTGACAACTGGATTGGTCGAAGGAAAACGCAGCAGGCGAAAACAGCGTGGAAAGATGTTGGACGGTTTAAAAAAAACCCGACTTAATGTGGGATGAGTCACTTAAGCGAACAGGGATCGAGGTCTATAAGGCATTGATCGCCTACTCTATAGAACAGGGAACTGATTGATTGATTGATATATGGGTTTTGTTTGTTTGATTTTTCTGAGCCCAAAAGTCAAGCCACTCGCCCTTAGACACATTATTTCAAACTCTGTTTTTTTCCATGATTGACCCATCCCACATTTAGCCGGTTTTTTTTTTTTTTGGTCCGTCCAACATCTTTACACGCTATTTTCGCCTGCTGCGTTTTCCTTCGATCAATCCAGTTGTCACGAAATATTCCAGTTTCTCATTTCTCATCAATTGATCGAAAAATATAACTTGGCGTTTATGTATTCTTATCTATTTATGAGTAGTCTTGTTTAGTCAGTTTCTTGTAACATTGTTTTGTTTGATGTCTTTGCAGTCCATACGATTCGTGGCATTATCTGTAGGAACTACATTTCTTTTGCTTCAAATTTCTTTTGTTGTTTTGAAACTGTTTAGGACTCGCATTCACACATCATAATGGGCTTAATGTAACAACCCCGACTGTTCCTCTAGCGTTGATGGAGAAGTATTCATTTGTTCAGAATCGATTTCATTTTTTTTTTGGAAACTAATTTTTCTTGCGCTGTCCTTGGTGCGATTTCAATGGTATTATACCCACTTCCAGAAAGGCGAACAAGGGTTGACAACTCCAAAGTCCACGATTTGTTTGGAACTTCATCAACACTGCTGAAGATTTAAAATCTATTCAAAAGAATAGGGAAAAATCCAATTGATCTAGTAGATAGATCTAGGTTTTAGATAAATCTAAATTATATTAAAATCTAAAATCTACATAACTTATCTAGATCTGGGAGTAGATAAAGATATTAGATGTAAACCCAGTCTAGTGTAGGTGTAAAACTTGAAGATTTTTATGCATTGACTTTTTTTTTCTATTCAGGTCTACAAGACCTATAATCTAGATCTAGATCTAATTTAGATTCAGATTTGCTAGTGCAAGAAGATCTCTAGATCTAGATCAAGGTTTAGATACAAATTTTTTAATCATGTTTCGCAGCAGGATAAACCATTTAATCAGGTATATATATTTATACGGTAGTTGAACAGACGCAATTTTACATCTTTTATAAATCAAATGGGCTAATGTCACCCACCTTTAGGCTAATTTAAATTAAGTTAAATTTGCAGATATCTGCCCAACTCAGCTTAGGCTTCACAATTGAGGGTTTCTTGACGAACATGAAACTTGTAGTCTAATGGGATTTTAGAGCAACTCAAATATATATGTTATATCTTGAAAAGTAATTATTTGCGACGAATAAAACCTTTATATATTTGTGTTCAGCATATCAAATTCAGAAAGAAAAATACAATTTTAAAGCTTAAAGTGAGTTGGCCCGATAAATGCAATAATACTAAAAATTAATACAGTCACTAAATAAGAATTTTAGCAATGTGTATGATAATCATTTTAGTAACAAATTGACCTAGTGTCGTAGTGAAGATAACCTGAGAAAAATAGTTTAGATTATATAAAATTTATTGAGAGTTTGGTTGAACTTATTTTAATCATTCCTTTGTGAGTCCAAAATGTCATTCTCAGTCACGGTAAATTTCAAGTGGTGATCAATTTCCTGCTGACCAGCAATTATAGAGAACTAGCTCTCAAATTGCTCTGTTTGACATATTTAACATGCATACACATTAGTTGTTGAATTTAGAAGTTAAAAACTGAATAGGATCTGTAGTCTTATTTATGATGGTACCAAAAATTGATTTCAAATTTTATACCCTTTTTTCTTTTTCATTGATCAAAAAAAGCCATTCTGTAGTGCAATTCTAATGTTTTGCTTGAGTTTGTTTATGTTTTAAAAACTTCAGTTTTTTTGCTTTGTCTGAGGGTATATTCGAAGTATTTCAGTCATCTTTTTTAAATCACACATATATATGTTAGTTTTCTTGTTTAACATAAAAATTTTTATTTCCTCACATACTGATATAATGTAGAGCATTTGATACCCTTCAACTCAACAATACTAACACTATCACACCACCAAGATCATCATCATCATCATCTTTTTCTTTGTCGTCATCCTTAAAGAGCGCTGGCTACTGTAGAATTAAAAAGTCCACTTTGATATTTGAAAAGACAATCTTTGCTGGTTGATGAGTTTTGGGCCTTGCCGTCTCAGTTTAGTCATGCTTAATTGGGGCTCATAAACAGAAAAGACCTGATATCATTTTGTTCAAGTAGTTATAGACAAACTTTATTAATAAAGAATTAAAAATTTTCAACATGTCAATTGTCATGCTCATTGTCACTGTGACTATCGGTATCCATACCATTAATATTATCATCAAGATCATTCTCACATTCATCACCAACCATTGCGACATGATTCAGTTGATTGTATTTTACTTAGTTACAAGTTGTATGTCCAAGATGGAGGACTTTAAAAAAATTAGTGACTTGGATCTGCAAAAAAAAATTAAGTAACAGCTTGGATGACATGTTTCATTTTTTAACACTTTATTTGCCATGCATTGCAGCTATTGAAGTAAGCACTAAAAAGATTTTTTTCCTATATGAAGATTATTAAAACGAATCAGTGTCAACCCTATCATATTCCACTCAGGAAAATGCTTATAAATAGCTGATAAAACTACTATGCAATCTAAACACAAGGCTTGTAGATAGCAACTAACAAAAATAAGGGCCTGGATTCTGGATTCATTAAACCAACCAGTCTTTTATTTTTGTTTGCTTGATACCAGCATGCCTTGTACCAGAACTAGATCTAGTTAGGGCTGGCACATAGATTAATATATGAGTTTTGGGCCTTGCCGTCTCAATTTAGTCATGCCTAATTGGGGCTCATAAACAGGAAAGACCTGATATCATTTTGTCCAAGTAGTTATGGACAAACTTTATCAATAAAGAATTGAAAATTTTTAACATGTCAATTGTCATGCTCATTGTCACTGTGACTATCGGTATCCATACCATTAATATTATCATCAAGATCATTCTCACATTCATCACCAATCATTGCGACATGATTCAGTTGATTGTATTTTACTTAGTTACAAGTTTTATGTCCAAGATGGAAGACTTTAAAAAAATTAGTGACTTGGATCTGCAAAAAAAAATTAAGTAACAGCCTGGATGACATGTTTCATTTTTTAACACTTTATTTGCCATGCATTGCAGCTATTGAAGTAAGCACCAAAAAGATTTTTTTCCTATATGAAGATTATTAAAACTAATCAGTGTCAACCCTATCATATTCCACTCAGGAAAATGCTTATAAATAGCTGATAAAACTACTATGCAATCTAAACACAAGGCTTGTAGATAACAACAAAAAAAAAATAAGGGCCTGGATTCTGGATTCAATAAACCAACCAATCTTTTATTTTTGTTTGCTTGATACTGACATACCTTGTACTAGTTCTGGGCTGGCACATAGATTAATCCATTGCCATGTATAAATGAGACATTTTATCGGCAAAATCAATGATGAAATAAAGAGAATGGCTCAAGAGAAATCCAACAATTTGGAACTATTGTTAAAATTGAAAGGTATAGGCTTATTCATTTAGTCAATATGAGTGAGATCAGTTTGGGAATCTTTTCTTTTCAATTCTGTCTCGCTTGAAAATTGGTTTTTTTTTTTTTAAATACATAGTTTTAGATGCAGAATACTAAAAGAGCTTTTTATGGACAGGCTGTATCATATTCTTACAAAAAAAAAAACAACCTGTCCATCTTCCCTTCTCTTTCTCTCTCTCTGGCTCTCAATTAGGGCAAAATAATGATGCGATGTAGGTTACAGACTGCAGTTCACTTTAGAAAGAACATGTATTTAAATATAATTGATGCATCTCGCAATGAAATTCATATTCATCTCAAATGTGTGTGTAATGATTGATATGCCGTAGGGGCCTAAAACATATTATTTGTGAGACCTTTCCTTTGAAGTCAATATTCATTTTCATTTTCTAACCCCACTTGCATAATAATTGGATTTAAAAAATCAGTTTACAGTTGTTCTAAAGTTTTCATTTTAGTTTGCATATGCATAATGCTAATTTAATTCTGCTTTCTCAAGATTTGTTTTTTTTTTCTTCAGAGCATACCCATCTTTGAATTTGAGGATTGAAGTGCACAGAGATCAACATAAGGCTTTGGCTCTTCTACCTGGTCTTCGTTATGATGATATAAGTTATACCGGTACTAAATTGTTAAAGACAAACTCACCATCAGCTCTTTTCTTCTGTTCATGAATAATATATTATTTGATCGGAAAAAAAATTGATGTTTTGTTCTGATCAATTAAAATAATTATACACATATAATATATATATATATATATATTTTAGTTCAGTGAAAAGGAAAATTAATTCAAACACACAGAGAGGTAGGCTAAAGAGGCCTTTAACCTTTATTGACTTAATCAATCACAAACCAAAACTGTTTCTTAATTTTGTTGAGTTTAAAACATCGCTGTTTTTTTTTTTTTAAATTAAAGCA
This sequence comes from Elysia crispata, assembly GCA_033675545.1. Lineage (NCBI taxonomy): Eukaryota > Metazoa > Mollusca > Gastropoda > Plakobranchidae > Elysia > Elysia crispata. The sequence continues at coordinate 486,228 of JAWDGP010006980.1, forward strand.
TTCTCACAAAACACAGTTTACTTTTCAAATTTCATTTTAATCAAGACCTGATTGATTTTCACTTTTTCACTGTTTATTATTATGAAAAAAAAAAAACAAAACAATCTGACCTTGATGCTGAATAAACTTTCCTTTGTTCTAAAGAAACCATTCAAATACTTGATAGATAGGATTTAGAGATGGTATTTGATCTTGAAAGTTTAATTTTTATACTTTATTTTGAATAGATGAGCAAATTTATTTTAAAGAAATTTAATGAAAAAAAAAATGAACATTTTGTCTACCTTATATGTCATGATAGGGATACTCCAAAGACCAAGCTTTATTTCTAGTAAAGTAATATTTTGTAAATAGTAATATTGTTGGTTTTTCAACAATCTATTTGCTCATGTTCAATGCATCTTAAAAACTGAAAGATTAGTGATATTCTTACTTGTCAATACCTGCTGAAAGATTAAGAGTACTTATATATATACAGCAGTGAGTAGTATGTAGAGTATTTCTCAAAACTGACTCGTAATACATTTATTCCTGAAAAAAAGTGTAAAGACTTTTTTGGTTTGGATAAAGGTCAGCCAGATCTGCAAAGATTGATGAACATCATGGGAAGAGTGGAGCATGCAGCCATGTACAACACGACACACCCATTTCTTGATTATCAATCACTAAGCCGCAAAGGTATAGGTAGTTATTCCAGAGGTCTCATCATGGAAATAAGGCGACACTTTTATGAGACTACTACTCCAAAATCTCCAATGCAGGTAAGTTGCAGTTCATACTCCAACAAGCCCTAATGTTCCAGGTGACATAAATGTAATTTTGAAAATAGAGCATGTACATTTTTTTACAACATTGTTTGAAACACTGAAAGAGAGCTTTTGAAAGCACATACATTTTTCTTTATAAGACTTTTTGAAATGCTGATTCAAAAAAAAAATCCTCAAAAAATTATAATTATGAGGGTCTTGGTTTTTCCGCTTTGGTGTGTAGCTATTTACATATTAACAGAAGAAATTTCTAAATTTATCCAATATTTTAATTCCTCATTCTCACATACTTGCCTGTAACCAGATGCTTGGCCATGATCATGATGAAGAGCTATACCCACAGTTCTTAGTTACACCCAGATCTAGATTCTAGATCTTGTTACAAAATAGAGATAACTTTAAAAAGTTGATCATACAGATGTTGGTCCTGACAAAAATTTTCCAGAATATTGGTATAGAGCTTTTCTGATGAAAAAGAATCAGATTTTGAGGGATTTGTTGAAATCTATTGTGAAATACAAATGTGGAAGTGTTAGGCCTTTCTGCTAAATTACTTTCATCATGGATGCCTAGTTCCTACATCTTACATCACATTGGTTCCATGGATTTAAAGCAGCAATCACTTCTAAACAGAATTATCTTTTTACAGCTTTAAAAAATTCTCATCAAACTGAGATATGGCTTAAAGGTACCTTGTTTGAGAAAAGTGTTTTTGAAGGTTTACTCACTGCATTTTAACAATACATGAACATTCTCACTCACAGTGATAGCTGGATATCAATAATACATTTAAATGTTTTATTCACAAAAGATAAAGAAGAAAAAGGCCATAAATTCTTCATATGATTGTATGACAATGTTGATGTTAAATTAATTTTTTTCACTATAAAGACTTCTATCTTAATATCAGCAGTGATAACTTACAACTTTAAATCCCCAGCTACCTCACATATCTTTCTTCATCAAGAGCACTATGTACCTTGCTCAGTAGAGCTTTTCACTGTCAATTAGTTGTTCCTTGATTTGAGCACTGCCAAGGACGAGGCACATTTAACCTTATATGGCTTAACAGAAAATTTAGTGGACAAACTTATTAAAGAGCCAACTTCTTTTAGCAGAGTCATGCAAACATTTGCTTGCAAAAGATTTCCCTTTGTGTAATGTCAGTATGAGTATTTAATTAAAGCAATCTATATTATTTTATGAAGATCAAATATTGTTACAGATAAACCAAACATTTTTTTTTCATTCTGAAGATTTCATTGAAACTGACTGGGATGATGGACACAATGTACACAATACGAACAAGTGCCACCTTTGGTGGTAGGCAGAAGGCTTCCATAATGATGAAATCATGCAACACACTTGTGCATCGTGAGTCTGGTCTTACAGAGCCAATTCCTGATTGGTTTAGAAGGAAGTTCTTGCGTTTGCTACCAGAAATGCCAGACAATTATCGACCTGTGGTACCCCCTAACTGTCTTGGAAAAACTTTTTCACATCATGTGGTTGTACCTTTGAGGGATACAGACTCTAGTGGAAGGACACGACACCCTTCCTATGTCCGCTATTTTACAGATAATATCAGCATTGCTGCTAATAAGAACTTTTATCCAGCACTAGCCAACATGTTGCAAGATTACTATACTATGCGAATATCTGTGGTTCACTTCAGCCCCAGTGTATGGGGGGATTCCCTATTAGTAGAGACATTCCAGGATCCAAAAGATGAACTGAAACTTCATTGCTTTGTGTGCAAAAATGGAGAGATAAAGTGGTATGGTTGTCTTGAATTCTATGAAGTTATGTTTCAGCCTGAGGTTGAACCATTTCCTTACATGTTGGAATATCCATCTAAAAAAGGTTCTTAACAAATCATATTTGTTTAGGTATACTTTGCTTGTTAAAATTTATGTGACACAAAAGAATTTATATTTAATGACTGCTATTTCTTAAGACTAATTGATATTTTGGAACAAACTTTTATCAACTGTTGCTCTCTAGCTCTCCAAAATGGTTTCATAACCTATCACATTTTCACTTTCCTTAGATCAGTCTAAGAACTGTAGGGTCTTTTACAGGCTCCCAACCTTATATAATTAAAATCGCTAAGCTTTGGTTTGCCACTCAATATACAATAATCTTGGAAGAAACACTAATGGGTTTTCACGAGAAACCTGCACTTTATAATAATGTTATGACACAACCCTTTTGCTGTTGCAGAGTGATAGCAAAGTTCTAAAATTGATATAATTGTATTGCAAGGAGGTAAAACTATTTTTTTTAATTTTATATAATTACAAGTCAGAGTGCTTTCCTGAAGGTAGATGTCAAGTGAAAGATTGAGCTGTAATCAGTGTTTAAGGCCAAATGATAATGTTGAAATTAGTAAGCAGAGGTTAATAAGCTAAGAATAGTCTTTCCCTGAAAACATATAATTTTGGTAACACAAATGTCAAGTCTTTAAGCTGACTGATGCTTTACATGAAGATAATTGCCGATTTCTACCTCTTTTCAATCCTGTACTGGCCATGGCAGACTTTTTGTCTTTTTAAATTTTTTTTTTTCGAAATGTTTTGCCATTAAAACTGAAAACCTGATTCAGTTATGCTACCATTTTCTTGTAAAAGATAGTTTTTTTTTCTTAAAAAAGGTAGTTATTACTCAGATGTAATTTTATTGTGTACTCAATTCCTTCAAGTACCATTTTTAAATGGTATATAAGAATCTGTAACCAAAATGTTTATATTTAAGATTATGGAATTAATTTTAAAAGTCTGCTTATCTGCGTTGGGTTATTTTGCTGTGATGTTGCTTTTTGTTGCCTATTAAGAAATATTTAACCACTGTAAACTTAAGTCTGTTATCATCTGGAAAACCATTCTACCATATCCATTTCAATTCAATCAGATGCCACAATATTCCTCAATCGTTTCTGCAATTTAGTCCTTTTTTTTAGGCAATTGTCTTCTTTCTTTACCTTGGTATATATATATGCATTTAAACATGTTTGTTTTTTGCTTAAATTATATTTTAGTAATTTTAAGCTGAATGGGGCATTGATTATAAGGCTTGCATTTACTTATCATCATTGCAGCATTTCTGCGATGTGTTATAGAAGTCGCTCATTAATTCCATCAGACAGTCTAACAGATATTATGTTTTATGTTAGTCAAGTTCACACGCATGACCAAGGCCTCAGACTGTTCAAGATAGTTAATTTAAGTGCCTTACTTTACTAGTGCTTTCTCTATCAGTTTAGCAAACATGCTGTTTTTTAAGTCAAATCTTATCATCGTTCACATACCATGCATATTTATGATAAAAAAAATACATCTTACAAGTTGTAACTAACACTTTAGCAAAATAAACATTTGTGTAGGGGCACCTCAAATAGAGACGTTTAGTGTGAGAGAACTTTTTGGGTAAATGTTATTGTCCTAAAGAAAGCTTGAAATTTCTGCTTTTTTCTAATACTGCTCGTATTTCTAACTTTCATGTTGTTTCAGAAGTAAAAGCACTTTGAATAGCAAGGATTTCAAACCTTCTTGAGGACAATGGTATTTTTCCAAGTAGTCATCTGTCGCAAAACTTCTCATTTTGTGGTGTCCCTACACATTTAGTCCTCTGTTGGATGAAAAGTGCTCAAATTTTATATTAAAGGAAAATTGTCGAATTATTTTTATGTTACTGAATTCTTTGTTTTATTGTAGTGATTTGCTGTGACTGTGATGTGTGGATCAAGTCTGTTATGGAAAGCTTCCACAAGTTATACTCAAGATCAAGAATTAACTCAAAAATTGTGAAGCTCTAATATTGTATCCTATAGCTCTTAGGCTTAGACTGCGACAAGTTTACAGAGTTTGTTCTTTCCTCTGTTTTTGATCATTCTGGCAGCTGTTTTCTGGAGTTCTAATAACTGTCAGCAATGATTGATCTGCATGTATGACAGTAAACTAATGTAGAGTCAATATATTATAATGATGCTCAAATTATGGCAATTATTAGTCTAAGTCTAGTTCTTTCAATTAATCTAGACCTATAGAGAGAGTAGTAAAAAAGAAGACTATCTAATACTTTTTGCACTGCAGGTCTTTTAGGAAAGCAAGTTATGCTGAATTTGGCAAGTACAAAATTGGAAAAAAAATGGATTATGGAGTACACCAGCCTCTGGAACCTGGCTGAGTCCAATATGTATGTTACATTACTCTCATATTGTTTTACTCACAATGTACACCAAAACAAACTTATACGAAAGAAGAATTTTTGTTCCTCACTTGAATATTATTCTTTACGATAAAAGCAGTTGTGCTTCATTTAGATTTATCACAAAGAATGTCTTGTTAAACTTTTAACTGTGATGAAGAAAATGAGTAGCAGTGAGTTTCAGATTAGCCTTCCTTTCTACCAATACTCACTTAATTTAGTTTAACTTATATTATTAAGTTTGTGCAACTACTATTATGTTATATTATGTATTTGAAACTGTGACATTTTCATCAAAGATATCCATCAAACGTTATACATTTTAGGCCCTTTTTGATAAAAAAAAAACTTCAAGCTTTCTATGGAATTATAGCACATTTCATGTTTTATAACAGTGCAACAATTCCTGTGTTTTGTCAAGAGTGTTGCCTGGAAGAAAAGAAAAAAAAAGTTTTTGAAGTTGTAGGACAACCAAACAGGTTTTATTTCTTTGCTTCATTTGATATTATATGTATCTGTAGCATATTGTTTTATGTAATGTACTGTATTCTGCTATGTTTTTTTTTTCTTTAATTTTTTTAAGTATATGGGATTGTAACATCAGATTTGGCTGACTGCAAAAAAAAAAAGAAATTACATATCCAAACTTTCTAAAATTTGCAATAGGTGTATGGTGCCTATTAGGCTTTTTTTTTTTAATTAAAGTTTTACGACTTTGAGGTACTGGTAAATATGAAATGAAAGTTCTGCAACTGGAGGTATAAAAATTGCTTTTGTAAATTGTTTCAAATGAAGAAACATTTTTTTAGTTAGATATATCCGGCACAGGCATATTTTGGTATGTTGAAAATTATTTTAGCTCACTTTGTTATTATCAACCTCTATGGAAGAAAATGAAATAGTTATTTTAAGTGCAATAATCTTGTTATGGCGTGTCAGGGCTATTTAATATATACAAATTTTTGGCAGTATAATTTCTAACGGCTATACATTTCCATTTACTAACATTGCACTTTATACATTTGTATTGGTACTGGCACATGTAGTATCTTTAAAGTTTAAAGTTTCCATCCGTAATAATTTTTTTTGCACCCTCAGGTTGCTTGAAATAAAATTTGACATGTCTATTTTAAAGTTCAGGAAGAAAAGCTTAGCCTTCTTAATCAATAACTTTCCAAACTTTTATTCAACCAATTAATCAATGGGCTACCTCAAGATCATCAGAATGTTTTTTAGCCTATTTTATCATTAATTGTTAGTAAGAGACATTTTAGAGATTTTGCAAGCAAGTCTATCTGGCCCTTAGCTACATCATTTGCATAAACTCCTCCTACCTAGAGATACATAAACATACCAGCTCTTCCACCGAGAGTATAACGGTTATGCAGGGGTTACTTGACAATTCCTAGCGATGCTCTAATGCTACTTAGTAATAATCTAGCCTGCTGTCAAAGCACCGTAGTGTGTGTATCAACTATATGCCAACACTTACATGATCTGAGACAATAGTGAGGTCTGGGTAGTGTACATATTTTATTGACTAAATTGCCGTTGCGATGTAAACAACATTAGGCAATTTGCATATGGCACAGGGGAATCTAAGTGCTAGTTACATTATGACTCATGATCAACAGTACAAAAACCATCTATGAAACCTCAATATTTTCTATTGAGTTACTTAAACCAATATGTTGTGTATATCAATAAAGAGGTAGCTAATTAATTGAAAGCTTGTTTCAGTAACTTTAATCCTTTTTTTAACCATCCAAAATCGATGTGTAACCTTAATTTCTAACCCTGTATTTCCATTCGAAAATTTCATTTTAACACTTTTGACTCTTTGAGGAGAATACTCAGCTACATAGCCTACTAGTTAAGATCTCTGCCATATTTTTCAATGTTATGTGGTTTGTTTATTTTTTTTGTTGAACAAAATTATTTCAGTGGTGTTTTACGTTTAGGAAAAATAAAGTCTATGCAAATTTTTTTAATGCTCAAACATACATTCACAAAATATGACTCATGAAAAGTTGCTTACTTTAAAAAAAAAAAAAGTGTCTTTGCTTTCCATCGTGAGACTTGAAAAACATCTTGCAGAAATAAAAGTGAACATGTGCTTATGAGATGCATGTATTGCAAGTGATGATTGTCTGTCTTCTTCACAACTGACTTAATAAATTACATATACAAATATACTATTTTTGGACATATAATGACATATAATACAAATTTATGAAAATGAACCATGTTTAACAAAAATTATTCTTGTTGCTCGTCATTTTTTCTTATGAAGCAAATATTTAGTGGGACTTCCAATTAGCTTAAAACTAAGCAGCATATTTCAAACGAGTTATCAAGAGTTGTTTGGTACCAAGGCATTGAGTAATGTGGAGGTAGAGGAGACTCCGTATTATCTGTTTAAAAAAAAAAACACCGTCATTGTTTCAGCAAAAATCAAGAATAGACTTTCACATATATGAACTGAAATGTACTAACTGTGTTTAGTCATGATTGTTCTTAGCAAAGATACCTTTAGCAGTTTGAAGTTGCTTTTTATAGGAGTAGAAAAATAAGTTTTCAGGGTATGAAATTGGGACTAAACAAACACAAGAGGAAGAGTCCTGAAGTGCTGTATTGAACCACTCCTGATGTATGGATCTGAATAATTTCAAAACAACAAAAAAAAAAATGTTGTGAAATCTGCATTTTGAAAAGCCATGTTATTCCAAGATATATATATATATATTTTTAATTGCTAAAAACATAAAAAAGAGACGAAAGTTTATATATTAAAGTAAATAAAAAGTCAAGAGTTTTATACTGAATAAAAGATGTCAATTGTTATAAAACAAGCTCTAAAATTTTAATTTAAAAAAGTGACCATGGAAACTTTTGTGACGTTTTAAGACTAAACAATATTCTCAAAAATATTCACAAAATCAGACATATATAGGGAGAATCACATAATGTTCAATGAAATATACATGTGTATATAAAAAATTTAAATTGACGTTAACTTCATCTTTGAGAAGTGTAAAGTTACCAAGCAATTCACTTTTTACTTTCCATTCTCATAGTGCAATGAAAGTTGACGTTGATTTTTTTAAACCATATGTAAATACTAAATTAAATGGAGCCGTGTTGATTGTACCTGTTCTTAGCCCTTTCAAATCTTTTTAAGGACAAATTGAAAAGAATAAAAGTTCAGTGTTGGAAGATTCATAACATACAAAACATTGTTTCTTCAGCACAAAAGGAAATGACATTTTTAAGAGCAAAACTTAGTTTTTCCGCTATAGAGGCATGTACTAACACTTTTGCAAAGATACTTAATTGAAAATTATTGAAGTAATACAATGACTGTGCAGTCAAATTTTAAACAAGCATAATCGTTTGAAATGTTAGAAAATTAATTGAGGAGAGCTGAATATGAAAGTACCTGATAGCAACCTTAGCTTGAAATATAGAAAAGATTTTGTGGGAAGCAAGGTTAAGTTGAATAAGTAAAATGTAGGATTTTTCTCCACACAAATCACATTCATTTATTACAGATATGCATCAACATATCATGTAAATTTCCAACTTTTAAACCTTCAGAATTGCCAGGGGTCTTTTTGAAAATGTATTCCATTTTGAAAAGCAGTTTTAGTATACTTTTAAATCACCCTTGGTCTTAAAGGTTTTAAAAGAAATCATCAACTTCAACAGAGGATGGACCTCTGCATTCTGTCAAGACTGTATCTTTTTGGATTTTTTCCCCTTCTTTAGCCACTATTCGGCTTTGAAAACAATTTTTACATTTTTATGCTTTTTGCCCAAAATTTTGGCATGTGTAATAAAGCTAGGAACTTTTGACGGGTATTTGAGATGTAACAAAGCTAATTGTTTTAATTCTTTTGTCAACTGGTTGTGTAAAGTAAAATTTCAACATTTGCTGCTGCCAAAGTCTGTCCACAATTGCACTTTCTCCAATTAAATTTTTCAAGGACCAATGAGTTAGATGTTCTTCAGTATTAGAATCAAGATAAGAAAAAGCACTACATTCGAGAAAATTTGCTGTTAAGCAGTAAGAAGTTTAGCTTTTTCACAGATTTCTCACAGAGGTATTCCAACTATAGACCTGTGACCGTTCTGAATAAACTGTGGATCGAATTTCACATGAAAGTTTCAATAGTCAATTCATTCCCAAAGGTAGATTGAAATGTAAAGCGCAAAGACCATTAGGAACTCTCAGTTGATCATAAGTTGTTGAGATTTCTCACAGAGGTATTCCAACTATAGACCTGTGACCGTTCTGAATAAACTGTGGATCGAATTTCACATGAAAGTTTCAATAGTCAATTCATTCCCAAAGGTAGATTGAAATGTAAAGCGCAAAGACCATTAGGAACTCTCAGTTGATCATAAGTTGTTGAGCATATTTGTGGAAATGTTCAGTTTATATTGCTGGTGAAAAGCTTTAAATAGGATCCTCTAAGTTTTCAAAAGAAGCTGGCCATTGCAACAACCAAAAACGTTTAGTTAGAGCCATAAATTTTAAAACTTGACTCAATTTTTTTAAATTATTTTTTTATTTAAAAAGTATAGATTGGCAGAAGTTAAAAAACAAAACAAAAACAGAGGAGCAATTATTATTAAATCTTGGAATATGTGAATCTTTGTAAAATGATGTCCACTGAACATGACAATAATTTGGAATTAAAAGTATACTTATACTCTGATGAAGGTAGATTGGCAAAGTTTAAAAAAGCAAAATAACAAAACAAAAAAAAAAAAAATCCAACAAAAAACAGATGAATCATCTGGTATTAAAACTTGGAAAATGTAAATCTTCATAAAATGATGTCTACTGAACATGACACCCATTTTAGTTTAATTTTTCCCTATTTCCATGAAGTCTTGAAATGTCAAAATGTCCAACCAACTAAGCAACCTGCCAACATCATTGCCAAAAGACTAAAAGTTATTTTGCGAATCACATAAAAAAGTTCACCAGTTTTTCAATAATTTCCTTCTCTAGAATAGAAACAGCCTTATATCAGTATCACGTAAGCCAAAAAGTTCTCTCTGATAATTCTTACCAAATAAAATCTTGCAATTTTTATCATACAGTACTGTTTCATGTTTGATGCCCTGTCAGTTATGGCAGCAGTTGACATTACAAAGAATATTTCAAAAACTCGTCAGGTTTAATATAGAATAAAGAAAGATTTTTTAAAAAGTTGATGGGGACTGCAATACTTATGCAACATCTTCATTTCCAACTGGTGTAAAAACCTAGATATAAAGTATTTTCGTCACCAATAGGTATTTGAATCAAACATATACACCAATCTTTTCATGGTCTCTTGAAATCAAATTGTACTGTAACATGTTCAGACTCAAGAACACCTTCATAAACTTGTGTCGAAGACAAGTATTGTTCCATGCTGCTTCCTCAAAAGGCAAACTTTGTGAAACAATTCTCTCAATCACTCACGAAGAAGCCGAGTATAAAACCGCTCAGTAAGTTTTTCTACATAAATAAAAAAAATAACCAACGAAACTTACGACGTTCTATGCAATCAACAATGTCCTAATGTAAGATACATTCTACTGGATCAAAATCATAAAAAGTTAATAATGATCTCTATTTTATCTCTATTGTAGGCCTTGCTTATGTTAGGATCGGCCATGCAATTCTGCAGCTTTCAACCGAGTTCTTTAGCATCAGTGGGGCGCTGAGCAAAAAGTCCCTTAAGCGTTGAACTAGAGCAAAAGTCTACAATATTGTAGCTATATATTATACAGGAACAACACAAAAATATGAACAAATAAAAGTTTTCAACATTTCTTTAAGTTTTATTGGCTATAAAACCACGTAAGCAACATAAGACAAAAATGTAATATTGAAAGAAACTGTTCACGAGTAAAATGAAAAAGGCCTAGAAAAGATGAACATGGTCAAATCAAAGATATATATGTAAAGGGTTAATTGTGTTGATAGGTCAAATAAAAGGGACAGATTAGTAATGCCCAAAAGAAAGCTCAAAGGTGTATGTCTATGGAAATGAAAAAAAAAAAGTCAGAGATGTGTGCTTCTAGTCCCGGTGAATTTCACAGAGTGAACCGAGACAAATGTATGCATATAATTATAATGTGCGAGGAAATTCACGATTATGTTTATTTCCACTGTATTAGACTCCAGGTCAAAATCGTATATATACTACTTTTAAAATACACGTGGCCTCCGGAACAGCCATACCCTGTGCTTCAAAATGTGACCGAAAATGGTTGATTACGTGTATTTGAGAAGACAGTCTAACATCGTCAAAGTTTCCAAATGAATTTTACATGGAGACAAAGAAGTTTAGAAAAAAGATAACAGGGGGAGAAAAAGATAAGACAAGGCTTGAAAAAAGATGGTCCGGTACCATGACTCGTTCTTATTCGCTAAGAGGAGAAATCTCTCTTATGGTAAGGAGGTTCTATTATGTGCTTTAGAAACTAAATGAACTGGAGCGTAGAGTATGGGTTCATTTGGAAACGAAACGGGCTTTACCCAAAACAAACTAGCTGGGGGGAAGGTATGTGTGTGTGTGTGTGTGTGTGTGTGGAAAAAGGGGGAGGGAAGAGCTAGATTTGAACCCTGGTTTAATCATTATACATGTGTTCAAAATGGATATACAAGTAACCCTGCGTGTTAGAAATAACATAGTTAATCATCTTTGTCCATCAAACAAAGCATTAAGACTAAATCCGTAATTTACAAGGTTTTTTCCGTTTAGAATATCCTTTTCTCTTTTACGTGTTTTATACGAAACCTCTTTCTCCAGACTTGAATTCACTTATCTCTCACCCAGGGAAGTAACATAATTCAGTGCTTTATTAACGACTAGGGTCCTCAGAGCGAACTCTATTCATGCGCTTGTAAAAATCTTTAAGCAAACTCAACATAACTTGCTGTGAAATCCTACTCCCTGTTGACACGACAATGAATCAAAATTTATTTAGAAAAAGTCTTTTTGAATCCCCATTACTATAAAATTATTTTCGGTGGGAAGCAGTTGGACTGCAATCATTCTGGAGCATACCTAGATTTATGTAGATCCACACATAAGTTTTACAAAGGGTTATCCCAACAATCATCCCCCTTTAGAAGACATTCGTAATACCGTTTTGTTGAAAAGCGCCACTTGCATCTATCAATGCTATCTTTATTTCTGACTTTGATTTGCTTACACCAGAGATCTCATATTACAAACAATTCTTTGGAATGGTCTAGCTTTTTAAAGAGAACCCAATTTAAATTATGTATCTAACGCCTAACATATTGACAAGAGGACAAGAGAGTGAAAGTATTTTGAACTTAAATTCAAACTTGAACCGTATAGAATATCAACTTTACGTGGTTTTCTTATTTCGTTGAACAAAAGGAACGTTTAAAAAAAACTAAATATAGGTTAAATAAAAGGAGAAAACAATCTAAATTACAACTAGATCTAGATCTATGTCATAATCTTTCGCTAAAATATTCTAAAATTTAAAGTTTTATTGTTGCGCAGTTATTACAATTATTTTGGGGTTACTCAAAATGTTATACTTTGTAAACGAATCTAAATTGATTCTAAATCCAATAATATTTTTTTTTTTTTTTTTTTTTTTAAATCAAGCCCTTTTCTTTTTGCTTAACAAACCCCAATCTAAAGTGAGTAGACCTAGATTAAACATGGATCCTTCAGGTATAGGTGGAATAAACGGGAAAAACACAACATTTGAATGACGGGCGCTGGAGTGTGGAGTTCATCCTATTCACTAACAATGTGAAAATGTGTGTGCAACAAAATTAATGAAGAAGAAGAAAAGACTGAAGAAAATATACTTTATCTATATGCACTATATGGAACAAGCCGTAAATAGTTGAAATGGATGCTTATAAGTATGTTTCTGTTACTTTTTCATGATTGTCACCTACACTTTTTCAACTTAGCATAATAAAACATTAAAAAAAAAAAAGAAAATAGTGGAAGCCTTGTGACAGGCCACAGCCTTCTGGGATAGGGCTGTAGACAGGCCCGTTGTCTCTTAGATTACATTATCAACGTCACGAGAGTAACAGGAGTGACCATCTTCAGAACGAAAGGAAAAAAAAAAAAAGGAAGAAAGATAATACATTCATCACTTCCTTGATACCACGAGTGCGTGTGTTACATTTAATTAGTTAATTTTGTTCATTGCGCCCAAGTCTCTTGTTTTCTTTGTTAAGATTATAGGAACTGTTATCAATATAATATCCTTGGTCTACATCGAGACCATCTGATCTTATCACTGAAATATAATATAACTGCTTCATTCGCCTTAGCGGACATAGAAGAATTCAGTTTGTGGGTACGCATTATGCATGAATAAAAAAGCGGGCGTATAATTTATGTTGTTTGCAACGTAAGTTTCAACATGCTCTCAAGAATTGATTTTTTTTTGTTTTACCGGGTGGAGGTGGGGATGGTGGAGAGTCAAATCCAGAATCTCTCTAGACTTTAAATACAAAGATTTTATCGTAGCTGTCTATGAAAGAAAATATTGTTTTCATGTTGATTAATGGTATTTATGCTCTGTCAGGCTTGTTAAAAGAACTGGGCCTACTTTGCGATTGGCCTATTAATAGATAATCATAGGAAAGAAATATCACATGACCCTTTATTTGTAAGACATTGTCAAGATGGCGAGCATGGAAAATGAAAGAACTCCTCTGCTAACTGGCGATAGTAATTCCTACCCGCCTGAAAGTAACGCTTCAGCCCTTCTACCCCCTCCGTATTCTACGACTGAAACAAGTAAGACTTATTAATGGATTTGGATATATTTATGCCACACATGCATACTATTCTCAAACTTTCAGAGGAAATAGATACGCATGGCTAGAATATGTTCTATTTTAAACTAGCCACCGTGGTACATAGAGAATGGTTGATACCAAACGAGAGATCGTATTTTATACAATTCAACTTAGATCTCCTGCACTTAGGTAGATCTAATATCAATTATAAAATGTTTAACCTACATTAAGATTACATCTTAGTTTCTGGTTCTAGGAATAGGATTTGAAGCATTAGACTGTTTCGTAAAATTGCAGATATCGGCCCAACACACATCAGGCGTTACAATTGAATGTTTCCCGACGAAATCGAAACTTGTAGTTTAATGGGATTTTAGGGCAACACAAAAATGCTTATATCTTGAAAAGTATTTATTTGCAAGGAATAAAACTTTCATATTTATGTTCAGTGTATCAAATTAATCAAGAAAAATGCAATTTTAAAGCATAGGATGAGTTGGGCCGATATCTGCAATAATACTGACTATTCTACCAATGGGCTACTTGGCAGCCTGTACCAGGAATGCTTTTAACTCTAAGTGTATGGAGGCAAAATTCACACTTTTACAGAACAAGTTTCGGGTCTAAATTAGGGCCTACATAGCCTAGGTATTACGTTTTTCACCATAACTTTGTTAAAAAGTATTTAATTCTCACAAAACGCATCAAAATAAAGGGCTTTACAGTCATGATAAAATCACAAATTTATTTTATTTTGGTATGCATACATATTATGTAATTTTGTCTTTGGATCCTGCTTCTTTTGCAAGCGTAGATCTAGATCTAGACCTTTCATAATAATTTTTTACTATCAAGGGTGTCTGAATCAGAACTAATTCAATAACTAGACTTAGATTCATCCCAATCTATCCACTTTATCAGTTTATGATTGTTTTTCGTGCCTCAGAGCTTAGTTTTATAGCACTGAGGCCTATTTTCAAAGTTTTCAAGGATCAGCTGTAACAACAACAGGCTAGCAACAATATAAACAATACACAAAAAAAAAAAAAAAAAAAAAAACTGTTAAAAAGACTTTAGAACTCTTCCCTCAATAGTCAATACTGAAAAAAAACTCCAAACTGAGAACCAATGATGTCAACACCAGGTTTCTATAAAATGAGTTGGTTTTTCATTGAATAAGGATTGGATATGCTAATTTGTGCACCACACTGTGTGGCAAGCCTTAAAAATGGTACTTTTTACCTGCCACAGAGTGTGGCAAGCCAGATACAAAGAGTTAATATATTTTAATATAATTTTTGTTCTTCCCACCATAGAACACAAATGATTGAAAAAAAAATAATGATGTTGAAAGACTTGCCAGATGGCTCTGTAGACCTTGGTAGAGCACTGATCTCATAAACTAGCAAAGGCACTTGTAACCTGTTTGAAACTTTTAACTTGCAGATTTTAGTTAATCTTGTGATTTGAGGGTTTTATCTCATCTAACCAGTATTGCCTGTTTTGGCAAGAGCCGAAAATTCCTGCTATAAAATGGCTTTGTTTTTTTTTTCTTAGAAATCCAAATAAAATAAATGTATCAGTGACAATTTTCTAAGCTCAGTGGAGAAAGAATGTCTTTAAAATATTGACACTGTTGCTTAAAACTGTACCAGTTCATTGTTTCCACTATCTGTAACTTCTATGATATTCAGTTTCTATGTCAAAAAAGAATTAAAATTAAAATTAAATTTTGTAAAGAGAGCTAACAAATCCAATGTAAAATAATGGAATCAATAATAATAACGCAGTGCAAGACAACCCATTGGTCATACCTCTTTTCACATATGTATGTTCCCTTTATGGCACCTGTTTAGCATGCGTAACCCTTTTGTCAATCAATGTCAAAACCTTTCTGCTACATACAACAAAGCAAACATCCATGAACAGCAATTTTACTCAGCCTTGTCCATTCAGTGACTGGATGCTTGTTAAGCTTACATATACTTACATGCCCTGATGTTCCTCCTTCCTTCTCATTCTCTTTCCTTTAGCAAGCCTGAGATAAGTATGAGTTGTAATTACAACAGAATCTGTCCATTTATCCAATATAATGTCCCTCCATACTCTTTTAAATCCTCCCTCAAGGCTCTAAGAAAAGTTCTTGATCCTTATGCTCTATATCTCTCTCACAGGGCTTTAGAATAGCAGGAGTAAAGAATGAATGGGAGACTATGAAACCCACCAGATTTTCGTGTCATGGCATTGATATGTTAAGCGGTTCATACTTTCCTCACAAAAGAGGAGAAATGAACCCCGAAATTGCTGGCTCACAGGGCTGCTCAGGAGGGAAAACTCAAGTCATGTTGCCTTGTGGGGCCTCTTGCTATTTTTTTTTGCATGCAAAAGGATTCAGGTTTCAATAAATTATTTGAAGATGTAAGCAATCATCCTGATAATGTTAAAAAGAAAAAAAAGCCAGCTACGAGGTATTATTACTTATAATCCAGGTTTTTGGAAAAAGTGGTAAAGAAATTCATGAGAGAAATTAGTAAATAGTCTATTATTGCTTATTAATAATCTATATCTCTTATGTATCTTAAGGTGGGACTAATAGTGGAGATGTTGCAACTCTGCCAATTGGAACTGATGAGCTGCCTCCACCTTACACACCAACTCCCCAGGGTGGGATTCCGATGATCAACTGTAAAGTTTGTCAAGCCATCATAAGCTTAGAAGGCAAACAGCACCTTTTTGTGGTTAAATGCTCTGTCTGTGGAGAAGCCACGGTGGGTGAAGAAGAAATCTTTAATTACAATTGGAAATGTGCCTTATGATTACAAAGAAACAATTATATGAATGTTCATGCTCGTCAACCTATGGCCTTAAGCAGTATTGCTTTTCAAAAGATTAAAATATATATATCTCTCAACAAAAATTTCTCATTCAATTCATCATGAAGAAGTTGATTTGAACTAGAATGTGTTATCTAATAAACTTAGACTTTCTAGGAAACTTTTATGATTGTTTACAAAGATTAAATTTAGTATTATATATAAATTATATAAATATTTCTCAATTTTTTCTTCAGCCAATCCGAGCAGCACCTCCAGGAAAAAAATATATTCGTTGTCCATGCAACCTTCTCTTAGTGTGCCGCTCGGGGGCAACTAAAATTCTTTGCCCAAAAGAAACTTGGTATGTAGATTTTATTTAATTGGCTTTTTTAACTTGGAAAAAGGGTCCACAACATTCTTTGAAGATGTTTTCATTCAATGAATGTTTAACCAAATGTAAAAAAATTGTGAAAGTAGGGAAAAAAAAAACAAAAAAAGACTTACCCACTCACTTTCAAATTTATTGTTTAAAGAATCATATAAGCATACTTTATGATCAACAACATCTACCCAAGTAAAACAAGACATTTTAAAGTTTCTGTTTAGCAATATATTAAAAATAAATGCTTTTTTTACAATATTGTGCTTTAGATATTTTGGTGCTGCTGTTTTTTTGTTTTTTTTTTTAAATATAGAATTTCTCCAAATGGGAGGTCAACACAGAGAGAGAGAGACAGAGAGAGAGACAGAGAGACAGAGAGAGACAGAGAGAGAGAGAGAGAGAGAGAGAGAGAGAGAGAGAGAGAGAGAGAGAGAGAGAGAGAGAGAGAGAGAGAGAGAGAGAGAGAGAGAGGGAGAGGGAGGGCAGGAGAGATAGAATGAGAGAGAGGGAGGGTGAGAGGGGGGGAGAGACAGAATGAGAGAGAGAGGGAGGGAAGGAAGGAGAGAGAAGAGAGAGAGACGAAGAGAGAGAGGGGGGAGAGAGGGAGAGAGGGAGGGAAAGAAGGAGAGAGAGAAGAGAGAGATGGAGAGATAGAGAGGGGGGGAAGAGAGAGAGAGAGAGGGAAGGAAGGAGAGAGAGAATGAGAGAGAAAGAGGGAGGGAGAGAGAGACAGAGAGAGAGGGGGAAGGGTGAGAGAGAGAGAGAGCGAGAGAGAGATAGAGAAAGAGAGAGAGAGAGACTTTATCGTTTAATAAACAATGGGCCAGGACTGGTCAATTTATGTGAATCAAGGGAAATTCATAGACATTGAAGAGATTATTTGGCAACCTGGAGTGGAACACCAACAATTAGAAGCTTTTTTGTTTAAAATTAGAACAATTCATGACTTATTTAGCATATCATTCGAGGTCAAAAGGAGTTTTGATAAAGACAAAGGATTAAGTTAATTATTGCGCTTTATATTTAGCTGTTTGGACTTTGAATTTCACCCAATCATAGCAATAATGCATGTTTTTGTACTAATTTTTCAATTTTTAGCTCAAATAGTTAAGATTAGAGAGACATTATTAATGAGAGACCAAAATTCATGACTTTCTTACATAATGCACAATTTTTCGTGTGTGTAACCGAGATGTGAAAGCAAGAAGATGTAATTAGATTCATACATTGTTTACACCACTTAAAAAAAAAACCCAAAAAGATAGCATTGGACTTTTGTCAAGTCATGATAAATACACTCAGTGTAGGTTTTTCCTTTAAGACTTTTCTAGGGCTGAACATTTGCTCCTTGTCTCTTTATTGTCTCTTATGACTCATTTGACTAAGGCCATGTTCTTTATCTTTCCTTATCAGCCACTTGACATTAATTCAAAGTATGATTAGTCAAAGCTGCCTGTTCATGGAACAATATAGTGCATTAATATATTCAATGGAATCCATCATAATAATTATCATTACATGAGAAGTCCAGATTCATAGCTCTTTATTTAAAGTTGAAAGAAATTTCACAAAATTATCTTAAAGAGTCATATTGAACAGCCTTAAAACTATATTTGATTACAAGTAAGAATGTATGAAACTAAAAACCCAATCAAAACATAAATATGCAGGCTTTATGCAACAGTATGAAGATTATACTAAATTTTATGCTTTTTATTGATAGAATGAGAGCACATATATGTACTTTAAATGAAGACAATTCAAGAAAATTCTTGATTTGTCTAGATGTATATTTTTGATCAAGGAAATGATTGAAAATGCATTTTTTTTGTAAAATGACTATTTTAGGAGCTTTGATCTTCTGATTTGTTTCCTTTTTAGATATTTTACTTAGATGCAAATGCATTTCTATTGAAAGAAAATGCACGTAGATTAGGTATCCCACCCCAAGGCCAGCTAAGTGGATGTAGCTGTCAGGAAAGAGAAAATCAATAAGAACTGAGTTGAAATTTTATTTTTCCAAGGAGCAATACAGAAATTATTAGCAATTTCAACTCTCCAATAAGCATAAGTATGTAGCACGCATATAAAACTTCCGTCAATTTTGATGCTGTGAAAATTTATCATAAAACTTTGTCTTGTACAAAACTGAAAGCAAACTGTTGTCTTTTATATATGTAATTTTTAGAAGTTCAAAGTAGTTACCAGAGGTATAAAAAGGACTTGGAATATGTTGAAAATTGAACACAAAAGTAGCCAAAAAATTATTCAAAATAGCCATAAAAATGCATATTAGAGAACCCTTTTTTAAATTTTATGGGGGAGCATGCCCCTGGATACCCCTAGCAATCTCGTGCATTGGCGCTCAACGTTGAGACACTTTGAAAGATGTGGTATGGTAATAAATTTTCTGACAATTTTGATCAGAGGCACTAACATGTCTTCATGAAGAATATGTTGCTCTGAGTCAGCTTAGATTTGTACCACATTTTACAAATTGTATATTTTCACAATGTTTGCAAAAAAAGAGTTTGGTTGAAGGGTGCCAATTTTTCCAATATCAAATAACACTTAAGTATTTAAACTGCTTTTCTGTTTTTTGGGGGCATGTTTACATATCTTAAAAAAAAAAATAGTAAGACAATTGTTGACAAGGTTTAAGGGAAGATGTGCATATATATATATATATATATATATAAATATAAATTTGTACTTGAAAATAAACATTTTCTCCCATCTTTTGTGCAGCAAAAGAGTGATAACATTACCTGGCCCAACAGACAATGTAGCATCCCTGACAAGATACAAATGTGGTTACTGCACACAGATCTTTGTGGTAAAGCTGATGAGTCATTTTTCTTTGTTTATGTTCACATCAGAGACAGTGAATTTCTCTGCTTAAAAAGGATAATGTGTTATAGCTTTCATAGCTATTTTATTCTGAAGGGTTAAAGTTATTTATTTTTTAATTTATCAATAGCATAATGTGAAGGAGCCTTTCTTCAATTTGCAAAACACTTCATCCTCAGCGATGATTAAAATTATACTAAAAATTATACATGTATATGTATCTTTCAGTACCTATGATTTATACAGGTATAAACTTTGCACAATGTCAAGGGCTTTGAATTTAAATTTTTTTCTGAGTTTGAGTAAGGCCAGGGAACCTATAAACCAATATAATTATTTTGTTGTCATTAAACTTATGAATCATCACAAGTAAATTTTAGTACTCTGTCTTTTCCAATAACTTGTTTCAATTTTACTTTTATGAAGTATCCTCTCTGATATTGACATCATTAGAAACATTGTCTTTTTTATCTTAAAAATATATTTGTTTCTTACAATAGCAAAAGAAAAAACAAACAAAAAATGAAACTCAGACTATGTGTCATGAAAAGTTTACTGTTTGTTTTGAAACACACAAATTAAACTTAAGAAAAGCAAGGAAAGCTATAATTGATTCACTTAACATAACATTTACATTTTGAACGACTTCATTGAATCAGACTGTCAGAATGAGCCTTTCGAAATAGGAGCTACAGTTATGTTTCTTTTTACTATTATTATGAAGTGTTAAAATTTTAATCTCTCTAAGAAACTTCTGGAATATTACAGTTTGATATGTCATTGGCAAGTAATGCAAAAAGGACTAGGGAGCTTTATTTCTTTTATAGATGACAATTTGTACTTTATGGAAATTGTGTTGAGAAATGAAACACTGCTTTCCAACTTTCTACAGTGTAAATTATATGAAATAAGGAAATTATTATGTCATGTCTTGAATTGAAAATATTCTACAGTGTAAATTTATATGAAATGAGGAAATTATTATGTCATGCATTGAATTGGAAATATTGTACAGTGCAAATTCATATGAAATGAGGAAAATATTATGTCATGCATTGAATTGAAAATATCAATGTGAACAGGCTTTGGAAATTTTAAAACAAAAAATTGATATAATTTTTTTAATAAAATTTGATTGACTTTAATTACTCACTCAATCTTTTTTCAACAGATACATTCTGTGGTCAAGTTTGCCAGATGCCCGCACTGTAGGAAATGGTATTTGACAATCTTTTTTATACTATAATAATACTTCAATAGATTCAAAACTTTTTTTACTGTTCAATAATCTAAACAAACACTTGGAAGATCTGTGAATAGTGATGTAAAACCGTCCTGATGAGATTCTATATGGCATAAATAGATCTTATTTCACATGTAAAGTTGGTGTCAGCAGTTGGATCAAGTCACTGTTAAAAGCTAGATACGACTGTGAATAATAGCATTGTTTTGTTGCTCATTAGATGACCTCTTTTTCATGTGAAGAAACACATTGTTTGGATTAAAATGTATTAACTGAAAATGATGTGATAAAGAGGAGTAGGGTAAGTGACTTAAGGTTGCAATTTTTCACTTTGCATCTCTCTCTCTAAGCCTGTTTTTCCATCTCCCATCTATCTCTCCTAATATTCATTTGCCTTTGCCTTCCCATTACTGCTATTATTTTTCGTTTGCTCTGTTTCTGCCTAGAAACTAGATTTTGTGAGTAAGGTAATTTTGACGAGATTTAGGTGTGTTCTCTCCATTCTCAATAACATAAATTATAATGAAAACAGTTTGAGTTTCTTCAAAGAAAATTAAAGTTGAACCTCTGAAGAAAATAATTTTTCTCTTGCAGGTCATGTGTAGGACAAAATTATGCTCGTACGCGGGGCCATGCTTACCTTATTATTGGGATTTTTATCTTGGCTGCTGCAATTGGAATCACTGTAAGTTATTTTTTTCTTTTGAGTAGCAATACTTAAGTTTCTAATAATGACTGACTTTTTCCTAAATTACTTGTGAGCCTTAATGTGCATTTGATATTTCTTGTCCGAACAATATGGCTTTTTGTATTAAGTATTATGGACACTTTAGCCCCAAATATTTATTTCCTATATGTTATCCTCCTTTTTGAAATATGCCATGTCATAAAAACAATTACCAATTTGTGTATAACTTTATTGATACTAAAATATATGCCACAAGAAAAGACAGCTGTATTGTTTTCCTGCAGGTTGGGACAATAGAGGCTGCTTCCACCACAGGGGGGATTTATGTGGCCTGGACAGGTAAGCTTTCTCACCTTAGCAGAGGTTTTTTTAAACTGTAAAATTTTTTGTTCATGTTATGTATTCCCAATCTCCAAAGTTTTCACTTTTGTAGTCTCAGAAGATGAGTGCAACCATTTTTTATGGAAAGTGCCTTACAAAAGCTTTTTTTTTCTTCTCGATTTATGGCATAAGATGAACACTGATAATCTCCAATGTATGGAACAAAATAAAGGATGGACTTTTCTGTAGCATGCCTACAGCACTCCACAGTAGATGTTTTACTTTATTCAAAATCATATTATAGCTTCAATACACACTTAAGAGTTATCATTCATGGATTTTTTTTTTTTTTTATATATACAATTGGTTATACTTGTGCTTGAAAAAAACTGCTTCATAGTCGTTAAGAATTTTAAAACAGGCTTTTGCCCACCCCATTTAACTCCTTTTTTCATTCTTTTTATTTTGATCTATACATTCAGAATCCAGCTCTAATTCAAACAAGTGATAAATTTGGCTGAAACTTAATTTTGACTTGGTGCAATAAACTTTCTTAACAAACCTTGTGGAAAATTTGTTTTGATATTGTATTGAGAGTTGCAACAATCTATTATTGTAGCACAATTATTTGAAATAGTAGTTTTACTCTTTTATGCTTTGATTCTCAGGTGGATTTATCATTGGTCTTTGTTTCATCGTTCGTGCCATTATCCTGTACTGCATCAAAGTGAGCTATCCATTTCAACCGAGCCTCAATGCTTAGAAACTTAAAAGAGACTGTAGAGATGTGTTATTTCTTTACTTTTTATTCTGCATACCAAAGACAAGGAAATTCAGTTAAAAAAAAATATTCAAGGAAATCTAGCATTGTGGGAAAAAAAATCACCTAATATTATAGTAACATTTCATGGCATATTTTTGCCTTTGTTCAATTTACAGTCTTGCATTGATGTTATCTTACTTTCAGAAATATCAAAGATAAAATGTTTCTTTATGTTGAAACAATTAAAAAAAAAAAAGAAATGAATGGTATGTTTCAGCCATTATTATTAAGAATAAGAGTGAAAATTGTTATCAAATACTTTCATTCTTCTTCTTCTTCTCCTCCTCCTCCTCCTTAAGATTACCTATTATTTTTTTATGTGAGTAGTAACTTCATGTATACTGCAAATCTCTAAATGCCACCAGAAGTTTACAAGGATCAATTGCAATTCATTGATCAATAGAGTTGTGAAAACAGGGTTTAAAACTTGCAACGAAACAAAGCAGTTAACAACTTCACTTTAAATGAAGGGAGGATTGAAATATAACAAAAATATTTTTCCTTACATACGGCTTTGTCAATACACTGTTTTGATTGTTATATTTATAAGTTGTGCAACTAATATTTTCTTCCTATGGTTTTGACAAACCTCACATCGGTGAAGCTGTGATAAAGATAAACAATATCCACTTTCATGTATTTGTTTATCACGTCATAAGGTAAAGTTTATTGCTATTATTATTATTATTACTGCTACTACTACTACTACTACTACAACTACTACTACTACTACTACCACTACCACTACCACTACCACTACCACTACTACTACTACTACTACTACTACTACTACTGCTGCTGCTGCTGCTGCTGCTATTAATTCATAAAAAAAAATTCATATATATATTTTTTTTGACTTCTTTTTACCACTACCAATTTTATTCATTAATACCTCTTACATATTTCATATTATTTCAAATCATCATTGTTCACTTAATCTTTAGCAAGAAAGATAAAAAAAGGGGTCAAATAAAACATTTTTGATGATTATTATGAGATGTTCTCTTTATATTTATTATAAAATTGATTAAATTGTTATTGCCCTGTTTTTCTTATTTCTTTTGTGCAATCTGTATATTTTTATCCTTGTAAGCAATCTAAGCAAATGAACAATTCTCATCACTCATTGAGTTGAACAATGTCACAAGTTTCTTGGCGAAGTATTCAGCCTCTACATCTTATTATTTGAGGCAGTTAGGACACTGCATGGAGAGTAGGGCAAAATCATTTTTATGAGTATTGGCTATTAAAAGAAGGAATCATAACAAGGTGTGAATAATCAATGTTGATCCCTCCGGCAACTACACAGGATGATTTTCCTTGAAAAAGAATCAGATATCGGTCTTTTTCTTTGCAAATGTTAAATCTTTCGTTCATCATGGATGCCTATTAATTCACAGCAGATAAGTTAGTATGAATTCATAATTCCTACCACTATTTTCTCATTTTGTCAAATGATTTTTTTCATTCTGGATATTCTGTTGTAAATTATCTTTATGTTTAACAACATGGGTTCGGGATTTTTAGAACATGAACCATTCACCTTCTGCATCAAAGAAAATAGCCAATATCATTAAAGTCTATGAAGATAAAAAATTTCCAAATGTATTAGAAAGATTAAATATGTCTGCTTACAAAGCAGCAATTTGTAGACGATCAGCCATTAAAACATCCATCTATATCTCATTCCCATAATTCAAACAGTTTTGTATGAAAAATTTGCTTTTATGTTTAACATGAAACAGCTTCATATTTTTTTTATATTGTTAAGTTCCTGCAATATCAAAAAGAAAATTTTGAAACTGAATATAATGTGTTGTGCAGTAACTTTGCAGAATTGAATCATGTGTCACCTTGAGCTTCTTGTGTACTTATGTCAACAAAGTTTAGATCATTATCCTGTTATTAGCAAGTGTATGTTGTTGGCAAACCAATTATCAAATAATTGTATTTGATAATGAAATGATCACAAAGAATTGAAATGAGTATGTGTAATTACATCGTTTACACACACACACAAAAAAAACAAGAAACAAAACACACTTTGCTATCATATTCTTGGGTCTCTTCTTTGAGCTTGTATGAATGAACATTTTATATGTAAACATTTTTTTTGCTCATATACTCATCATCATGTCTGTATTATTTTTCTTGTGAACACATTAAAAAAATATAAATAAGCTCAATATCACATAAAATATGAAATACTTTTGATCCAGGCATCTTTGTAATAGTTTTCTTGCCCAATTGTCTTTCATCTCACACTGAGACCATAGATACAGTTCAGACCAGATAATTGAAACTATGGGAAGTAGAATCCTTTTGCTTTATAATCTGCTTTAGACCCAGATTAATTTTTTTGAATTTTAAGGAGTAATCCTTTTATTTAAACTTTATGTCAACAGAAATTCTGAGAGATATACTCAAACAGTTTGAATGCTGCACAAGTACACTTGAAAAGAAAGAATAGTGAAACCCTCTGAGTACAGTCTCAAGGTTTAACACTATTAACTTCAGCTTATTATCAAGACTATTTTAACTCTTACTTTTTTCAATGGTATTTGTATAACGTTGTCTTATTTTGAGGAATTCTCACTGGATTTCCTTATCTTTTGCCATTGTCAAGATTAACATCCATTTATCTTGTAAGAATTACTAGATAAGATAAATATTATATTTGCTACTGATTTTCTGCAAATGTTCAATATAAAGGTGTATTTTTTTTCAATATCGGTCACTTGAACTCACCATAGGGTATAAATTATGGCATACATGAAAATATAATGATTAATACTGTTCAATTTTCTCCTCTGTCTGTTGAAAGATTAATTTATTGTTTTATTTTTATTTTGAGTGAAAATTACTCCACAGTCTACTGAGAAAGATAAAGCATATCAAGTATGAGTAATTAATGTATATTCTTATTTAATTAGACCAACCTAAAGATTCACCTATGTGGAAAAAATGCAGTCCAGAAAATAGTTCAGTTTTTTTCCCACCTGATATTTTGAAACTTTTGCATGACTTTATTTCTTTTTTTCTCTGAAACATTTGTTTGGTTTTGTTTTTTGTTTTTTGTTATTAACACAACCCAACCTCCTCATACATCTTTCCAATATGTTGCAATCCCATACCCATTATCATCTACCCAGAGTCTCGAGAAAATATGATGTTGTTACAATTTTTATATTTTTATTTGATGCAAGATATGTTGATGTTGATGAAGCCCACTTTATAAGATTGAGAATATGTGCCAGCTAATGACATATATGATGAATAATCATTAAAACCCTAATTATTATCTTGTATGACGCGGGTAAAAATTATGATTTGTTTTACATTTGATCATTCAATTATTAAATTAAGTTTATTATGAAATCACTTACTGATATACTGGCTTTCCTACATAAAATTTTTGTAGAAATATGTTTTTCTAAGAAGCAAAAACGAGACAATGTTGTCAATAAGCTCTATTGAATTTGTCAGTTATGGACAGAAATAGTTTTATAAATACACCTATCACAAGGTCTACTGTATTTCATTTACAGAAAATTTTGATTTTTGATAGTGTTTTTTGAGAAGAATAAAAAATAGCAAATTATTCCTTGCATAGTTAGATATCTACAACTCACAATAAAAGACTCGACCGAACACTCTCAATTCTTTTTTTGTTCTGGTCTTTGTTGAATTTGTGGCTGGTGAGTTATAGGGGAGAGTGGGGTAAGAAGTCTCGGGGGTAAAAAGTCTCGATGGCCACTGGGAGGTAACTAGAGTATTTACAATAATGCGAACAACATTATTTTGTGCCTTTTTAGTCCTTGTTTTACTCTAGTCAAGCAAGGGAAGGAACTCCGAAGAACTTTTGGTAAGTTGACAAAAATACTTTGCACATGTTCTAAACTTAATTATTGTTTCATTGAAAAATCTTGATTTTTGGACAGTTCAAGAGTGTACTTTTGGTGACAATTATTCATAAGTGTTTTTTATTATATGAGATTTGTTATTTTGAATCAATTTTTACTTAAGGAAGAATAGTTTTTAAGAACAGTTCAACTTTTCTTATATCAGTAACATGGGGTAAAAAGTCTCGTTGCATTGGGGTAAAAAGTCTCTAAAAATGTGCGAGACTTTTAACCCCATGATTTATTTAAAAAATAAGTGACCATAACAAGACATGTTTGGCCTCGTTTTTTATCTAAGATTTTCTTTTCTTTTCTTTTTATTATAATCCAGAATTGGTCAGCACTCTAAAAACAATGAGGGTATACAAAAGAAAGACCGAACGAGGCCTTTTCTCCAGGGAGGCAATGCTTGAAGGTGTGAGGCTTGTCCTTGACCAAGGCCAGAAAATAAAACCTACAGCTAGGGAGCTTGGCCTCAATTATAAGACACTGGGTCGTTACGTTGCTCTAAAGAGGAATAGCATAAACATTGACAACAAACAGTTTGGCTATTCAAAGGTCCACAAACGCATTTTAAATGATGAGCAAGAGCAAATGTTGGCTGACTATCTAATACAGGCCAACAGAATTTACTATGGACTCACAAAGATTGAATTTAGGACCCTCACTTTCGAATTTGCCAAGATAAACAACATACCTACACCAACTTCCTGGAAGAAAAACCAGATGGCAAGCAAAGACTGGGTTTATCAGTTTTTTAACAGGCATCCAGAATTCTCTCTAAGAACACCTGAACCTACCTCACTCGCCCGAATGACGTCCTTTAACAAACACAACGTTGGCCTTTTCTATGACAACTTGGAAGAATTGATCCAGAAGTATCAATTTACACCAGACAGAATATATAATTGTGATGAGACAGGTGTTACTACTGTGCAAAAGCCAACCAAAATGATAGCGGAGAAAGGCGTTAAAAGAGTTGGAACTGCTGTGTCGCAGGAGAAAGGGTGCTTGGTAACAGTATGTGGCACAATAAATGCTATGGGTGGTTTTATCCCACCATTTTGCATGTTTCCTCGCGTCAATACTCAGCCATTATGGGAGGAGGTATTACCCATAGGTAGCAAAGCTGAAGGACATGCAAAGGCAAGTGGTTGGATGACTGGTGACAATTTTTTGAACTACCTAAAACACTTTCACAAATATGCCAGACCATCACAGGAGCTTCCAGTACTTCTTTTGCTGGACAATCATGCCTCACACGTACCTTTAGCAGTGATCAATTACTGCAAAGAAAATGATATTGTTCTCCTCTCGTTCCCACCACACTGTAGCCATGAACTGCAACCACTAGATAAGACTGTGTATGGGCCTTTAAAGACATTTTTTAATGCAGCTGCAGACAAGTGGATGAGGAATCCTTCCAATGCTGGAAAAGTTATGACAATACATAACATTCCAATTCTGATAGCTGAAGCTTTTCCCAAGGCTTTTACTCCTACAAACATCATAGCTGGTTTTGAAAGCACCGGCATTCAGCCACTGAACAGGGAAAGAATTCCGGAACAAAGATACCTACCTTCATATGTTAGTGATCGACCAGAACCTGCAGAAAGCGCTATGGAGCCACAACAACCAGAACCAAGCTGTTCCACACACACACCAGACGAAAGCACTGCCATAATCTCTCCTCATGTTATCCGCCCATTTGCCAAGGCGGCTCCAAGATCAAAGACCTCAAAGAAGAAGGTTACCTCCCAAGTGCTGACATTAACACCTGTTAAACGCTTTTTAGAGGAATCAGCAGCAGCCAAATCTAAGAATAAGGCTGAGAAGAGCCAGCCCAGGTGCAAAAAATCAATTTTCCCTGTCAATACCCAGCACCATGAAAGTGAAAGTGACAGTGAAACCAGTGACCCTAACATGGAATTGGATGACAGTGACTCAGATCTGCTTCCTTCAGACCTTGAGCCTCAGGAACGGGAAGATGGGGAGATTGAAAATCCCACTGCTCAGCAGTTAGATGAGAGATTACGTTTTGGTGAAATTTGATTCAAAAAAGATCTCAAAATATTACATTGGTAAAGTAGAAAGGGTAGAAAGCGCTGACAATACAGTTGACTGTATGTTCCTGAAAAGGAAGCCAACCAAAGAGGGACAATTCCTTTTTGCATTTCCCGAACATCTTGATGCTTCAGAGGTCTCAGTTGAAGACATTTTATGCAAACTTGCACCACCAACATCCGGGGGAACCATGAGGACTGGAGACATTTTTTACTTTTCAATCCAGTTTCATAAATTCTTTTCAATTTCCCATTATGTAAACTATGGGACATCATCATCATCCATTTCTATGCCTAATAAATTTCAATAGTTTTGTTAGCACCGAGTCAACGGCATTTTATTCATTTTTTTTTCTTTTAAAAGTGTGAAATGTTATGTTTAGCAAACTAATGAAAGTTACAATTATAGTAATTTAAAAGTCCTGCAAGGCATATCCCTTTTAAATGATTCAACAGTCATATTTTCTCATTTTAGAGGTTCAAAGACTTCAAGAGACTTTTTACCCCATACCTTGAGACTTTTTACCCCGTTATGGGGCAAAAAGTCACGAAATTACTTTCTTCATAAAAACATGTTTTCTGACCACAAATCATCTCTTAGAATTTTTAAATATATGTCAACAGATAGGTATTATATTATAATTTCTTGAGATAAAAATATAATAGTGTAAAACTTACACCTTATTTTTTAAAAATTTTCAAAGTCACTTGGAGACTTTTTACCCCACTCTCCCCTACATATATATATATATAAGTAGTAAAAGTAATAATGTCTACTGTCCCAGGCTGTAGTACTTAGAGAGGCTATGTTAGCTCTACCTCTCTCAATAGTGCAGTCATTTTCATAAAACTTTATTAATTTATGAACATAGTTATATTACTCTTTGAATACCTAATACCTCAATATTCATGAAGAGAGCTACTAAAGTCCTTTTAGCTACAAACTGCATTCTACAGTCTTAACAAACAAACTAGAATCACAACTGTGTAGCTCTACTTTGAAAAATCGATATTAAGTTTATTTAATTCAAAATATGTTACAAATGAATAAAGTATGTATTATTCACAGAACTGCCTAGTGCCAAGTATGAGATTGAGAAAAGATAAACTTAAAAAAGTGAGCTTTGTCTCGGCCAACGCACTCTTAGCTGTTTTGCATGGTTATAAATGGAAACTGTGTTTCTTTTTTAAAAAAAAGGTCAGAATGGGTGGAAGTGGTTGTGGTTTTAAACCATTGAATAAAAGTATGAATGAATGTTTTGATGCATTAAGTTTGTCCTAGAGAAACACAGTGAAAATTATGATTACTAAATTTCCTGATACTTTTATGCATTAAAAAGCAAAGACAACCTGACACAATCTATCAACAAACTACACTTTTGTGGATCTATATACTTGTTAATGAATTTAGGTTATATTATTTGTCCTACCACCGTTTCGAATCTTTCATTTTTTAAGACTTTGAATTGAGACAAGTCATATTATAAAATTTGCTTTCTCTTTCTTATTACCTAGAAAAATTAACAACAAAAAAAAACATACTTGTCTCCTTATGGATTTTTGATAACTTCATGTGGTACATAACTTTAATGAATTTAGAAAAAAAATGTTGCTCATGATATTAATTTTGAAAACTAAAAAATGTAATCGAACTCTTTTGGAATTTATAAAAAGACATTTTCTTATTCAACATGAAGTCAGAGGGAGCTGCGGAGTACATAGGTTAGAGAGAGAAAGTGTGAGAGAATAGCACTAGCAGCAGCAGTAGTAGTTCTTGTTGTAATCATAGAAGCAGTAGCAGAAGTAGCTACAAGCGAAATAGTAGTGGGGGACGGAGAGGTAAAGGAGGAGTGGCAGCTGCAGCAGCAGCTGAAGAAATTGACGTAGCAATAGTTCAAGTGAATGGAGTAAAAGATGTGCAGTAAATGCATTAAAAATCTGAGCCTTTATATTGTGTGAGGATCAATAGATCTGAGAACTAATACTAGCATCAGTAGAAAAAGAACGAGAAAATGTAGCAGTAGTGTTAATACTAATTGTAATAGAAGCAGCAACCGCAGTTATAGAGGTAGCAGTGTGGTAGTAGCAGTAGTAGTACCGGTGTGGTTGTTGAAGTAGTAGTAGTAGTAGTAGTAGTAGTAGTAGTAGTAGTAGTAGTAGTAGTAGCAGCAGCAGCAGCAGCAGAAGTAGTAATAGCAGCAGCAGCAGCAGTAGTAGTAGCAGCAGCAGTATAAGTAGTAGTAGTAGTAGTAGTAGTAGTAGTAGTAGTAGTAGTAGTAGTAGTAGTAGTAGTAGTAGTAGTAGTAGTAGTCGTAGTAGTAGTAGTTGTGATAGCAGCAGTGATGTGGTATCGCGGCACAGGGATAGCGCTTTGGTTTGTAGTTTGACTTCATGATCGAGTGATGTAGATCTGAAACAATTTCATCTTATGATGGTGTGCTCGTGAAAGTAAACCCCCAATATTTCTCTCAGCTTGATAGATGGTTCTTCTCCTGCCCATCAGTATACTTGTAAAAAGATACCTGGTTAAAGGCATGCTTTTTTGTCGAACCCGGGTAAGGAGTACATAGTTAATAATAATATCGCGCGGTAAGGAAACTATGCTTTCTAACATGTGTTTTGTTATTTTGCGCGAATGCTTGTTAGGAGAAAGATAAACGTGTGACCGCAATTTGCAACAAACATGAACATTTGATTTACATCGCTTGCCCCTCGCGTTAGTAACGCACAAAAATAGATCTCCGACCCATAATCCAAATTATACTATCTTGTTTCTTTTTTTTTCGGAACCTGGAAGTGGCAAATAAAAACTGGAAAGGTAGATAATCAAAATGGCAGCCCCCATTACGCTCCCTGAAAGTGATCTTGTATCACTCTAGAATAGAAAATTACAGTAATAACATAGGCATAAAATATCTTGATTCAATACACTGAACTTAACTGTAAATCTTTTGGAATAAATTATGGTAACCTAAATTATAGATCAAATGAAGGCAAGGCAGTTTAGAATCAGTACATATGCAGATCTAGGTCCTGAATTAGTATCCTAGCTACAATAACACAGTATATATCTCTCTACCTCGCCCGTCAAAAAAAAAAAAAAAAAAAAGAAATCTGTTCGTCCTCCTGCCCCCCCCCCCCTCTGTCTGTCTGCCTGTCTGTCTGTCTGTCTGTCTCTCTCTCTCTCTCTCTCTTTTCTTAACTTTTGCTCTTCTTTAATTTATGTTGGTGTAAGAGTTAAATGCATCATTTGCTGCAATCGCTAACTAGTGCATCATCATCTTTTTAAACTAAAAGCTGAAAAATAGCACCTTTAAAAACTTAAAGTTATGACTTGAGGCATTATTATATATGCTCTCGTGTACGCCTTTTCGTCCTTTTTTTCCTAGGTATGTCTGAGGTTTTCAGTGAATTAATCTTATTTTAATTGCACTTTTTCTCTCCAGATGAGGCATTTAAGTCACAGTGTGATAAGATCAAACTTGAAGCCTCCTTGGAGGGTACTTTTCTTTGGTACAGATGAATTTTCTCTGCCAACTCTTCAAGCTTTAAATGAAAACCGGTAGGTAGAGCTCCAACTTTATAGTAGTAGTTAACTTAAAAATGTTATAATGGATTAAAAAAATACAACATTCTACTAGGTTTAAATGGAAAGACTTCGATCATAATTCATCTCGCACCTGTATTGATATTAGTATTAGACAATTCAAAATAATTCTTTTTTTTTTTTTTTTTTTTTCATCTTATGCTGGCTGCTTAAATATTATAATCCAGGAAATGTCAAATTAGTATTGTTTATGCAGTAAACCAAGATTTTTTTATCAACATTCTGGAAGATTTGGACTTGCAGATTTATACTTTCTTTGCATTCATGTTCCAGTATGTTTGCTTCAAGTGAGTCCAAGCTTGTCGATACTCTACATATTGCACATCCATGGATGAAAAAAGCAGTATGTGCTTGAAGCAGATTCTGTTGATGTCATTTCTTTTCCATTGAGGCAATTTAGATATTTGATGTGTAAAACTAAAAAAATTGGGAAATGTTAAAACCTTCCTTCAATTTGTATATTTAATTCTAAGGTGTTATTTTATAAATGCTCATAGTCTTAAGAAATATTAAAATAGATGATAAATTTTTAATAAAGTAAAAATTGCTTGTAGAAAATTTAAAGAGATTATGTAAATGAAATTTACGATTATCAGTAATAAAATTAGAGATACAAATTACAAATTTTTCATCTCCCCAACAAGATAGCAGTTGACTTTCCAGAAATTATTTTAACTGCATGTTTGATCATGCAAACACAAAGAAAAACTTCACAGATTTAATGTATCAACTGTTGGTTGAATTTTGTTTTGTCTTTGAAAGCTTGTTGTTTTGAAAGAAAAGTGAGATATCATATCTTTTAAGATACTTTTTCTTTTTTCTTTTGTTTGCAACAGTATGTGCGTCAGTTTATCAATTTTAAATGTTTAGCTGACCAGAAACAGCTTTTAGTAAGAGCACTCCCACTGCATTAGGCATAAACAAGAGTTTGAATGTTTTATTGAAGTTAAGCATGGAAGCAAAATCTTGCATAGAAACAGAAGATTATGAATGGGCAATATCTTTAAAAACATGTTCTTACTAACTAGTCCTTAGCACTAAAAAAAATTTATGTCATGACTTCTCTATGGATTTTTTTTTATTCTTTAAGGCTATTTTGAAATGTGACTTTATGCTATTTTAAAATTAAATAATAAAACTCCATGAGGCACGTACACCCTTTTTAAAGATACAAAATCTGAGGCTATACTAAACCAATTTCAAATATATCTAATCGCTTTCTTATGAAAAAAGACCTTCTCTCTTTGTAATCTTCATTTTTTATTCAACTTTTTTTTTTCTCAGAGCCCTGTGATGAAGTATGCTACTCTCTATGACCTGAGGGGCTATACTTGGCCAATTAAACAACTTGATTTTGAATATGACATTGCTGTACTTGCCTCATTTGGACATCTGATTCCTTCCAAACTTGTGAAAGCTTTTCCTTTGTAAGATAAGTCTTATATATTTCAATCTTTAAAAATAAATTTGAATCTTTAAAAACTTGTATTTTATAAATTGGCCTTTAGATGATAGGATTTATCAGAAATTTACAAGCAGAAATTCAAGGACATAACCTTGTTTAGGATACTTTCTTCTCCTTTTTTCCTTCAAATTATTTGCATGTATATGGTAGATTCTAAAACAAGAAATTGCAGCATTTATAATGATACTCATTACTTAGACTCTGTATCTTTTAGATGACCATCTAGGGAGACTCATATTGCAATGGAAATATTTCTAAATATTCTATGATTGTTTGACACACAAAACAGTTTGAACAGTTTACTTTTACAGTTTGATTTAAATTGAAACAAAAAAAGATTCTGACTCTTTTATGCTTGTTTTCCCTATAATTTTTGCTTTGTCTCTTTTTCAATTATTTTTTGTTTTCAAGAAAAATACACAGTAAAAACCAAGCATAATCATTTTTATTGCTGTTCAAGTGTTTAGTTTAAAAAAAGGAGGTATAACCGTGAAAACCAGCTTACGCCTAGTTGGACAACAAATGATTTTAAATGTGTTTAAAAAGGGTACACAGCCACAAGCTATTTTTTTGTTTTGACAGTTTCCTCTATATTTTCTTCCAGTGGCGTAATCAATGTGCATCCAAGCCTCCTTCCAAGATGGCGTGGTGCTGCTCCATTACATCACACTCTCCTCAATGGGGATTCTGTTACAGGGATTAGTATAATGTCCATTCAACCTAAAGTGTAAGTTGAACAAACAAGTTGGAAAGGGAAAAAGTAGTACTTGTGGAGATCAAAGTGTTTGGAAATAAAGAAACAGGCTCACCCTATGATTACCAAGGATTTGAACATATTCTTATTTTGTACAATGTTTTACCATGATATTGTTTTGAAGTAGAGAGGTTTGAAAAACTTCAACAGTATAATCCACTTATATCTACTGCCGATTTTATCGACATTTTTATTTATGAAATCTTTTCCCAAATACAGAATTTCTTACCTGAATGCTCTTAGTAATAAAATTCTCTTATGTGGACTTTTTTTTTTGGTTACGTGCTTCATCGATATGCCAGCTACAAGTTTTAGCCAAGCTCAAATAGAAGGCAAAAAAGAAGTGGGTGTAAATTCTCCTCTTCCCTCCATTTATTTTATTGCACTTTTCAAAGTGAGCTTTGCCTATGCAGCGCTAGGTTTCTCCCACCCTAGTAGGTCTAACAATCATTCTATTAACACTGTCCCAGTTCAACCAAAGCACCAATCAACATCTTTTGGCTTTCTATCTGGCCTATATCTAGATTTGACCTCGCCCACATCGTCCAATCAGTCAAGTGCTGTGGTGCCAGTTAGCAGACACTGCTTAGGCACCATCATGGTGCTTGACTGCAAGAATACATTGACCATTTCACCAGACTTAACCTTTGCCAATCCACCCTACCACAATGTTCTGTCCCTCTTGTGTGCACACTTTCTTACTTTCTCTCCATTTTTTTAAGTTACGGTCTGTCAGATTTCTTATGCGGCGAACATTTTCTTACTCTGAAAGAAGAATTGATTATGAACACATGTTATAACTTCGAAGTAGTTGGGCGAAAACATAGAAATAAGAAGGAAATAAGGAAAGAACCAGAAGGAGAAAACAGGAATTCAAGGAATTTAGGTTTTTAAGGGATCTTTGTTCGATCTAATCATGTTGTACTTTATTTTTATTTATCGACATTTTCATATATGGACATGATTATTTCTTTTGAGAGCTTGTCGATATAAGTAGATTCCACTGCATTTTAAAATCTCAACTTCATTTTACTACTTTCTCAACTCCATGCAGTGTTATGATTTGAAAAAATCGGTGTTTAGAAATACTTTTAGTCTTTTTGTGAAATAAAACAAGTAAGTATCCTGTACAATCTCAAGATTTAATTCTCACTGAAACCTAATAAAAATATGTGTATCATATCACCTGGCTAGGAATCATATCTTTTTGTTATGTTGTTACGCTAATGAATTAAAAAAAAATCAATATCTTTCAGCTTAGCCTCATCCAAAAGAGATCTGATTATTATTTAAAAAAAAAAAGCTCATCTTGGCAATTAATGATCCTAGATCATAATTTGTTGTTCATCATATACTTGAAATTACCCAACAAGTTTTTATCATGAAATATAAGTTATTCATTTTTTAATAAGTAGTTTACTGTTTAGTTCTGTTTCTTGTATTATAATGTTTTTATTGTAAGCCGTTGACAGCCATGTTATTTTTTCCAAATTGTGATATATCCTTTAGTCTGTAATCATGAAAAGACATTTCTTTATGGGATTACAAAGTCTTGCTTATCCTACCTTATCCTATCTTATCTTCACTTTTTTACCCTCAGCTTTGACTGTGGACCACTTCTTGCACAGGAGAAAGTAGATGTTCCTCCGAGATGTTCTCAAGTGCTTCTTAGAGACATGTTGGCCCATAAAGGAAGTAAATTGGTAGGTTGAGAAATAACATTTGTGCGGAAATGCTTGGAACCTTTAGAACAGGTGTAATTCGCCATGATACGAATTGCCTGTTTCCCTGCTTTAAAGCCTATTTAGGATCTCATGTATGTAACAATAGCAGTTTCAACATTCTAGTTAGTACGTTAAGGCCTGTTTCTTTACTTCTGTTTTATCTTTGAATGCCCATTGTCGAAATCATGTCAACCATTCTTCAAAAAATCTCCCAATTTGTAACAATCTTTTGAAAATACTGAATCATATATAAAAGAAGAGAGAGGATGACAAAGACCATTGAATTTAGCTGTGTTCACATCTTAAAGTTATTTTATGATTAGAAACACCTAAAATTGGAAGACATTTGCTTTCAGATTCTCCAGACTCTCTCAGACCTGCCAAACAGTATTTCATGTGCCAAGCAGCAGCCAGATAAAGGAGTATGCTATGGTGTGTGCTATTTTTTTTCTTTATTGTCCCAAAGTAATAACATAGACTTCAAAATGAAGTTTTATGACCCTGATGGGTTAGAATTTGTTATTTGCTATTTTATTATGTTATTTGACACAGATTTTTAAATGGTATTCTACTATTTTGACAAGTCAGAGAGCAGATGGTTTTTTTTTTAATGGATAAAGAAAAAAAATAGGTTTATCTTACTCAGACAAAATAAGAACAGTGTAATTCAGAATGATACTGATTGTGACTTTGATTCCAAGACAGCTAATTTTGTTTCCTTTATGCATTTATATACAAAAAAATAAGTATACCTTAAGCTATCAAAATCAAGAAATGAATGATAACTTAAGTTTTGTTCATAGTTTGATTAAGAAAAAAGTGCACATGAATGACAATTTTTTCCTCAAGCAATACAAAAAAAAATTCAAATTTACTTTTTTCTTTGATACATCTATATCCTTCTTGCTATAGATAATATTCTGGGCTTCTCAATGTTACAGCAATAAAATAATGGAAATTTCATCCAAATATTGTTAGATAAATAATTTTGAAAGTGCAAAAATCATGAGGCGCAGAACAACACCTCTTTTTGGCAGCCATTAAATATGAGAAAAATTGTATTAATTTCACACTAGCTGATTATACAAAATTTTTTAAAATCAATATGATATGAAAATCATTTTGTTGTATACAAAAATTTGGAATAATATATAGAAAATCAAAACATAAATCAATGCTGTTTTGATCAATGAACTATATAGATGAGCAACCAACATGTAGGTGAAAAAATTGCAAGAAAACTGTATTTTACCAAACCTTTTCATGTGTAATAACTATTATTAAGTAATTTTTTTATTCTTTTGGCAAGTAAAATGTGTATTCCAAAGGCTTTTTAACAGCTACTCCAACTGAGGCCCGAGTCTCGAAAACTGATGGAAACCGACTTGAAAATTTTAGTTTTCAATAAAGTGCAAAAATCCCTTGACAAGTTGTAAATCACATATTCTCATGATATTAAACTAGTGCATTCACTTTCAGAAATTGATAGTCCTAAACAAGAAACCATTACATTTTATCTATACATAATTGCAATGCTTAAGCAACAACAGTATCTTACAAATTTTACATCATCTCAATGGAATGTCTACGTTTGGAGGAATCCAAACTTCAAAATGGCGTGTCACTCGGGATATTGCTTGATGTATTGTCAATCCAGGATAAGTTTGGAAGACATCTTGTATTAAAGGGTATTTAAACAGGATAAATCAAATCAATACTTGTAACTTCTGCTTTTCAAACTTTGTAAGAACATTGTTTTGTGAGGATAACTGATTTTAGAAAGTAGATATTGACTGGCATGAGATCAATATTAAAATGTGTTTAAGATGTATTTTTTTTAATGAAATTTAAAACATTCAATAGAAATAGTAACAAAGATGGCACATGAAACCTTTTGAATGCCCTTAGATGAATTAAGCTTGAGGTCAGTGAATATACATGTAGAACTATGTTAAAACTTATCATTATTTTGAAATTTTCTGGGTGGAGCTGAAGGCTAATTATAACACATCCAATGCTATGCGTGATCAAACTTAATGTCCCCTTTCATTTCTTCAAACCATTATTTTGCAGCTCACAAGATAAATCAAAACATGTCATTTATTGACTGGGAAAATCAGACAGTGGAAAGCATAGATCGTCAATATAGGGCTCTGCATGAAACAGTGAGTTTTATTTCTTTTTTCTTTAGTTTTCTAAAGCAAGATCTGCTCTCTTCCCTTTACCTTACATATTCCTCAGTTTAGATGATTATTAGGGTATCAAGAATAATCAGGCTCCCATTCTTTTCTGTCTTTCTCTATTTTCAATCTAACAAAGAGCCTCACTCAACTTTTAACTCATCTCTCTGTTATGTTGTCTTCCCATTTCTTTTTATGCCTGCCCTTCATCCCTCCTTTTACTTACCCTTTAGGATTATCTGTTAAAATTCCATCGATCCTGACAAATACCCTTTTTGTCTTAGATTATGCTTTCTTCAAACTATATTTTGTGTGTATTTTATCAAGTAAAAGGAGTATGTGGTCTCCTAAATATCTCTTTTATCACCATCAGGCAACCATGCAACACGGATTAATATATTACTGTTAATGATACGTATTTGCCTAAAATTTATTTTTAAGTTGCTTGTTTCATAAACATATTGTGTACTCATTTTTAACGTAATCAACATTGAAGAACTTTGTATTAGCAACAATGAAAAGCAAGAAGAAAAAGAATTGCGTTATCACACTCCTATTGACTTGACAAAATTTGTGGCA
Organism: Elysia crispata; assembly: GCA_033675545.1. Taxonomy (NCBI): domain Eukaryota; kingdom Metazoa; phylum Mollusca; class Gastropoda; family Plakobranchidae; genus Elysia; species Elysia crispata. The sequence goes on from JAWDGP010006980.1 coordinate 525,413, forward strand.
AATGTATGTAGTATTAGAGAGCGTTTTGTCGAAAATTCTGGTTTTCATGCATTGTTGAAAAAAAAAATGTTTTCTTTAATATTTTGCATGCTGTCCAGACAGAGCTTCGGACAGAGTGGCAGGGCATGACGATACGGTTACTAGACATGCTGGACATCAGACATAAACCTGGTTAGTGTTGCCCTCTAGAACACCACTTTTACAGAGTTATATTCAATTGGTGCAGAGAAGGAGAGCAGTTTTCACATGTTGAGTAAATGAAATTCCAATTTAAACCAACTGCATGGTTCTAAAACAGACCAAACCATGTAGAATTGCATGTTTGTAAAGAAATTCGAATAAAACATTTCCACTACTTTGTTTCTCATTCTTGTATATTTATATTAGAAGCATTGTCAATTGCTAGGAACATGTAGTCAAAAGTTTTTGATTGATTGCTTCAACTTGCCTTGAATTAGTTTTGCATCCCAGCATTTTATACAGATTATTCAAATTTCATAATAAACTAAGCATAAATCGTATTTATAAACATTCTATTGCATACAACTTCTCTTCTCCTAAAAAAAAAATTAATCCAGATATCAAAACAGATGTGATTCCTGTTCCTGGCCTACCTGTTTATAATAAGGCAGATGGATCACTTTGGATCTGCTGCCAGGTTTGAGGCTATATTTATTGATTTATATTTACATTTTAAAATTTTTTTCATATTGAGAAAAAGTGGACTTTGTCATAAAAAGAGATGTAAAATTTTATGTGTATAAATTTTACACATTATTTCATATGAAAAATAATATATTTTTTATTTCTTTAGTTTTTATGAGGTATATCTTGTTTAAAGTAATAATCTCAATCAATGTCATTCAAATGTAAAGGACATAGTTTACTGGCTTTCAATGATTGTCACAAGATTAATAAACTGTGCACGATAATGAGAAGCACTAACTTTTAGTTTTGTTAAAAAAGAATTTGGATTTTGTACATAAGCAAGACTTAAAAAAAATGACCTTTTCTCAAATTTTCATACTATCTTATAACTTTGGAAATATTTGAATATTGTCCTTGTGTAAGTTCTTTATAAAAAGAACATTTATAGTAACTTCTACTTAAAAATTTAAAACGTTTAAAAATCAATATCTTTTTAGAGGATTTTGATAACTTTCTTGAATTGCCACTATTATAAAACGACAGTTTTAAACTGAATGTAAAAATTAGACTATTTTAACTGGGTATAAAACACAGAGATGCCACGTTTCCGGCAATTGCCGAAATCCGGTAATTTTAAAGTTTCCATCAGTCAGGCAATTCTAAAATTGCCGGTAAACTCAATCTAAAGTGGCAAAATGTGCATATGAGAAAAAATTATAAACTTGCTGTTAAATACATATATATATACATGTAGAATGAAGTACAATGAAGACGATCTTACTCAAACAGATTGGTTTAGAAGAGTAACTTCCCCTGACATTTTCTTTGAAGCATGTGCAAACAAAGTGGATTGAATAAACATCTGGCATAGGTCTATTTTAATGCATGCACAAACGCAACAGAATTAGAAAACAGGCATACCTTCCAGGAGTAAGAGTCAATGAAGTGATTGATTGGAATTGAATATATGCGTGAATGTGTGTGTGAAGTTGTTTTTTTTTTTTTTTTGGCGAGGGGGGTGCGGGGGTGAATCAAATTCCTACAAAATTTTCATACTTGAGTGGCATCTCTGAAGACATGCTTTTGATCTATGAATGTTAAACTTTGAAAAAAAAATTGAAATCATTATACAAATGTAACTATATGTGAAAGTTAAGTTGCTCTTTGATTTAGACTTAAAGGTCTATATCACAGTTTCACAGAGTATATTGGTTTTAATTTTTATGTTGAACCTGAGGTAAAAGGTCTTCAAGAAATGCAACCAATTGTGTTCATCATTTACCAGTAATATGATATGATTTTTTTTATTGAAAATAGTAAGCAAAACTGAAGATTTATCATGTGATGTGGAGTTGATATAATAAGAGAAGACAGACTAATTTGACAATAAAGAGAAAAAAAAAACCCATTTATCAACCAGATCCCTTGAATGCTTAAAAGAATACAAATGTAGCTTATATTTATTTACATACACATAAGCTGCTTGTGGTCTTATAGACAGTAATGGTAAATCTGAAATTTCACCATATTTTCTAGATAAAGTGCCATAGAAACTAAAAGAGTTGAGAAAATTATATGTAGCTTTTTCTAAATGCAGTTGATATTTTTTTTTCTTTCCCTTCAGGATGGCTGGGTTGGATTTTCCAACATTGTTATCAAGAAAAAAATGAGTGCCAAGGCTTTCTACAATGGTTACCTGTCAAAGTCCAGAAACAGAGGCATCACTTTTAACAGCAAGCCCAGTGGACTTTTTGATGAAAGTTATGCCAAGTGGATCTCTCGTGCCAAGCCATCATGACATGAAATTTTGTTAAGTTGGTCTTAAAATTGAAAAGGGGGGGAGGGGGGAGAATAGCTTATTTTGAAGTGAAAATAAATTTTATGATGAAAAATATTTTAAACTTCTTCAATGGTACATTTATTTGAAGTGTTTTTGTTTAAAACAAATATGTAGTCAGGAAAAAAAAATCAATGAACTTTTCTTTACATTTTGACATTCTTGTAATATTTAATAGAAAATTGGGCCGTACATCTAAGCACTTTGCCAAGTGCCAAAGCCTTAGACACCTATAGTAGGCTGGACGACCATGAGTCGACAGACTACGACACTGTGAAGAGAGCCTTCTTAAAGAGGTATAACCTCACAAGTGACGGTTTTAATGTGTAATTCCGTAACAGCCGACCCGAAGTAGGGGAGAGAATAGGCCAGTTCAAGACGAGGCTGGAAACCTATATAGATCGGTGGATAGAGCTCTCTGAGCATAATAAAAGCTCTGTTGATGATTGGTGGGATTTAATCCTGTACGAGCAAATCATTAATGCTTGCGGACGAGAGCTCCACACATTTCTCAAAGAGAGAAATCCTAAAAGATGCTCGGAGTTAGTCATACTCGCTGAGCAGTACTTAGAAGCGCATGGAGAGAAAACTCAGTTTTCGAAAGACGGTTCTGCTACGTTCTTTCCGTCGGAAAAACTGAAAAGTGAAAGCACTGATGAAGTTGAAGACAAAATGAGTTGCCATAGTTGCGGTAAAATTGGTCATCTAGCACAAAACTGCTTTAAACGGGGGGCGCCCAAATACCCGTCACAGTTGAGATGCGACCACTGCAAAAAACTAGAAAACACCAAAGAAAGGTGCTGAACCTGAAGAAGGCAGCAACCACTGTGGTCTTAGGGGATTGTAATGGGCAATCAAACCCATCAATCCAAGAAGGTAAGGGAAATTACCTACAAGTATCTGCAGCCTATTTCAGAGGTTGCGATGTCACCGGTATGCCTGTGGCACCGGGACAGGTGAACGGCGTGAAATGCACGGGTGCTCGTCGGTTGTTGTAAAAAGGGGACTAGTCGCCTGAACAGTACCCCGAGTTGGAACACAACAAATGTGTTTAGCTGATAGTTCAACCAGAAGAGTTCCCATAGCAGTTGTGTTTATTGACTGTCCATATTATAAAGGCAGTGTGAAGGCTGCGCTTTTAGACGAGCCTCTTTACGATGTCATCCTTGAAAACATCAAGGGAGTTAAGTGCCCAGGATTCTAAGCAAAAGAATCGAGAATCGTTGAACTCTCAAGAAGCTGCCACTGTAGAGACCAGGGCCGCAAGTAAGAGAGAGTCGAAAATGTTTAAGACACTCAAAGAAGCAGACTTGGGTTTGTCTAAAAAAAGATTAAAAGTTCTGCAACAAAAGGATCCAACCCTTGAGCAGGCTAAGAAAATTGCTGAGGTCGGGGATGAAGTCAATGCCGGCAAAGCAAGTGAGAGCTGGTACTCCTATTGAAGGGGAGTACTCGTACGTTATTTCAAGTCTCCCAAAATCAATCATGCTCCTCACGGATCGTTACCTTGACGAGGTGAGCGAGCTTGCGTGCCTTGATAACCCTGAGAGCTATGCCGGCGAGAGCCTCGTGCTCCTGGTAGGGCCACCCAAGCCGGACAGGTCAAAGGATAGAGGCCAGACTAGATACGATCCACCCCCTCCCCCTACTTGTAGGTTTAGTATAGGGCTAACAACTCTATCTTGTAAAAATGCTATTGTTACAGAAACAGCAAAAAAAAGCTGCCCTAATTGCCCACGGCAAAAAGGGCAGTAAGTAAGTAAGTAAAATCAATCATGGGAATATCATAAAGCAAGTGGTGGTACCAGCCTGTCTGCGGGAAAAGGTAATGGCCTTAGCCCATGAGAAAAAGTTGACTGGACATCTGGCTGTTAAGAAGACAGCACAGAAAATCTTGACAAATTTTTATTGGCCGAGTCTGTGGGAAAATGTGATGCGGTTCTGCCAATCGTGCGACGTTTGTCAAAAGCTCGTACAAAAGGTATTTACGTCGAAAGTCTAACTTGATCAAATACCTTCAAGAGTTTATGTGCGTAAGGAAGAAGCCCAAGCCAAAGGTTTTCCAAATATGGAGACAGCATGGACACCAAAGCTGGTGCTCAAGCTGCCAGATTTGAACAAATCATTACTGTACAGTTTTCCGCAAAGCAAGTGAGACAGAGTTGTATCACTGCGCCGATATCGTTTTATACTTCAAAGTGTTTAAGGCAGGGGCAATCATGGTCCTGACTCGCTCCGTTGAAAGTAAATTTTCGTAGGTGAGCAACTTGTAGATTTCAGGAAATATTATTTTGTATTTGATTGACAAAAACTTAGATTTTTGTCCTAAGTGGGGACGTGTCACGCAGTAGCCGAGTAGGTGGGTTTTCAAAACAAGATGTTTTGCACCATAGCGCTGTAATTACTATGTGATGTGAATTCTTCACTCCTGCGTAGGATCGGGTAAGGCGAGGGGGAACAAAGACGCGGCCTAATTTGCATCTCGCCGTCTAATATATCATGTTCGGAACATTTTGGTGCGTGGGTAAATCTGATAAGTTTTGCTTCGCAGTTCGCAGCACTCTCTATTATTATTGGGGGTCACTGCACCAAGATTTTGGATCGAAATCGCGTAGATTCGACTATGAGCTTTACCAAAAATATGTGGGGTATTTCCTCCTGTCCATCCTTTGATCGCCTCTGCTTCCTGATCAATTTGTATATACTTGGGGACAACTCGATGCTAGAACAGACCCAGCAGAAATCTCTCCATGTGCGCTGAAGATTTGCAGCGTGAGGTCTCCGGCGTTTGCCTCGAACAGTCGTAGCAAATCGTCGTAAGTGTTAAGATGAAAGTTTTCTGTTAGAGTGCAAGATATTTGCATCTAATTGAACTAGAAGTCGTGGCTGAGATAAATAACCAGCGTCTTAAAAGTTCTCCAAGACAACCCCTTGAACTTCTTGTCCCAGTTGAGCAGACTGCCTTCTTCGTCATCTTCTTCTTCGTCGTGTATTTCTTCATCTTCGTGGTGGCCTTGTTGTCTAAACTACAATAACTGTCGTGACCTGGTTGCTGTCGTTGCCGTCATCATCAACATCATCCTAGATTAACGTGTTATCAGGAGGTGTGGTCTAGACAGCTGAGTTGTATCATCGCTGGGACCAGCATCTAGTGGTTACTACAAGAACCGCCTGGTTAACTGGATGAAGGGCTTGTCCGCAGGATTGTAACAACATTGACGTAGTTGAAGCTACTTAAAATATATTGATTGATAATTGCCTTTCCTAACTTTATTGAAATCTGTTAATTAAGATAGTTGCTTTTAATTCAATAACCATTGGTGTCATTACTTATTGCATAATTGTTTCATGTGCTTTAATTGAAGCCAAGTAATATTAAACTAGCCTGACATTGTGACGCACGCCATTATTAAATGATTTGTACTTTAGTTTAAATACTTGATTACTTTACTGTAAAAAGGAACTTTCTTAATGTTTTAATACGTCAGCATTTATAAAATCATAATAAACTTAATCTCTTTCTTTATTATCATTGAAACCTGACGTTGAGTTCAGTGCTTTCTGCTTAGTTAAGGTTGTCCAAATCCCTCTGTTGCACGTTGTGTGTTCCAAAAGTATTCTTAAACTTAGGTGACTTCCGACGTATGACAACCAGTCTCAACTTTTCTCTCCCACACAGAAAATTAAAGGTGAGACCCACATGCACTCCGCCTTTTATACCAGTCCCTGTAACTACAAACATTTGCTCACTCGCTGTCTAATTTCTTCTTTCTACCTTTCTCCCCCCCCCCCTCTCTCTCTCTCTCTCTCTGTCTTCCCCTTTGCAGATCTGTTTTCAAGGTTTGATTAGCTCATGCCTGACACTTGTTAACCCCAAAACAGGTGTTATTTATGATCCCCAAGCCAGCAGCTGCTGCCCCTCTAAAGTGCACAACTGTAGTGCTGTTATCAAAATTTGATGATATAAGAAAAAGTTATGACTGATACGCACCGTGACTGGTGAACCAATTTAGCCCAGTGTGTTCCCCAATAAATATTTTCAGGTATTACACAAGAAATGGGCTTCAAAGATTCAATGTTGTTTCTTGATTTTATTTGAATCACGTAGAAATTTAGTTGTCAGGAAGATGATGGATAAGAATATTTCACTAAATGAAGAATAGCCCTCTTATTATGAGGCACTTTAATGATTGTGAAAGTATAGGCATATGAGGCTTAGTTGCATAGTATTCTACAATCTACATTCTGGTTTTACATAACTGCAGGCTTTAAAATTATATGCGTGTGACCTATCAAATTGCTTGTAATTTGGCCAATGAGAAAGATAACTTATTATGAAGACAGCAAGAAACCTCAGAGCATTTAAAAATAACATGGTCTGCATTCCATATTGGGCCTGTAACAATGGATAATTCGTTTTGATTTTACAAAACATTGCTGACATTCTTAGGGCTCTTATCGCCAAATTTCAAGTGCTTAGCCACCGCTTGTGTAGGAAAACTACAGTAAGACCAGGTGCTAAAGGCATATGCAGGAGCGAGCTCTTCCAAGCTATAAAAAATGACATACAAATTTTGGATTTTGACAATAATAGTTTCAGAATTTTATTCCTTATCAAATTTTAATAAAGTGTGGTACCAAATACACATTCGATATTACACATGAAAGTAGATAAAAACATACTGTTCAGAATCATGTGCTGCTGTTTGATTTGCAGACCAAAAAAAAAAAAAAAGCCTTTCTTTGTGTCCCTCTATTGTAACCATTCACCCTATTGTCTTATGTGGGTCACAATAAACGGGTTTACAAGTTTGTACATTATTGACATTGCATCACCAGTTCATTTCATTAAGACTAATTTGTGGTACAAAGATCAGATAATTGAATTTTTCTTATTTTCCAACACCTTTCTTTCTGGAATTGCTTACTAAAAATTGATAATGAACTGTGTTTTTAAATAATAATATCAGACCATCCATTTAAAATTATGAACTAGAGATACGTTATTCAGAAAATAAACGGGAAAAGGACTGAATCAGTAGGCAGAGCAAGGTAAAGAGCATAAGGTGCCTGATGTGATGTATTGTGCGCCACTATATGTGTCATGTTACTAATTGAATGGGCCGTGTGGCCCCATGATATCAAAATGCCTGAGGAAATCTTATATGCACATCCCCATGTTCCCTCACTGCATGTGAAATATGCATAAACCGAGTGCAAAGCGCCTTGCAGAGAAATCTTGTGCAGTGCCTTGGGTTGCCTCTGTATGAATGGGGCCCTTAAGTTACCCCATCTCAGGTGGACCACTTAAAAAAAACCACAATGCAATGCTGACATCAAAGTTAGAATTGAGATATATAGACCCCTTAAATAGATCTTTAATCCAGATACTGCTTTATATAAATAGCTTGAAATGATGGAAAAAAATCTCATGGGTTTCCAATTACAACAGTGTGCATTTGGCAATTCCACTATCTAGGCTCTATGCTAGCCAATTTAAAAAAAGACTGACACAAACTCTTTGAAATAGTTGGGACTCCCTGATCTACAGTCAGCACATTTATTTTTTTGCATAATTAGCTGAAACAATATGCTGGTAATGAATGCAAACAAATCACAGTTATAGTTAATAAACAACGCAAAATTTGTTCTAACTGATTAAAGTATTTACTCTCGAAAAACATAATAAATATGACAAGTGTTTACTGCTTAATTACAATAAGAAGATTCTCCTAAAACATGATAATTATGCCGAGTCAAAACTGTCATACCTCATAAGGAGATATTTCTTCGTTTATATTATATAATAGAGGGATGAAAAACTGAGTAAAAATAATTTATTTGCTAATATAGATAATTTTTTTTTATATTTTATACCACTTGTTCCCTGGTAAATATGACAGCTTCAGACAGGATAGCACTGATTGCGAAAAATGGTTAAGATCTCTGGCCAATCGTTTTTTATACTAAATTTAATATTTCATAGAAATTCATTAAAAATGAAAACCACAAAACCTTAATTTTAAGGTTATTCATAGACAGAGTTAAAACAAATTCCTGGACAAAAAAAATACAATAAAACAGACAGAGCAATCAAAAGTTTGATTGCAGTTGAAATAGTGCAAGTTTACATCTTATGTAAAAATTAAAGTTTGACTCATTTTTATTAAGAAAAAGTTTGTCTTTCGGTTTTCTTCTTTTCTCTAGAGCCATTGTTTTCAAACTCTGTAGATATTTAAAACGTGCTATATTTCAATCCAGAATGACATAGGTATGCTATCATTTTGAGCTTCCTTGACAAAATTTAAACAAAGTTGCTAGTAGCTAAAAAAGAAAGATTATTTGCAGAACATAAATTTTCAGTTTTCTTTTCCTTGAAGTTTGTATCTCTAATGATTTTTTTCCCAGGCCCTTAGTACCTTTTGAGGCTAACAATATTGAAAAATATTTATAGCTTCTTTGCTTGTTACTCACAATGCTAATCAAATTAACTTTTATAGGGAATGTTTTCAATTTTGAGATGGCCTAATGCTAGATCCTGGAAGGTTATCATTGTTATCATAATCTGTGTAGGTCTCATGCCCGCCATCTTGTGGATATGTCAGGTTTGGATCCTCAGATGCATTTGTTCCCGCATCTTTCTCTACTCTCGTATCCCAGGCATGATGGTTTGAAGCTCCTGTGATTTCCTTTAGATGAGTGTAACCCACAGGCCTTGCTGTTTTCTTACCAAAGTTTAATGAAGGCATTTTTAAACGCAAAAACTCTAAGGGATTTGATATTCCTTGCGCAGTTGGTGTGCGAAAAGTCAGTGATGCGGGCTCTGCTGCCACTGAGTGTAATGTATCGAATTGTGTCTCTGCTGGTTCTAGCACTTCCCTTGAGTGAGGTGAGCTATAATTGGTTTCCATGACACTGTCAGTATTTCCACGAAGTTCTCCAGTCTGTGAGGGCCTCTCACGTTTATATAAATCTACTTCTGTGTCCTCACTATTGCTGCCCTGACCAAAGATAACTGTCTCTTCAAGACTATCCGCTTCCACAAGCCTTCCTTTCATGTAGTCTTTTGGGTGTTTTCGCTTGAAGATGCTGCGGCGACCTGATTGACGCCCAGAAGAGCGAACGATTGGGCTGGGGTTTTCACCATCTGTATTACCACCACTTGGTCCATGACCTTAGGCCATGGGAGATGAGAATTGGAACAAAGAGAAGTTTGAGATCAATAACAAACATGACTGATCTGATGCGATTTTTTTTGCTGTCTAGTTTGATCTACTGCTGTCCTGCATTAATGCTTGTGGTCATTAGTAGCTACCCCAAACTAACTATTGCATTAAGCTTAAATGAGAGCATCTCTCCCTGCCACCATTTCCCTTCTTTTTCCACACACATAATGCATTTCCTCCTTTGTCTATCGGTATGTGTGAATATTGTATATTTTTGTTTACTTCTCAGTCTCAATCTATTTATCGATATCTCTCTGTGCTCTCGACCCTCTCTTTTAAACTTCTAGAAAGTTCATAAGCAAAGAAAAAAAAAATGTTTCAATGCTTTTTGCTCGAGAGCAGCCAGCCTAACATAAAGGAATATCAAGGTTTTTGAAAATTTGGCATTTTTTTCTACAATGGCTCTCCTCATGGATGCCTACAGGTACTGCATCATTGGTCTTCCTGTATACTTCTTTCAATTGATCAAGTGGCATTGAGGAAAAGCCATAAAAGTTTGACACGGACACACATAAAGTAGTTGATATTCTATGTAGAAGTAGTTATATAAATATGACCAAGCAAGCGGGTTACGGAAAGTTTTTATGCCCACAAAGATTAATCAAATGTGGACTACATAAAGCCTAGACTAAACAAATTACTTATGATTTACATTTTGATAAAATTTCATCACAGCTAAGATCTGTCTAAATGTATTCCATGCATCTTTCCAACAATAAAGATCTTTAGGGAAAAAATTCATTTTAAATTTGGGATCATTCTATCTTAGTATTATTACACTGCTGAATCGTACAGTAAAAATAAAATCAAGCAACAAATCGGTTCCGGAGTTGCTATATTATTTTTATATGATGTGGATCAGCATTCAAACAATCACACATTTACAGCATACCTCTGCCTCCTTGGCCATGCCTTTGTGTACTGATGTTTTGTCTCAGTTGCACTCCAGATGATAGAGCATCCCTGATGGAACATGAACATGTATATTTCCCTATAACTGAACTTAATAAAAATGAGACAAATAATTTTTAAGATTAAAAATTTAGATGCAATAAGAGAAGCAAAGACTCTTGGACACGTTCAGGTATTTTCTAAGAATAAATAGTTAATAAACGACACAATAACTGAATAGAAATGATGACGATGAGAATTCAATCAGATGCCCTGCTCTTTAAAGAACGCGATCATGACCTTGCACGCATCTCAAACCCTCTGTCACTCCTCCTATATTTAGCTACTTTGTTAGTCCATCCGACATCTTTTCTCCCAGTTTTCCACTTCTGCGTTTTCCTTCGATCGTTCCACTTGCCACAAGATGTTTCAGTTTCTCTCTTCTCATTACATGGCCGAAAAAGGTTAACTGGTGCTTACGTTTTCGATTTATGAGTGATCTTGTGTCAACTTCTCTTAACGCTGTTTCGTTTGATTTCTTCTTTGCAGCCTATGAGATTGGTAGGATTCTCCTTAGGAATCACATGTTGCCTCTAGCTTCCATTGCAGCTGTTTTTAAATTGTCCAGGCCTTACATCCATACATCAGGATGGGTTCAATATATAATACCAGGGCTCTTTATCTTGTGAGAATGGAGATGTATTTATGTGCTTGAACCGATTTCATTCTCTGGAAACTCATTTTTGCTTTTGTTATTCTTGATGCGATTTCAGTTTTGTTGCGCCCATGGCTAGATATTAAAGTGCCCAAGTATTTGAATTAATCACTTTGCTTGAGTATTTTGATGTTGATAAATATGTTGATCTGAGGGTATTTATTGTTTCGAATGACGACCTTTGCTTTTGTCTTTCTGCTATTCAATTCCAACCCTTTTTTTTTCTTACTGCTTTCACCTTCAAGAATGTGCAATAATTGTTGCAAGTCTTCTTCATTTCCTGCAATTGATAACTTGAGATGCGCTGATGGCAATACAGTGCCATCAGCGTATCTCAAGTTATTTACGTTGTGCCCTGCTATTTGATTCCCGAGTATCTTTCTAGGTTTCGCATAATTATTCCACTGTAGACAGATAATGTGTGGGGAGCGCACACATCTTTGTCTAACACCACGCTTTATTTTATTTTAAATGAGCTGATTTCTTTATCAACTCGGATTCTCTCATTAAATGTTTTTTTTATCACTCTCAGATCTTTTCCGTCTGTCTTCAAATGTTTTAGTTGTATGATAATCTCATCATGCGGTACTTGGTGTAGTCAATGGAGCACAGGTATACCTCTTTTGTACTTCTAGAGCTGGTTCAATTATAGCTCGAAAGATGCAGATCATGGCATTAGAAAATTAAAGAAAGAAAGATGATAATAAGTAAACCAAAAAAAAAAAATAAAATGATAACAACAGTGCTGGTGACATAAATCCTTCTCCTTATCCCCCTCCTACTATGAAGGAAGAAATAGTATATATTAATGAAATATTAAATCATTGTTGGTTTTCTATATCCACTGGGTATGTAGGAACCTTACACTTGATGAGATGGTATTTTTAAATCGCCAGGGTTGAACTTTAATAATTACTCAACGAACAAAAACGGCAAGTTTAAAGGCTATGCAACATGCATGACAAAACTATGTGTTATTCATTTGATGCATTATTATTATTATTATTATTATTATTATTATTATTATTATTATTATTATTATTATTATTATTATTATTATTATTATTATTATTATTATTATTATTATTATTATTATTATTATTATTATTATTATTATTACTATTATTATCATTATTATCATCATCATCATCATCATTATTATTATTATTATTACTACTACCACCACTACTACTACTACTACTACTACTACTACTACTACTACTACTACTACTACTACTACTTCTACTGCTACCACCACTAGCACTACTACTACTACTACTACTACTACTACTACTACTACTACTACTACTACTACTACTACTACTACTACTACTACTACTGCTGCTGCTGCTGCTGCTGCTGCTGCTTCTACTACTACTACTACTACTACTACTACTACTACTACTACTACTACTACTACTACTACTACTACTACTACTACTAATAGATATCTTACTTAAAGGTTTTTAATTAACTGGAGAGGGTGAACACATTATTTGCACGAGTCGAATCTCTTCACTCAAATCGGTTCAGACAAAAAGGAGAGGTTATGATGTAAAGCAACTCACCCTTGTCGACTATTTCTTCTTCGCCTGCGTATGCAGAGCAATATGCCAACAAAGATGGCCACTGCCACGAAGACTGCAAGACTGATTCCTATTCGCTCAAACCATATTTTCATCTGGGTTCCTGAATAATGTAATAAAAGAATGTAAAGCAGATCACTTGACTAGAATTTCATAGTGGCTTCTCGCTTTTATGCTGTACAGCATAATAATCATATGGGGTGCAATGATATGCGCCATTTAAGAGGCCATGTTGCTGATGTGAAGGGTAGAAAACTTGAAAACAACATGCACATTTTTTATAAAGCCAATTATTTTCTTACGAGAGTCGGTGCTATTTTGTGGATAGGTGCACTTGTAAGAGCCCAGAGTGTCCACGCACACATCTGTAGGGGGCAAGCATATGAAGTGGCTGGGAAACCAACATTCGTTCATATCTGATGACAGAATTATATATAGAAAAGGTTTAGATACAGTCCAATCTGCTGTCAATCTCAAATAAAAAATAATACGAAAACAAGTTAGAACTAAAGTGGCAAAGTTGAAAAAAAAATAATACATGTAGTATCAAAATGATATCTACTTTTACAGAGCGAAACTTGAAAAGCAACTGAAAGAAGGCTTAACAATGAGAAACTATAACGATAATATAAACGATTAAAAAAAAAGCTGACTAGTGTCCCAAAGTATGTGTAATACTCATAAAACTCCTTAAAAGACATTAGTGCAAGAACTGTCACAAACCCAAACAAAGAGAGCTCTTGGTGGCAAAGGCATACGGCAAAGCATTTGTCCAGCTGATGATGTCACCATGATATTTTCGATTACAAGCAGCAGGGTTGGCCATGGTCTGAATCTGTGACGTTGATAGGACATCGCTGAAGACATTGAATTGACTGATGCGACCAAGGAAAATGTCCCAGTCGCTGAGGGTCCTATTGCGGGGTGCTTTTAGTCAGGGACGTGACATTCGTTGTGAGACAGTCGGGGAGGAAATAAGAGGGAAATCAAAAACACTGTTCAATTCTTAAATGATGTAATGCATATGTCAGAAGTAGCTTTTTTCAATCACAAAAGTGTTATAGATATCTTTTTAGTAAATTTAAATAATATTATTTATTATAAAACTCACAGCTCTTTAATTGCTTTCAGTATTTCGTATTGATTGAAATCCTATTGACCTTGGCTGTTTTACAGAAAAACCTAATCTCTTGTCCTATCCAAGGCTCTCTTAATTTGGCTCAGAGATAAATAGATGCATATGTCACACTCATTTTGCTAGATCACAAGTTTTAAGGTAGGCAGATTTCTCTCTGAATGAGAGAAATGCACAGTCGCACACATAAGCAGTGTATGAGGACACAGTACGGAAAAAACTACCAGAGATCGCCCTTTACAGGTTATTTACTTACTTTCTTGACACCTCAGATAAAGTAACTGGCATCCTCATTCTTCTCAAACTTATCAATGACGTTCATATAGATAGTGCATAATATTGTACATGCACCTAATGAAATGATTGATTCGATGAATACACAGTACAGCCTATCACTCTCTATTTTTTCCACTGTCCAATTCTTTCAGAGTGTCCATTTTAAATCGATTCTTGATTAAAAAATATTCTTGACTGTATTTCCAGGACTCTCTTAAGATGGGCGACTGTTAGGGACTTTACCTTGCTAGTAGCTCGTCTACTTGCAGTTCCTTAACTTGAAAGGTGTGATAAAAATACCTTAGACCATATTGCTAAACAAAATATTATCAAAAATTTAATCAGTGCAAAGTAACAACACTCGTATTAACTTACCAAGAGTCACAAATGTTCGCTCGGGTATAGATTGCCCTTGCGTTACGAATTTCCCACTTCTTGCCAAAGTTCCATTGACATACACCTGCCAAGAGCTGCTGCTCTGAGCCCAAGAAAAGCATAAGTGGGTCCACACCATATAAGGAACATATGTTCCAGTTTTTACTGATTCGTTGAAAAACTGTATCTGAAAATCACAAAAAAGTGACAAAAAAAATAAGACTAATGCTAAAGGCCAGTTTTCAAATTCTGAAAATTTCAACTGAATCCTTTTTATACATTATCTCTGTCTGTCACTCTCAGCCTCTTTCTCTTTACTGTTTTTCTGCCCTTTTGTCTTCTTCAGTTACTCTTATATTCTAGCTCTGTATTTATTTTACGCCCCATTGGAGCTGAACTCATGCATTTTTAGATGACAACAGTGAAACTAGTTCAATATTTAAGTGATGAAGATCTTAAAACCAAGGGGGACTTATTATCAAGAAAATCTTTATATCCATCTGTTAAGTGCGGCGATAAACCGTTATAGTAACATTCAGAATCTGTAATCGAATCTACTGCAGTACAAGCGTCTTAATATACTAGACATCCACAGTATGAAGTCCCGGATGTTTAGGATTAGAATCGATGTATTTGCTCAATAACAAACATAGTTATTATGACGGATCCTCCCTAAACTTTAGAGTAGCTCTGCTCTAAGGCTTCGCATCTTTGATTTCTTTGATTTCTTTGATACTGCATCGCTTTCTCCCATTGTATTTCACATTTTAAGGTTTAGACAATAAAATAGCTGTGGCGAAAGGTCACTGTCGTGTCGAAGTTTACACCAATTACACCCTATTTTACAGCATAATAAGTCTGCTATTTAAACTGAACAAATCCGCAGAAAAAGCACTAGAAAGACTACTAATGCCATTATTTAAAAAACCTCAACTTAGACTTCCAATAAAATTTTTCTGGACTTTGTAGAATTTCAAGACTTTAATTTTGATCAAAATGATATGTTTGATATTCCCTGAAGTATTAAACATGTAATTATACTGTATTGTAAATAATATGTATAGATAAAGTATATATTATACTACACAGAATTATGATGAGAAACTAAGGTTATTCATGCCAATTGTCTTATAAGTTAATTTTTGAAAATGTTCAAATTTCATTTGAAATATGGTCTTTTTTTCAGCATACACTATTTAATATATAGGGATGCTTACACTTAATTGGTCTGAGAGCGTCAGGGCAAACGCTTGTTGCGAGAGATCATTGTTGATGAAATCATTTTTGATCGCATCTGAGGTGTCAAACGTCACAATCGTGTAGTATGAGGTCAAAGGTGAAGGACGGAGCCACATACATACGGTCATAGCTGTCAAGGTGGGCATGAACTCAGATGGCAAGGTCACGTCCCATCCTAGACGAGGTTCAAGACAAAACTCCATGTCCAAATCCAGAGAGAGCTCTGTTTTCAATATCCATTGAGGAAAAAAAATTCAATGTACATTGCTGCTATGGATCGTATTCGTAGTTACTCGGTTTTCAGAAGCTCTGGCTGGGATAAATATAAGATGACATGGAAGAAAAATTTTGAAGATATTGTTGATGTTAGTGTAATCGGTCGCTTTCATTGTCATTATCTTTGTCATGCATATGATAGTCACCGTCAAAATCACCCTATTATCTTATACCACCTCCACAACATTTACGTTTACCTTTAGAGCAATGTGAGCCAGTTTTCCCAGGCTGACATTTGCAGACGTATCTTTCATCACCTCTGGGCAGGCAAGTGGAACCAAAGAAACAAGGCTGAGAAAGGCATGGGTCGAACCGTTTCTCAGGCTCACACCCTTAAGTGGTAAAAGATAAACATAAGGTATAAGTGTCTTTTAGTGTTTCTAGATGGGTTTTGTTTGCATGAACATAAACTAATGATTATGAAGAAACTTCTAATTAAATGGAGAATAATTCGAACAGATCATCATCATACAGGTAAAGAGCTGTTGAATTTATATTACTATTATTTTGAGAATTATAATCAATATGACAATGTTGATGTTGCTATTCTTTATGTTTAGGATGAAGACAATAATGATGATGTTGATGATGATGATGGTGATAATGAGGAAACGTCGAAGGACACCCAAAGGGCAATTCCTCTGCACACCGCTCTGATTCATTTTTTTGTTCACCTTTAGAATTTAGCCCAAACCAGCACGGATTCACAGATGTATTACAAGAAACTCCTGCAAAAAGGAAAAAAAGTGTAACAGTTAAGTAAAGCACATGAAGAACCTTGAATGAAAAGAATTAAATTGCCTTAAAAAAATATAAAATACCGAAGAAATTCTATTATCTGATCATGAATACTGTTGTTCTATACCTACTATTGTATGTTTTGT